>CM032331.1:41383483-41854036 GCA_019022515.1 Quercus aquifolioides | reverse complement strand
AAGTAATTGTCAAGTCAGCAGACTCAGCACCTCAACTAGAATCCACCAACGCAAAGCAGCACCATGAAAACGATCTTTCCATGTAAAGTCTGGCGTTATGAACAGATCCACCTGAGAAATAAAAATTGATTACATAAAAAAGGATAATCAATTTAATCCAACAGAAAAATATATAAATTTTAATTTCACATGATTAGAAAGAAAGTTTCAATTTCAAAGATTTAACAGAAAAAATTCATTGGTTTCAAAGATTACACAGAATTACCTTCAGAACAGTTCTGGTGATTGGACTTACAGTTGCTGATAACTGGATCCATGGGAAATATCCTAAATATTGCTTAACCAACTTCCATCACCCAAAGAAAAGAAAGAGAGAGGGTTATTTAGAATCTAATTTCCATATGAATCCAAGACTGTTTAAAATTTTAAAACACTAATTTATGAAATGATTGGATACCTTTCCTCCATGTGCATAACGAATCAGTGCTCCAATATCCTTTTCCTGCATCTCATGCAGGCGATCTAAATCAGCCCCTCGTTCTTCAAGCTTTCGCGTTATCTGGACCAACCAACATAGTTAATAAAAGAGGCAACAAAAGTTTAGTTTGAGAGATAGTAAAGGTATATCAGACAAACTTCTGCTGAAATATCCCTATCAAATTGTCTAAGCGGATGTTGATGGGGCCAAATTTGCCGATCCACAGCCTTGCAATATTCCAACATTAACAAAGACATCTCGGACCAGCCTCTGCGCAAACAAATTTCGAATAAAGCCCTCATAATACGAGCCAAACTAGCACTTATATATGCAGCATCAGAAACCAATGAAAAGGTATCAATCGAGCCTCGAGATATGTACAACTGCAAGTAAAATAACCAATATATTAGTCACTACATATTGCCTTTTCTTTCAGTTAAAAATTAGCAATAGTGCCAACTGCCAAAAAAAACCAAAAGAAAAAAAGGCGAAAGAAGAAATGTAACCTGAATAAGAATGGAAATTTTTCCATGTTTATTTGAAGGACCACCCTTAACTTCCATCGGACATGAATTGCGTGCCATCATCTCTAACTCATTCTGTTCCTCTTCACGAACAACAATATTTTCAAATTCAGAGGAATGGGCAACCATTTCAATTACCTACAGTAGAAACAAAGTATCAGGCATCAGCATATATAAAATGAAATGAAAATTAACACAAAGAAAAGAACCTTGAGAAAAGAAACTACAGATAAGTGTTTCATAGGGCTCTGCATCTAGAGAATTAAGACAACACAAAAGAAGACCAATCACTGAAAAGGTAATTGGCCTTTTGTCTCTAGGTAAGTATTCCTTAATCTATGTTTTCTTTAAAGGAATTTTTTTTATAAGTAAAGTTTAGCATAACAAAAAGAAGTTAAATAATATATCAAAAAGCAGTCCAAAAAATTTAAACATCAAGTACACCAAAGGAAACATGCAGCATAAGCAATAGGTTGTAAACAATAACCTCGCTATCATTCATGTAGCGTCTCAACATTTCATTGTAAGTTTCAACACTAGAATACTGAATATAGAAGTGGCTTGCAATGCGACCAAGCTCTGTACAGTAAAAATTGCCACTTTTCTCATCAAACCGCATCATTTTTGCTTTGTCAAGTGACCGTGCAGCATCTGTTACAAGAGCTCTTTGCTTTGAACTTAAACCTGGATCTGCAATAACCTGTCAAAAAAAAGTAAAAGATCCATTGTGTAAGCACCCTTACAGTCAAAAAAAAATATACATTTGTGAGCACTTTATTAGTACCAAATTCTGACCAATAACCGAGAACATGTTCAACAAGTGTCAGGGAGGAAAAATGTCAGACATTTCTTCCAAGCTAAGTGCTCATAGTATATGCATTCCTTAGACATTCCACCAAGGAAGAGAAAGCTTGCCCACTGGAGAGAGAAAAGCCTGGAAAGATCAACCCTTGTAGAAAGTTTAGTTATTGGGACTTGGGAGACATACCTCTCACCGGGCTGCTCATCAACAAATAGCCACCCACAGATTAAATCTGTAGATTTTTTATTCATTCTGGTTGATCTTATTTGCATTAAGGCTTGTTACATGTCACCATCTCTCTATGTATCATTTCATAGCTAATATCCAAGATCACTCATTGGACTTCAAGGAGTGCTCAACGTGTATTACTAAAATTTTCATTAGGGAAAATCTTATTCAATGTGTGGTAACAGATATGATAGTAGTCTGCTAATCGGAAAATATGAAAAAGCTAAAATCCAAACATGTAGGGGAAAACAAATGGCATAGACATCAGTAAAAATGTTCAACACAAGTAAATGTCTATATTTACTTGTCAAACCAGACATTATTAGGAGCTAGACCATATCATATCAGATCATCATATTTGCATCAGAGAATAATATGAACAGACATACAATACCTCATCCCATCCGATACCATATGCCAACGGATTCAACCTCATCCTTATAAAAAGATATGTATATCCAAGCCATGCACAGGCTTCCTTAACATTAGTGACTGTACCCAAAGCTACTTCCGCATTTAAATTATCTTTCAGGGAGCTAATAAACTGCAAAATATAAAGAAAGAAATCACAAAATCAAAAAGTGAAGCAATAATTAACAATATAATCTTCAGATTTATTGGACAATGCAAACATGGAAAAACTTGCAGTATAGGGAAATAAAAAAAATATGAATTGCAGCATCGCCGAATAATTAATCTGAAATAATGAAACACCAAATGTATTATCTATCTTCTAATTCCTGCTCTTACAAACAATTTATGAACTTAACATCTCACTTTGCACTAGCTTAGAAAAAAAAAGGGGGGCTAATGATAAATATAGTTTATGAAAAGTTTCCATTTTCCAGTCTGATTAACACCTTTACTTCATCATGAAATTTGCCCAAACTATACCAACCAAAAAAGGGGGCTGTTTTCAACATCTTGTTTATGAATAAATCCTACAAGAGAGAATGAGGCATAATAGAGATAACTTAACTAAGTAAATTAACAAAATTTTGCATAGAGCCCAACCCTTCTATCACTTCTATACTATTACATCTTATCCTAGTAACTCAGATCATAAACAACAACACTCTAAACTCAATAATTATTATTATGGTTTCTAATTTTGTTTCAAACACATTAGGTGTAGAATAAGCATAAATGTTTAAAACTTCAGTACCCACTAGATTTTTTTTTCTTTTTTTTTTGGGGGGGGGGGGGGTGTGGAGGGGGGGGTGGTGGGGAAGTACAATTGTAGATTTAGAGATCCATGAAATCAACCAAACAGTTACAAGGTACCCCAACATAGTACAACATTCAACCACCTGGCTTTGTTGCTCAGGGGGAGTCAGGTAAGGTGTACAGACTTCATAAAGCCATACATGGCCTTAAGCAATCTCTCGAGCTTGTTTTGGTAAGTTCAGTGAAGCAGTGATCAAATTTAAATCACAACATTACCAATCTAATCACTCTATCTTCTCTTATACCTTTGAAAGAGGAAAGATATCGTTAATTGTGTGTGT
This sequence comes from Quercus aquifolioides, assembly GCA_019022515.1. Taxonomy (NCBI): domain Eukaryota; kingdom Viridiplantae; phylum Streptophyta; class Magnoliopsida; order Fagales; family Fagaceae; genus Quercus; species Quercus aquifolioides. The sequence goes on along the minus strand of CM032331.1, from coordinate 41,850,496 downwards.
TGATTGCATAATTATCACTAGTGAGGACAAGAAGGAAATTAACAAGTTGGAAGACATTCCTTCAAAACTTGTTTGCACTAAGGATTTAGGAAAGTTGCACTAATACTTGGGCATTGAGATGGTGCAATCTAAAGAAGGAATTATTTTTTCACAGAGAAAATATGTGTTAAGACATTTCAGAAGAAACAGGTTTGTTAGGCTATAAACTTGTACAAATGCCTATGGATCCTAATGTCAAACTTTATGTGGATTTGGGGAAGTTGTTATCCAATCCTAAGCGCTGCCGTCATCTAGTTGGTAAGTTGAATTATCTCACCATCACTCGCCTAGATATATCCTTTGCAGTTAGTGTTGAAATTTAGTACATGGTTGTTCCTTGTTTCTCACATTGGGAGGCAATTCTCAAGATTGTGAAGTATCTTTATATATATAATTAATATAAATATATATATATATATATATATATTAATTATATATATAATAGAATTTCAACCTATGGCATTTGCTTCATGGTGATTGCTCTTTATCATTAGGCCAAGACACCAATTGGTTTTTGGTGTAGACAAGTTTGAATCCCAGAATTGGTTTTTTGGTGTAGACGAGTTCGAATCCCAGATCTTTTTTTCAATGACAAAAGACTTCACTGGTTGAGCTAACTAGAAAACCCATAGGATTGTGAAGTATCTCAAAGCACATCCAAGCCACTGATTTTTGTATAAAGAAAATGGTCATTTATGTGTGGAAGCATTCAAAAATTTAAATTGAATAAGATCACCCTAAAAAAGGAGATCTACTACTGGATATTGCACCTTTCTAGGGGCAGTTTGATCACTTGAAAAAGCAAGAAGCATAATGTTATTTCTTGATCTAGTGCTAATTAAGCAATGAAATCTTTGCTCAAAAAAATAAATAAATAAACAAGCAATGAAATCTTTCTCTAAGTCCATTTGGCAATAGCTTATTTGCATAGTGGGGGGGATGTGTCTCGCATCTTTTGTTTGCGGATGATACTATTCTGTTTTGTGATGCAGAAGTGGAGCAGATCCTTCATGTTCGAATGCTTCTCCTTTGTTTTCAGGCTGTGACAGGTTTGAAGGTTAATGTCTTGAAGAGCGAGATGGTTCCAATAGGGGAGGTTAATAATTTGCATGCATTGGCAGAGATTCTGGGTTGTAGGATTGGGACTTTGCCTATGACCTATCTTGGTATGCCGTTGGGGGCTTCCCATAAGTCCCCCTCTATTTGGAATCCTATCTTGGAGAAAATTAAGTGGAAGCTGGCTGGGTGGAAGAAGCTATATTTGTCAAAAGGTGGAAAACTGACATTGCTTAAGAGTACGCTAGCTAGCCTCCCTACTTATTATTTATCTCTTTTTACCATCCCTTCGCATGTGGCTAATAAGATTGAGAAGATGCAAAGGGACTTCTTGTGGGGGGATTCGAAGGCTCATTTGGTGGGGTGGGATAAAGTGTGTGCTCCTAAGGCGAATGGTGGTTTGGGAGTAAGGAAAATAACTTCTTTTAATAAAGCCTTACTAGGAAAATGGTTATGGCGGTTTGGGGTTGAGGAGACTCGTCTTTGGAGGAGGGTTGTAGCTTTGAAGTTTGGGGAAGAGTGGGGGGGATGGTCTTCCAAGCTGGGTAGGGGTGTCCACGGGCGTGGTTTATGGAGAAGTATCCAAAAAGGTTGGGAGGTGTTTAGTAAATGCATTCAGTTTGAGGTAGGGGTGGGAGATAGAGTGAAGTTTTGGACAGATCGGTGGTGTGGGGAATTACCACTCCATCTATCCTTCCCGGTAGTGTTTGGGATTGCTTATAATAGAGAGGCATTTGTGGCCTCGTCTCTCGAAAGGTTGGAGACTGAGGCTCGGAGAAGCTGGAATGTTCGTTTACTTAGGGATCCAAATGATTGGGAGTCGGGTGAGGTGGAGGAATTCCTTCGTACCTTGGGTTCTAATTTACCTCAATCTGAGCACGGAGACCGTATGAGGTGGAAGTTGTCGAAGAAGGGGGATTTTGACATCCGCTCGTTCTACAATAAGCTTCATAGTCCCTCGTCTTTTATCTTCCCTTTGAAAGGTATTTAGAAGGTTAAGGCTCCTCCGCGCGTCTCTTTCTTTGTTTGGACTACAACTTGGGAGAAGATTCTTACAGGGGACAATCTGCGGGGTAGAGGCTTTAATTTTGTTGATTGGTGCATTATGTGTCGTTGTAACGGGGAGAAGGTGAATCATTTGCTACTCCATTGTGAAAAAGCTTATCAGCTGTGGAGCTTGGTTTTCAGATCTTTTGGGATTTCTTGGGTTTTGCCAAGATCGATTGCAAATACGCTTTTTGGTTGGTGGAATTGGTTGGGAAAGCACTCTTCTAGCATTTGGAATTTAGTTCCATTGTGCCTAATGTGGTGTATTTGGAGGGAGCGAAACTGGCGAACTTTTGAGAACATGGACAAATCCGATGACCAGTTGCTCGCTTTTTTTAGTGGCTCTCTTTTTGATTGGTCTAGGGCTTGGGGACTCACCTATAGTGATTCTCTCCCTTTGTTCCTTAATTCTCTTCTTTGTTCTTAGTTCTTTGTTGATTGTTGTTTGTTTTGTTGTTTTTTTCTTGTTTGTGTCCTTCTCTGTACCCCTGGTTATGCTTTATGTTTTTTTCATGAGGTAGCTTCTTGAATATACATCTTTCTTACTTATCAAAAAAAAAAAATAGTGTTTATCAAAAGATATATAGTTTTTGGTAACTTTTATGTTAAATGTGTGAAAAAAAACTAAAAGCTAGTTTATTTCCAAAAAGCTAAAAGTTAGATTATTTGCAAACTAGCTGAGACTGCAAATAAGCAATTGCCAAACGCACACAAAGCAACAAGAAGCATGAACTTCCTCGAAGAAATCTAAAACATCCTTCTCCATAACTCCCCAACTATACCCACTAGAATTCTTTTTAATGTGCATGTGTAGCTTCCTTGAAGTAATTAAACAACCATATAAATATAGTCCTATGTAATAGATGATAAGGGCGAAGCTTTTGAACTTTAAGTTAACCATGGTCCAAATTTTCACATAATGGTGTCGCAATTGTTTTCAACACCCAAGGAAAGTAACCTTCAGATATGGTTTCGGAGTTAATAAAATCCTTAAGTGACCCAGCTCTGATGAACATTAAAAATACAGCATACATCTCTAATGAAATGTTTTAATCTTTTAAAATCAGTTAAACGACATATAACCTGGCTTTCAATGGGGAGTTGACTCGTCAGCAACCGCAAATAGTAGGCTAGTTTGTCATGGGATGTGATGATGATGCCTTCACCGCTTTTGTCAAACTGAGGTCTACCAGCCCGTCCAAAGATCTAAAACAAATATATCAATGTCATCAGTAAAAACAGCTACACAGTAAATCAACAACCGAAGCTGTATATTAAATGAACTTGTTTTTATATGTATTTCCAACAGAAAATTTCAGGTCTTACCTGCATAACATCAAGCATGCCTAGATCTCGCCACCCACCAGCCTTCGGATCATATAATTGTGTCCCCTGAAGGATGGCACCACGCAGATGGCAACATAAGAGGACAAAAGTGAAAACTATATGAGACTTATCAGGCTACAAATGCTAATATATTCATAACCAATAACATTTGCAAGTATACACGTGTGCACACACATTTTGTGTGTGTATGTAAATCAGTAAATGTAGTCAAAATTGGTTTTGAACATTAGTACTTTCATAAATTTCCATCAAAGTTACAACTTTTCATTCTAGCTTTTCTCTTAATGGGGCGACACTTCATTTAAGTGTTTCAAAGAAAGGGTCCTCTTGTGATGCAAAGATGCAAAATAAACCAACTGAATTGAAAAAGGGATCCTATTGGTAACAAACAACCGTGATAGCACATGCAAATTTCAGTTTCAGCACACTGCTAGACAGAGTCATGCATCTGCTTGCTAAAACTGGCAAGTCAAAGTTTTCAACAAGCTGAACAAAAAGAAAGTCATCTCAGTTGCAGCATGTGTACTTTAATTAAGAGTACTTTATCTAATATACCAACTTATTTCCTCTCTTTTTCCTATCCCGGTGGAGGTTGCAAACTGTATTGAACAACTTCAACAAAACTTTCTTTGGAGTGGTATGGGGGATGATAAAAAAACTCACTTGGTGAAATGGGCTACAGTTTGTGCTCCTCTTCAATCTAGGGGCTTGGCTATTAGAAGTTTGAGAAGTTTTAATAAAGCGCTATTGGAAAATGGCTAAGGAGACTTGGGAATGGGCGACAAGCTTTGAGGATAAGAGTGATAGGGATTAAGTATGGTTGTAAAGGGGGAGGTTGGTGCTCTCTTCCCGTAACTGGTCCTTACGGAGTGAGTGTTGTGGAAGTCCATTAGCCGTGACTAGCCTTCTTTCTCTCGTCACATCCAGCTTGAGGTTGGGGTTGGGTCTACTGTTAAATTCTGGCAGGACATTTGGTGTGGGGACACCCTTTGAGAATGTGCTATCCAAATTATTCACTATAAGTTGAAATAAGGAGGCTTATGTGGCTGATCTAATGAAATTCCCAAATGGTATTCATTTTTGGGATTTGAATTTTGTAAGAGCGATTCAGGATTGAGAATTGGAGTCTTTATCCAATTTCATGGATAGTATTTATGGAGTCTCTTTGAGGGGAGTTGGGGAAGATAATATTTGCTGGATGCCTGCTAAGAGAAGAGGTTTTGAGGTTCAATAGTATTACCAGATATTGACAAAAAGAATAGACCAGTCCTTCCCTTGGAAGACTATTTGGAAGCCTAAGATCCCTCCTAGGAGTTTTTTTTTTTTTTACTGTAACTTTAGGGAATATTTTGACAATTGATAATTTATGGAAACGGAAATTTTGGATTTTAGATTGGTGTTGTATATGAGAAACGGGGAATTAGTAGACCACCTCCTTATTCATTGTCCTATTTGCTTCTGACTTATAGTCTATGGTGTTCACCTTGTTTGGCATTCATTGGGTTATGCCAAAGATGGGTTTTGCCAAAGACAATGATTGAGCTTTTGGCTTGTTGGCAAGGAAAGTTTAGGCGACATTGGAATGGTGCTATTTGGATGGTTGTCCCTCATTTTTTGATGTGGTGCATTTGGTGGGAGACAAATAACCGTCACTCTGAGGATTCAAAAAAAAAAAAAAAAAAAGTTCCAGATCTTAAACTTTTCTTCATTGAGACCCTTTTGGACTGAGTTGCAATGTTAGGATTTCGTTCTTTTTTTTTTTAGTCATGGTTTAATGGACTCTTGTACTTTATGCACTGGATTGTACTTGTCCCTATGTATACTTCCTGTATACTCAGGCAACACTTCTTTTTAAAATTTTAATATATTTTCATTAATTATCAAAAAATTATAAAAAAATAAAAATAAAAATAAAAAAGTGCTCAAACTTTACAGCAGAGGAGGGTTGGAAGCATGATCCAAATCGTCTATTATTCCAAAAACATGTAAAAGAAGTAGAAAAGTTTGACCAAGCAAAGAATAGACAGACTTAGAAGTAAAACAATTGATATTGAGGATAATGTAAAACTTTATTCCTACTAGCCTATTATCCACTTGTCTTTGGTTATGCGATTAGAAAATAGATTACTTAAATTGCACTGATGCAACAGTTAAACAGAGAACACTTGCAATGAACAAATAAAACAATTACCACAAACCTTGATCACAACAGTGTGAGCAGGCAAATTTACACCCCATGCCAAAGTTGCTGTACAAACAAGTACCTAAAGCAGCAAATTATAAAAATGCACAAATATGTCAGTGAAAATCCTAAAGTATTGAACTATGAGTGAAAATTGAATGAGCTTTACCTTTTTTTGATAAGTAATAAAGATTTATTGATATCAAAAAGAGAGAGACACCAAGTACACAGGGAGTATACAGGGGTGTACATATCAAATACAAAAATTACATAAATCAAGTAAATCCAAAATTGAATGAGCTTTACCTTCAAGAGTCCGTCAGAGAAAAGCCGCTCAGTCAAACCTCTATCAGCACGTAGCATCCCAGCATGATGAACACCAATTCCATATTCAAAAAGTTCAACAAGATCTTTGTTTCTAGACTTAACTACTTCCCTCTGAAAGCATAAAGGAAAATCTAAGAACAAAAAGAGAAAAAGGTCCTAAGAACAACCGAAGAAAATGAAGCATTAAGTTCCCTGCCTTGATTAAGTCAAACTGTGGATGTTTATCATTGCTTAAGAGATCAAGATCATCAAATTTTCGGCCAAGTTCAACCTGTTCAACGTGCCATAAAAAAGATTAGTGTAAGCATAGAACACACTGATAAACTTCAAATAAGATTGCCCCATCATAGACACACATAATACCCATAAATGCATTCATTGGCATTTGAAATCTTTAACAAGAAATGTATTTTCAAAAACATACAGATCTATCACCCATTGGAGAACAAAAGGCATAATCAGCTGTTGTCGACAAAAATTCAGACAAGTAAGATGATCTGATATGACGACAATATATTCATGAATGGAACGCTTGTTATGAGTAGAATTTGAAAGGTGCATAAATTCATATTGCTATAGCTGCTTCAATTGCTTTGACAACCATCCAAAGTGATGCAGGACAAAATTCAATGGAAAAATTGAAGAAAATTAAACAAAAAGAAATGATAGGCCTAGGAATCAACACCTAGGTTGCCAGGAATCATCACCCAGCTATTGGAAAATTCCAACATTAAATTTTTATTTCTCAAATCATATGTCCCCTACATTAGATAGGCTTCCAGGAAACATCAATTAGGAAAATAACATAATCCCACACAATCCTCAATCATAACAAAACATTAATGAAAATTCAAATTCAAATAAACATTAAATTTGGTGATTTAAATTCAAATGAGCACTAATATTATACATGTTTGTAAAATACGATGCCCTCTCTAATTTCTTCTTAATCCATAATAGTTTTTCTCCTCTACATATAATTTTAGCATTGCGGTCCTCTTCCCTAAGCCGCAAATCTCTTGACTTCAGTCTCCAGCTTACCTCCTCAATTAACATGATTTATTGTAACTCACCTCCACTCAACTCCCAATTGGATTTTTCCTCCACAAATAAAGCTCTCATCTCCTCTTTCGCATCCAATTCCTTGACCTCCCTTAGCAACTCTTTCTTCCAAACACCCACATCTCCAAATTTGTCTTTGTTCCATCAAATTTAGGTCTTGCTTCACAGCTCTTAATTTTGACAAAGTACAAAACTTAGCCCTCGTTTGGGAGGAGAGAATGGAATGGAATGGAAATGAACGGAATGAAAATAATAATTTTAGAATATTCTTCTATTTCCCTTGTTTGAGAGTTTAAATGGAAGTGAATGAAATTGGTAAGAGGGAACACTCATTCCTCTCTATTCTCTTAATATCTCAAATTTTCATTCCCCTAAAATTGAGAGGAATGAGAGGGAATGGAATTAGATTTAATGAATTTTTTACTAAAACTCCCAAAATACCCCTACATATTCAACCCTTTATTTTAAAATAGGGGTCTAATAGTAATACTGTCATAAAATGATTCCATTCCATTCCCTCTATATTACTCCCAAACAATTTTACTTACATTCCATTCATTTTCATTCATTTCCGTTCCTTTATTTTAAAACATTCAATCAAGGTTACTTAATTTCATTCCATTCCATTCTTTTCCCTTGCTTAAATACATTCATTTCTATTCTCTTATGATTATTCCATTTCATTCCCTTATGAACTCCCAAACGAAGCCTTAGGAACCTTGGTAATGATGATTTTCCCACCACTGATTGTTGGACCACATAAATCACCCACCCGTCAATAAAAACCTCCGTCAAAACTTGCTCAGAAATGAAGTCTAAAAATTCCCACATAGCTAGAGAGGACCTGCTTCCGCCAGCCTTTCACTGGGAAATATAACTACATTAAAATCCCATCCTCATCGGCCTTCCACAATCCAATTAGCACTAAATTTGGTGATTCAAATCCAAATGGTCACTAATTTTGGTATCCTCATCACAAAAGCTTTCTTAATAACAAGCTAATGTAGTGATAACAACATTATTAATGGAAACCTGCATAAAAAGGAGTTCAAGGCAAAAATACATCCAAATTGATTACATTTAATTGGAAAGTAGAAGGGTATACCAATTTCTGAGCTGTTTTTGCTGTGTCCTTACGTGAATGAACAAACACCATTGCCTGATGACCTCGCCTTAATGAATCAACAATCTGGCACAAAAATTATCATAAACTAATATATTGACATTCCAACAAATTACACTCACATGAGCCAAGATCGAAAGCACAAACCTTTTTATAGCAAATCTCATTCAGCAATTCATTGCGAGCTAAATAGTTCTGCTCACTAATTCCAACATATTGTTGAGCAAGAGGCACAGGACGATAACTAGAATCAAAGAAGAAGAGTCCCGCCTCTGGATTCACTCTCAGAAATTGTGCAACCTGGGTGTTCACGGAAGAGATAGAATCCATATTAAAAAGCGAAATGCAAATGAGGCTTCAAATTTAGCCTCTACAGGCTAATGAGAAGGAAATTATAAGTAAGAATTATATGGCCAAAAAACCTCCAAATAATTTGGTAGGGTGGCTGAAAGCCCCACGATACGTATCATTGTTTGTGATGACTCCACCTGTAAGAGAAAAAAAAAAATACAAGCAAGTACATAGAATTACAACCAATTATGTTACAATTACTACATTTCCAAAGCATAATACAAAAACCAAATACTTTCACAAAACTGACATATTGATCCACATGGCATCACCCTGAAACATTTAGTCATACACATCATCAGGTTGGGTGAAACTTGTCTGTCAATAAGAACAAGTAAAAATTGCAGATTTTTCCACTAAAATAGTTAATGATCCACCCAGTCACAAGTTACTGGAGACAAATCTAAACTTTATAGGACTAACTGAATTCTTTTTCTTTTTTGTCTGTGCAATCGGAAAGAGTATTACCAAAAAAAAAAAATGTAAATAATTGGAACAGTCAATTGATTCAATCTTATAAGATACGGCATTTAAGGCATTTTGTGGTGCCCTAATCTTCTACAACGCACCATTCCCAACAAGATCCAATACTCTTAATACAATTATCCAGTGTAAAACATGACAAAACAAAGGTTTTTTGGTACCAAAATCACTTTCTTCAGATTTTCTCAAATGCACTTTCCACAAGAAGATCCAATAATCTTTTTTTTTTTATATAAGTAATTAGAGAACTGTTATAAATGAAAAAAAAAAAAAAAATACAAGTAGTTCATGATGATGAACAACAAGAAATAGAAGAACCAAACAGCAAAACAAAAGATAAGGAAATCAGAAAGATAATCTAAGGGAGAACATAAACTCTGAAAGAGACGTAGAATCAGTAAAGCCCCAACAACGAGCCCACTCAAAAAGACTACGCTGGCATAAGACCTTTAACTCATCCAACGTCTTCTCCATGTTCTCAAAGGAGTGACGATTTCGTTCCAACCAAACAATCCACATTAAGCACCCTGGAATCAAATTCCAAATATTCGAATTGTGCTTCCCAAGCCATTGATGCCAGCAAGATAACAAACTCGCCGTCGATCTTCGCATAACCCAATGTATACCAAATAATCTATATGATGTTATTCAATGTTTATCTTATGCTGCCCCCAAACTCGAAAAATCTCTTCATGCCACAATCATTCTGAACTTTGTTATTGTTGTTGTTGTATCAGTTTTGGTTTTGTCGTGCATTAGGATTGCTTTTGGATTGTCATGTGGTAGCTGAATGTTGAGTAACATGCTTATATAGACTACTAGGGTTTTTGAGCTCCCAAAAAAAATAAATAAATAAAATAACTACTAGGACTACAAAAATAACCTCAACTCTAGAAATTAAATATAATATTAATAACTTAATTAACCAATAAGTCCTAAAATAAAATCCAATTGACCAATATAAATAGTAGATTGGTGTTGACGTGATGTTTGTGTAAATCAGCCGGGGAAACTGTAATTCATATACTTGTTCACTCCCCTATTGCTTATGAGTTGTAGGGCATGATTTTCGCATTGTTCGGAGTTATGTAGAGCCAGAAGGGGTGGAGGATTTCCTAAAAAGCTGGAACCACAGGCTGCGTGGACCCAAAAGTCATGATTTGGGGCGCGAATCCCCATTGTCTCATATGGTGCCTATGGTGTGAAAGAAATGCATGGACCTTTGAGGGACAAGAGAAATCAGTACATGATCTTAAGACTCAAATCTTTATTTCAGTGGATGAATGCTTCCTCTCTGTTTTCTTTTGATAATATGTTTGAGATGCTTGATTCTTGTTCTTTTGGTGCTTAGCCTATTGTCCTCTTTGTACATATCCTGTGTTCCAGTTTCTACTTTTTGATTTCTAATAAAAGTTTTATTGCGTATCAAAAATAAATAAAAAATCCTCTATTGATCCATCACACTCTTAACTCTATGCAATGTCCTTTAAATTATTCTTCCATTAATAGATGGTGGTCACATAAATTACAGTGTTCTACACCAACTGTCAACCTATCAAAACCTTTCTGGTACTCTCTACAGGTTCAGGACCAGATGTGTAAAAATTTTAATGGAAAAACTTGTGGCCCACCAAAAAAACAACAAAGGAAAGGAAAGAAGGATTAACGCTTGATCACATTATAACATACATAAGTATCTGACTTCTCCAAGCTGGTAAAAGAGGCACGAGTAAAGGAGGGCATAAAATTTATATGATGTTAAAAAAAGTCATCTAAAGCTAAGGCCTGAGAGTGATAAAGAACAATATATTACAGTGGAACAAATCTATTTAACTTCCATTGATGAAAGTGATTACTTTCAACAATGAGAAGAAATGATGATCTACTAAATCTTTACCTGACGGAGGGTCCGAGCAACAAGTGCCTCTATTACAGGGCCTCTGTCATCATTCAAGAGATGCACTTCATCGATAATTAAGAGCTTCACCAGCATTGAAAGTGACATGTCACTACTCTTGCGCGTAATGACATCCCACTTTTCAGGTGTTGTCACTATCATCTGATTGACAAGCAATTAGTAAATCATTAGTTCCACCACGCATGTCTCCAAAGCACCCCTAAGCGTGCCTTTAAAAAAAAAAAACAAGCAACCTGAGTTTCTTCAAGTTCATTCTTTGAAAGTTGCATGTCTCCAGTAAGTTCTCTCACAGTCATGTTCAGTGGAGATAAACGGTGACTAAATGTTGAAGTGACCTCTGCAGCTAATGCCTAGAAATACATGACCAGAAATAACCTATCAATCACGGTTACTGAGGCCCCCTTCCCTCCCATCCCTCAAAAAAAAAAAATTTAGAAAAAGGGGAAGGAAAGGGGGGGAAGAGTAATGTATGGGTTGGTTTTACCTTCATAGGAGCAACATAAACTATCTTAAACTCATTTTTATGCAAGTAACCATCCTTGAAGTGCTGACCAATCTGAAATAAATCATAACACTCACTCATACATCTGAATTTCAGAAACTACAACAGACACTGCCAGTATCATTTCTTTAATTTAAGTTTAAATTTGAGTTCAAAAATATTTCATGTATCACACCTAAGAAGAACTTTAAATATCATAATATCACCAATAAGTTAAAACAATCTTAAACAGTCAAAAACTGAATTTTACTCATTTATATAGAGCATCAAATTTTACATATGCATATGACATGACAAAAGGCATGCCTTTATATCAATTAAAAAAAATAAGTGAAAATACGAGGGATATCTATAAAAACATTGGATGTATTTATTCCTCAGCTCATACAAAATCATAGGACCTCTTCCATATAAAGGCACAATGTGCTCAAGGAATCACATATTATTATAAAACCAAAATTGTATTTTTCTTCCACCTCAAAGTGTAAAGAATAACAAAATCTTAAACCCCAAAATAGTAGAGTAATCAAGGTACAGCTAACTGATTGCACACCTCATGTAGAATGGAAATCATAGCAATATTTGTTTTGCCAGCTCCTGTTGGAGCACAAACCTGCAAGTATACGATCACTTCAGAAATATTAAAAGCAGCGCTTTTACTAAAAAGGTGTTCCTGTTACTAAAATTCGATGACTCACTAGTATATTCTCATTAGTGTAATACACTGTTTGAAATATCCGGCTCTGGATGCGGTTCAGAGATTTGTAGCCACGAAAAGCAGCTTGTGCGAAGTCATCTAATTCCTTTATCTCAATCTGACAGCATATGATAGTTTTACACAAAATGAAGAGAAAAATCAACATGAGTAAATGACAACTAGAAGTAATAATAGAGTAGCAATAGCAACCCAATTGGTTATTAAAACCAGCAAGAAAGACTTATCCAGAAAGAGAACTCTAATTTGTCACAATCTCTATGCTGCAACGAAATATGGTCAAATGATCATTGCAAGGCAACAAAGCATTCTATCTTACATAAAGTTCTCCAAAAGAGTATAGTATCTACAAGCTTATGGATGAAAAGTAGTGTAAATTAATCAGTTTTTTTATTTTGTTTTACCCACACCTGCTGGATCTTGATCCCACAACCCCACCCTCCATCCCATTATTGTGGGCTCCATACCATTATTGTGGGAGGAGGAAGTGCTATTTGAGCTAGAGCTCATTGACTAGTGTAAATTAATCATTTATATCTTTAAGCCTTTGTCTTCAGTTAATGTCAAAGAGAAAAGAAAAGGGGAAGTTTCTATAAGGTAAACAAGTCAGGTCAGACAATATTTTAGTGCTGTCACAAATGGCAATAGTCAGTTTCTTATAATTTTTTGATAATTCAATTGTTACAACAAGTGGGGAGTGGGGGTTTAAAACTTTTAAAGGAGACCAAACAATGCCATTGAGCAACAAGACTCTTGGCAGTTAATTTCTTATGATTTTTATTACAAAATGTAGAAATTGCACAGCAATTTTTGCTCTTGACCGCACTTCTTAACAGTGAGCCAATCTTTAATTCTTTACTAGAGAATCTGCATATTTTTTTTTTTTTTTGATAAGTGTTTACTAGAGAATCTGCATATTCATAAAGTGATACCATTTATATCCCATAAGGGGCTCTGTATAGTGTAGGATCATGCTCTAAGAAGTTCAAATTCAGAGGTCCAGATCTGATGCATACAAAGGGATTCCTTCTTTTCACTGTATCCTCTGATAATGCCTCCCTCCCCCAACAAGCATTTCACAACTCACAAGGAAGATTTTATACTCATCCAGTACCAATGTCATATTATATGAGTAAGCTATAGTGTTATACATAACAGGAAATGATCGACGTGTTTTACCATAATTATCCAACCACTTGGCCCATAATGACAAGTAAAATAATGATAAATCAAGTGTTTATCAATGCCACAAATCAATGAAAAAACTTTTCCCATATCAAATCACATTACATTAATTCAAATGCAGATTTGGTTGCAACTACTTCCAGTAGAAATATAGAATCTCAAAGTGTCCAAAAGACACAGCAAGAGAGAGAAAGAGAGAGAGAGCACCATGCAAACAGGCAAACAGGATTAAAAAGGTATTAAGTGAACATAATAGATTTTGGTTTTAGACAAATTCCTTAAAAATTATATGTATATACACACACATACAAACAACAAACACCTTTGTATTGTACAGTAAGAATAATAACAAGCATATCTCAACCAGATTTTTTCTTACTAACAGCAATTTGCTACACAACTTGCTCATTATCAAATCTTCCCATGTACCTTAAAATGTTCTATCTTTTTCTTTTCCCAGAATCTTGCTCTCTTATCAATTAGTGCCTCAAAGTCATCAATTTAAAGCACAAAGGACAAGAGATCACCCAATAAAAAGATATTGATGATTTACTATGATGAATATGAATGTATAACACAACAAAAGAGAGGTACCAGTTTCTCTCCAGGTTTCATTTCTGCAGTTGGCAATGGGGGGATGATGACCTCCTCATAGCCCTTATGATGCTTCCTGACAGTTCCTTGAGGAAGAGCAGTAACTGCTTGTGAGAGGGGTCCTGGGCCAGACCCAATCAGATCATCAAATGGACTTTTCCTTTCACTTGCTTGAAGTAAAGAAGAAAAATTTGCAGCAGACAAGTCACTCTCAACCCCATATTCTGTTCCTCGTCTATGCCTTTTTTCCTCCTTGCGCCGAAGTTTATCAATTTGCCTTTCAGACTCTGTTTGAACCGTAACCTAAAACAGAAGTGGAAGCAAAGAATTGATGACAAATCTAACCTTTCAATGAATTATAGATTAATAAGAACAGTTTTTTCTCTTCACACAGAGATTTGATAGATTTTTTTCATACAAAATTGAGATGGTACCTGAGTACCATAACTCGGCATTCGTGATTGTGTATTCGAAGTCGTTTTGTCAGATTTCAGTACAAGCTTACCATGATGGATAGCATCAACAAGTTCCTTCCGATGCTGGAAAAAGAAAGAATATTTAAACCACCGTCAGGAAAATTCCAGATTAAATTTCAACATTATGCCATCCATTGTTCAAGACTATTGCAATATGAATTTCTTTTGATGGGGGGACAGATGTTGCAAGATAAATTCATGAATCAATAAGAACAGTTCATATTCTTACCGACACAAGTTCTTGAACAGTCTCGAATGCACTATCCCCAACAAGATCCAACAAATCACCAGCAATCTTCACAAAAATTCAAGATAAAGATATTTTAAATCGTCAAAAACCTATTTTCTTCACATGCATGCTCAAAAACTACACTCGTAAAGCCAAAATAAGAATAATTATTGATACCGCCTCGCCAGGTTTGTCTGAATCAAGCACCCGGCAAATGGCCATCGCCAATTCGTCGCGTGAAAGCAGAGAAGTACTTCCCCCAACTATCCGGTCGCATGCATCTCTTAACCAACTCAAATTATAGTTTCCCCCATCAGAAGCGGAAGGGTAATGTGGAGAGCTGTCATGTTCATACCAGCCTTCATGAAACAAAGAAGGTACAGTCCTTTCCTCACCCAATAATTCCCCATCCTCCAAAGAAACATCTACCAGAAACCGAGCAGGTGTTTGAAAAACAAGGTCAGCTCCAAATTCTATATCATCGCCACTCCCATTTACATGCCACTCTGAAACAAGTGGAGGCCCATGGTCACTAGGCTGCAATCTAAAAAGATTTTGAGCTAGAGAGGCAACTCTCCGCAGGTTAGCATCAGAAACCATGTGACCAAGAAGTTTTTGCAAGTCCAACCTGCATTTCAGAATCACTAACTGTAATCACTCAATCTACATTTAAGATAAACCAAATGAGGGAGACTATTCATGCACCATGGTGTATTTCATTTGGAAAGTAGTATCTGTTTTTATGAATTTTTACTTCTGGGCTGCAATTTATGCTTAATGTGTCACCATTTTTATCTCAGATTATGCAAATTCTTCACCAATATAGGTCACGACAATCATAGTTAAACCAACTCTGTTTTAAGTGTTATTCGTAAATTACACACTTTGAACCAACAACCTCACCCTTCACCTTGCTCTTATAAAGAGAGGAGGTGTCATTTGAGCTAGAGCTCATTGGTGAAAATAATTAAACCAACATGCCGCTTACCACATAGCAAATGACACTTCATAATGTGATTTTATTTTCAATTTGAACAGAAAGAAAATAAAAATAAAAAAGGACATCTAACTCTTACTTTTTCTCAGCAATATTTCTATCAACATTGTCCTCCTCCACTGGACCAAAAAGACGATAAGCAGTGAGTGCCACCTCACGAAATGCTTCAGAGGGCACTTCTCCATCAATCAACTCCACTACCGCCGCAATGAACTGTTTATATGCTTGTCGAACTTCAAAAGAAGCTGCTCCACATATTGCATTAACAGAGGAACATCATAACAAATTCAATGAGAAATAAATAAATACACCCACACAAAGATACATACATACACACTTATATATATATATATATTGAGTAATATATAAGCATTTAGAAAAATACCTTCTTCCCATTGATATACAATTTTCCGTGCAAGTTCAGATTCATCAATTGTGCTCGCAGAACTAATCGTACAGTTCAAAATTCAAATAATCATTTTTCATAATATCAAGCATAAAACAATAAGAACTAAAGAAATGCTTGAAATGAACGTGGCAATCAATGTCATAGACCCTATAAAGCGTTACCTCTCCGTTTGGTTGCCAACAAAGCAAAAGAAAATCAAGATTACATAACATTTTAAATCCTGTGCCTTAAATTTGGTAAAATTTTCCAAACTGTGCTAAACTCACTTGAAAAGATTTAAAAAGATAATTTTATCTTGTTCTTGTTCTTGTTCTTTATTAATTATTTAAACAATTTAGGATTCAGAATTCTGGTTTCCCATACTTTCCTATGATTTTCTTGGCAACCAAACAGAGAATAGACGAAGAATGAAAATGAATTGAGAGGAATGGTTACTTCCGGGGCTTGTTGAGGTTCTCCAGGATGAGTTTCCGATGGAGATAGGCCTGGTCGACATCGAAGGGGTTTCTCAGAGATTTAGTCAAGCGAGGAAGTTGGACCAACATTCTTGCCGATTTTGCGTGTGGAGCTTTAAACTTTTCTGAAACCCTAGAAAGCGTTTCTTCTCGGAGAAGATCTTTGTGCGAAGGTTTTTTCTGAAACTCTTGGAACGTTTCTTTCTTGGTACAATTTTTGTCGCCGGAGCGAGAGGTTGAAGAAGAAGTTGAAGGTGTGTTTCGTATTTATATGCGTGAGGCATGGCAAAATGGCAAAACGGCAAAGACGGCATGCCGTTTTCAGTCAGACGACACCCCAAATGCCCAAACTTCAATTTGATTTTAAATCTCCATAATTATTAGCAAATATCTCCAATATTTTATATTTCTTTTTAATTTCAAATTTATCACATTATATTTTTAAAATATGCATTTTAATTCTTTTTTTTGGTAAATTTTTTTAATTCAATTCGTAGTTTACATTATGCACCTAAATTTTGGGAAGTCTTTGCACTTAGGTGCGCATTTATCAATATGTGTGTGTGAGAGAGATAATTTGATAGTTAAGGGAAGATAAATTTGAATTTTGAATGTGTCTATTAAACACACCAGAAGTATTAGTTAAATTACAAAACTCTTGACGCGCTTCTATTAATATATATATATATATTTTTTTTTATAAGAAAGCACACACACTTTATATTAAATCAAATAACAATAGAGTTTACATCATGAAAAATTGCTAATTCTAAGAAACTAGGGCAATTCTCCATCCAAATACACTGATGAACTATGCCTTTGGCATGCTTTGCTAACAAATGAGCCGGAATATTTGCATTGCGTTTTACATGGGAAAAATTAACATTGTGAAACTCCACGACAGTAGATCTAATGCCCATAATCACCGCATCAATTGTGGCTGGAACAAAGGAAGATTAACTCAATGCCTTAGAGACTATCAGTGAATCTCCCTCAATTATTAATTCAGAAACTCCAAGCATTTTTGCAAATTGTAGGCCAACATTGACAGCCTTAGATTCCGCTTCAAGAGGCCCCAACAGTGCATTAATAAGCTTGCTCATTGCTGCAACAAAACTACCGTCCCATTTCCTTACTATGACTCCAATTCCCACAGACCGCAACTCAGAAAATATTGCACCATCCACATTAAATTTCAGATACGGTGCAGGAGGTGGATTCCAACTCAGAACATGCTGTACAGGTTTCTCAACAGCCGGTAACAACTCCATTGCAGTCCGATATTCCTCAAGGTATTGCGATGCCCAGTGAAGAAGCTACCTTCCATCTTTACGCTTTCTGCCATGCCGAATCTCATTCTGTTACTCCACAACGCCCAAGCACAGGTGACTATCAATTCAATATTTTCCGCAGCACAATTTTCATCCATCATTAAGCACCACATTATCTCCTTAAAAGAACTAAGTTGGTTAAGAACGTTGGGGAAAATCAGTTTTGATGAAGACCACATATCTTTAGCTCGGGTACATCTCCAGAAAAAATGAATAGAGTCCTCTGCCTCCACATTGCAGTCATCGCAAATATCAACCTGCAAAACATTTCTTTTAACCAAGTTAGTTTTCAAAGGAAGAATGTCCCTACAAGCTCTCCAAGCAAAGTGCCTTATTTTATGAGGCACATTGATCTACCATATTCTCTTCCAAAAGCTCCTGTCTTGACTACCATCAGATGATGATCCCATGGACTGAACAAGAGACATTTGAGACGCCACCCAATAAGAATTTTTCATAGAAAAAACTCCATTAGAGCTCCAAGCCCAAATCTGTTTGTCTTCAGGCAGATTAGTACTTATAGGAATGGCTTTAATGGCCACTGCTTCATGCGGCAAAAACAGTGCATCAACAACCCCCGCATTCCAAGCAACCTCTTCCTTGTCTATCAATTCACTAACCTTCATATCTTGTGGCATAAACAATCTTGGAGATGAAATCATAAAAGTTGAAGGCATGGGCATCCATTTATCACCCCAAATCCGAATACTATCACCATTACCAAGACTCCATCTTGAACCATACTTGATAAGAGGTTGGGCAGCCATAATACTCCGCCAAGTAAAAGAAGGATTATTACCCAAAGCAGCTTGTGAAAAGTCAGATGTGGGAAAATATTTAGTTTTTAAAACCTTGTACACCAATGAATCTTGACCCTGCTGAAGTCTCCACCCTTGCTTTGCCAATAAAGCCAAATTGAATTCTTTAAGCTTTTTAAATCCCATCCCACCACAACTCTTTGGAGCGCATAATTTCTCCCAACTCATCCAAGCTATTTTCCTTTCATCATTTCTTTGCCCCCACCAAAAATTACGGATCATGCTAGTCAAATCCTCACATAAAGAGTTAGGCAATTTGAAAACACTCATAGTATATGTCGGAATTGCTTGGGCCACAGCTTTAATCAACACTTCTTTACCCGCCTTAGACAATAACTTCTCTTTCCAACCAGCAAGTTTTCTCCTTAATTTGTCCTTAATAGAATTAAAAGTGTTCTTTTTATTTCTTCCCACCAATGATGGCAAACCCAAATATTATTCATGGTACTTAATCACTTGGGCCCCAAATCTCTCCTTGATTATTTCTTGAATATCAATAGGAGTATTACTACTAAAAAATAGGGAAGTTTTAGCACGATTTAACTGCTATCCCGAAGCACCCTCAACACCCTTTGAAGGGCATCACACTCCTCCAAGGACGCTTTACAAAATATCAAACTATCATCAGTAAAGAAAAGATGGGATATTTTAGGACCCCTACGACAAACTGTGACACCCCCCAACCTCCCATTCTCCACCTCTTTATGAATAAGGGCAGAAAGTCCTTCCGCACATAACAAGAAAAGATAAGGAGATAGTGGATCACCCTGCCTAATTCCCCTACTTGGAACAATATGCCCTTTAGGCACTCCATTAATCTTCACTGAATAAGAAATAGTAGTGACACGCTTCAAAATCAAAGCACACCATTTACTATCAAAACCCAGCTTGTGCATAATTTTTTCCAACCAACTCCACTCTACCCTATCATAAGCCTTACTCATATCCAACTTTAGAGCCAAATCACCCACCCTTCCACTCTTTTTTTGACTAATATGATGCATCATCTCATATGCTACAAGAACATTATCAGTGATTAACCTTCCATGCACAAACGCACTTTAGGTATCACTAATAATAGAATGAAGTACTTTTTTCAACCTATTTGTAATGGCTTTTGATACAATTTTATAAACCATATTGCAAAGACTAATGGGTCTATAATCAGTCACATTTTTTGGCTCTTTACATTTAGGAATAAGGACAATATGAGTATGATTAAAGTTTGGAGGAATGATACTTGAATTGAGGAAAGCCAACACTGTTGAAGTAACCACACCACCAATCTTAGGCCAAAAGTGTTGATAAAATAGAGGAGGCATGCCATCTGGACCAGGAGGCTTCAAAGGGTACATTTGATTAATTGCTTTTTTCACTTCAACATCAGAAAATTCTCTTACAAGTATTTGATTCATTCTAGGGGTGACTTTATGTTGAACTGCATCAAGGATTTCTTCAAACTCCATAGGATCACTACTAGTAAAAAGACTCTCATAATACTGCAACATCAATTCTTCCACATTCTCATCCCCCTCCAACCACCTACCATTCTCATCCAACAAACCTTCTATTAGATTCTTTTTGTACCTTGCTGAAGCTTTCTCATGGAAAAACCTAGTATTCTTATCCCCAGATTGCATCCAACTAATTCTTGATCTTTGCCTCCACATATCATCTTCCTTATCCATCCAACAATTCAACTCTATTCTAGTATTCCTTAAAGATCTAATCATGTCCGGACTTGAAGGTTGCAACTCTAACCATTCCAACTTTTTCTGTAATTCAGCTACTGTTTTCCCCACATTACCAAATTTAGCTCCATTCCATATCTCAAGTCTAGCACGGCAACTCTCTAAACATCTATTTAGAACATCATCCGACCCTCCATACAATCCTTCATCCCAAGCTTCATCCACAATCGCCTCACATCTTGGATCCTTTAACCACATTGATTCAAATCTGAAAACTCTTCCCATCTTCTTTTTTCTTGGTTTAGCAAACAACTGAAGACTAAGAGGAGAATGATCAGAAACCGATGATGAAAGATGAGTAAGCTTTGCCATTGGAAATAAATGAAACCACTCCACCATAGCCAAAGCTCTATCCAACCTTTCTCTAATTTGAGAACCATCCTCTTTTAAATACAACCAAGTATACAATGGCCCCATGAACGGAACTTCCTTAAGGCAACAACAATTAATAGTATCAACAAAGTATTTCATTTGCTGTCTAGTTCTATTACTTCCCCCCACCTTCTCAAACATGCAAGTAATTTCATTAAAATCCCCGATTGTTAGCCACGGCAATGAGGAAGTACCATGTAGGTATTTGAGTTTTTGCCATGATTCCCATCTCTTGGAAGTATCAGGTTCACCATAAAAACCTGTGAGGTGCCACCAACCAATACCATCCCCTCCATCAACCCATGCATCAATATGTGAATGAGAATAAGTCTGAATATCAAGCCTAATCTCTTGTTTCCAAAATAAAGCTAAACCACCACTACTACCCCTACTAGGCACAATAAAACCATTTTTATATTTACACCAATCACGAACCTTTACCATCCAATGCAAACCAGATTTTGTCTCCATTAAAAAGACAATATTGTGATCTTGTTTATTGATTACCTTGATTAAGGCACGAACTGTCCGAAGGTTCCCAAGCCCTCGGCAGTTCCAACTCAAAAGATTCATAATGCCCGGCGGGGTTGCACAACAAGCTCCGCCGATGTAATCTCATCTTCCTCATAAAGAACATAGGAAAGTTTATTTTTACTAACCTTTGCTTTCTTTTTTATCAAATCTGGCTTCTCTGCTTCACATGAAAGTTCCTTTCCACTCCTCTTTGCTCCCAGAACATTAGGAAAAGACAATTGTAGTCTAGCCCATGACTTTGCATGGACCCTCTTCCAAGTCCCTTGATTCGGCCTATCCAATACAGCATTACTTAAAAGTTCAGTTGTTGAATTGGGCTATGTAACACTTACACCTTCAGGAAAACTTACGGATGGGCCTTGAGACATAGGAGACTCATTTTTAATTTTAAAGCCCTTTCTCATGGGCCTGCTTCTATTCAAATTAGTGCCAATTTCACTGCCTTTGGGTGCACTATCCCCATGTAAGCCCGAAACAACAATTGGCATTATTTGTTTGCCAGATGCCTCACGTTTGCAACATGAATCCTCATCCAATACTTCAACATCAACCAAACCCGAGTTAAACTCGCTAATGTCCATCAACTGCTCCTTACCGGTAGGCTTTGAACTCAAATTAATGGGCTCTGATTGGATAGCCTGATCAAGCTCAGATATTATTGCCTCAAAATTAGGAGGCAGTTTCCCAGCAACTGTTGCAGCAATCCCAACTTCCTCAACCGTCTCAGCCACAGAACCACCCTTCGACAACCCTTCTAAAGAACCTATACTGACCACTTCGCGATGATTTTGCCCGCTAACAACTCCCACAACATCAAACTCCGAGTGAATATTCTCCCTAGCAAACGGCATAGACAATCCACGTCGAGACGGCCCCACTTGAGTAATGATCTCTCTTGGTTCAGACCGACCACCATTGTTAATGGAAGTATTAGTTTTGCGAAAACCAGCCTTCAACCATTCACCATAAGAGAATTCTTGCTAACAGTCAACATGAAAAAAGCAATATCTGGCTTCGTGACCAAACCGACCACAGTTGAAACAGAGTCCCACTAATCTTTCATATTTAAAACCAATACAAACCTTATCTCCTTCAGAACTTGCAACTACACCACCTCTACATAGCGTTTTCTCCAATGGCAATTCAACCCTAACACGTAGAAAACGAGCTTGATCTGTTGAAAAAGCTTTCATGTCAACATCCACAACCTTACCCAATCCGTTACCAATGTCTCTTCCTACATCCTCAGACAGCAAATCGAAAGGAAGTCCCCAGATTTGGACCCACATTGGAATTGAAGTGAATCGAACTGAAGCAGTGGTCATACCTCGCTCCCATCTACACAAAACCAATGGATGATCCTCAAAACTCCAAGGACCATTTTCTTGCAATTTTTATGATATTGGTTATGTCAAGTTTCTCATTACATTGCTATTATGTATATAATTTTGAAAATCGTTATTGGATACTACACATATAATATCAATTCATAATTACTGTCCATAAAATTTTACTAAATATAATACGAAATAAAATAATAAATTCATCCAATAATATCTCCTAAATTGAATGGGGATAGGTGCATGAGATCGTTCAGCTCAATTACAATTTGTTACGTTCAAGATTTTGGCATACAAAATATCTGAATAAAAATAGTATAAAAAAATATGTTCATTAGTTCAGGGAAAAAATAACAACAAAAATCTAATTTGTATGGAAAGTTAACAAAAGCAAAATTCAATTTTGAATCTAGTTAATTTTTTTCTAAGCATTGGTTTGTGTGTGTGTGTGTGATTAGGTTTTTTATGGTTTACTTATAATGAATTCCTCGTTTTTTACATTGAATTAACTCACTTTGTACAAAAATTAAAAAAACTTACATTAGATGAGACACGTGACGCAAAATTATACTCTAATTGGATTCCAATTTTTACACTGAATTAACTAACTTGGCACCAAAATATAAAAACTTAGATTAGATGAAACATGTGGCACAAAATTAAACTCTAATTGAATTCAAATTTGAAATCTAATTTGATTTTCTCTTAGTTTTACACACACACACACATATATATATATTAGATTCTACAATTGAAGTCCAATTTTGCGCCATGTGTCATAAATAATTTATTTTTAGAGAGAATTTTATTTCTTAATTTTGGAGTCAAATGTGGAACCACATCATAAATATCCATCCAAGTGAGTTATTGCGTATAAAAACCAAAGAGTCTAAAATTAATGAATAGAAGAAAACAAAATTCAAAAATGGACAATTTACATTTTCTACCTAATAATATTCTTACAAGACTTTTTAAAGAGTTAAAAAAATATAAGAACGATTATCAATAATATTTAAATTATATATGTAAGTGTAGGGTCACAATTTGTAGCCCAAGTCCTAAAGATATGAGATATAGGCCCAATGAGCGCAATACAATAAATTTGTAGAGAGTGGGTGAAAGAATTGGGCCTTTTGTGAATTTAACAACGGTTGATAGGAATTTTCAAAAAAGGAACAAGTAAGAAAGATACGTAAAAACTGAATGAACTGGTTGTCCGAGAAGATGGATTATCAAAATAAACTCATACAATCGTTCTTTTTCTTCTTCTTCTTTTTTTTCGATCCCCCTATCATGGGAGGTCTTTTACATTATATAGTTCCTTTTAGACCATCTTGATCGTACACTTGTTAATCATCTAAGCCTTCACTTGAGTGCACGTCCCATCAAACATCTTTTTTAGCTCTCTGTGAAGGGTGGTAGTTGAGACTGCACTGTTCAGGGGTCATCTCCACATAAATGCAGCCAGAAAAGTTGTTGCAGTGCATTTAATGCGGTGGTAGCAGCTTTTCTTTTAGATATTTCTGAGCTCCTATCACCTTTGTACGTGCTTGAGGTTCATTCTTATCATTGGAACTTCCTAGAAGGTCACCTAAATTGCCCAAATACAGGTTTGATCGATGTTCATCGTATTTGAGAAGGAGCTACTCCTCGGACTATATTCCTCCATTATTTCCTCATGTGATTCTCAACTTCGGGGCCTCTCCCAATCATTTACTCTTCCTCGGATATATCCACGTCCTCAGATAAGGCGCAAGGCCCAATATACAAATTTGGACTCTTATCCCCACAATAGCCCCTCAAAATTCCGGTTTTTCCCTCACATCTGAGGAGAAGAAGTGGAGTTTTGATTTGTCTTAAAATTAAGGGCTAGGAATGTCAAAATATCTAAGTTTACACGCGTGGGAGTATAGTTTTGTGCGCTTCATTATTGCTACTGACATTTCGGAACCCGCGAAGCGCCATTAATTGCTGCAGGCGGCGCTGTGTACCTTGCATCTAACAGTGAGGCATTAATCTAACGGCTGATATTTCTCTTCGAGGTTTGGGCGGGATAACTCCCACTCATTTTCTTACTCTATATAAAGCCTAAAAGGGGGTTCATTTTTTCTTTTACTTCTGAAATTCACAAGTACTCCAGATAACCTCAGCATTCGAACTCGCGAAACAAACTAAACTTCTAAGCTCCCTTAATTTTCCTTTAAGAGAAAATATTTAAAGGCTTTTCTAGAGGTGTGGGATCTGGCATACTTGATTATTTCCGTAAGTATCTTTTTCCTCAAACTTTCTTTTTCTCCTCGGTTGATTCCCTTGTTTTCCGCTTTTCAATAAAACTCTCTTCTAGTCTCCTCCGTTTGTCTAGATGGGTAGATTCAAACATTTAGTGGATTCTCGAATTGGGATGGAGGGTTTTAGGGCTAAATATCGTATCCCACAGGGATTGGGTTTGGAGTATTGCCCTCTAGAACAAGTATTGACTGATAGAGAGATGGGCCAAGTTGTCATTCCCATGATCGCTTTTATAGAAGGAGGGATGACACTTCCTATGGGTAGGATAACCTGAGATTATCTGCTCAACCACAGATTATGCCCCCACCAATGCGCTCCCAATATGTTTAGAATCCTAGGGGGTATAGAGGCCTTAAACGATCAGATGGACCTTCGGCTTACATGGCACGATGTCGTTCATATGTACGAGTGTCATTCACTCGCCGGAGGATATTACCTAAAATCTCGATCCGAGGAGGTGAGGTTGATATCCTGCCTTCCTAAATCCAACAAAGGCTTAAAGGACAATTATCTGGTCGTCTCCGAGGAGTGGCATAACGGTCTTCATTACCCAGTTAGGGAAGGAACACCAGGTGGGGTACCCTAGGGATAGGTCCTTTGGCAGGGACCTTAGTTTTCTTAGCCTCTCCTTTATTTATTTTAAGCCGCTCATCTCCTCGGACAACAATTATAATTTTTGCTGACCGCAATTTCCTCTTCGAATCTTTTGCAGATAAAAACCACGTTTCTCCAAGGCTTAGTCACGTCAACATTCTGGCACTCAATTACCTGCTAAGGTCAGAGATATTCCTAAGCGAGGACGGACAATTGTGAACCGTTCATCTGATTTTAGACTACGTGCCTCTGTCGCGCACATTTCAGGACGCAGGCCAGGCGATAAGATTGGGTAGTCCTAGGCTTGCTCGAATAGACGTTTCTAAGCTCGGTTTCTTGGCTCGGAGAGACCTTCCCCCGGTCGTGTGGCCACCTCAACCTGCTCCTCAACCGGTAATCGCTCTGATTGATAAATTCCAGTTCGAAGGAAAGGGAGGGGCGCCGGAGAAACCTGTGGAGTTGTCAGATTCGGAGACTGAGTCTGAAGGGTTTTCTTCCGTCCATCAACCAAAATTATTAGTTGCTCGGCCTAATTCCAGTCATGAGGAGGAAAAAGGCATGGATCTAAGGCGGAGAACTGGTCTAAAAGGTCTAATGGCCAACAGAAATAAGGGAGGGTCTACATCGAAAGAGGTTCCAAAGACCCAGCCCATTCCCAAACTCCCTCTTGCTCCCTCTCAGCCTCTAACTGACCTCGGACTGAAGGCTAATTAGGATCTGAAGAAGAAAAGGCCAGCCCAGGTCCTTGAGGAAGGGGAGATAGTGCCACAGAAGGGGGCTAAGCAGCAAAAGAAGGCAAAGGACCCCCGAGATAAAAGCCCCATCTGTGGAAAGCCGGGGGGATGCTGAAGTGCGTCGAGCGCAGCGCACCTGGGAACCTCGGCTGGAGGTGGAGGGCGCTCCTGTCTCTTGGGACGCCACCATCTGGGAATCCCAGAGGGAGTATGCTGGCGTCTTGGCCGAGGCTCTAGAGCAGCCCCTCCTACTCCCTAAAGATATGGAGGGCCTTAGGCGCATTAGGCAGCCTGACCTCTTCATGTCATTGAAGAGGGATCTTGCGATGGTAAGTAAGCCAGCATTTTTTTTTAAAATAATATCCTGCGAATTCATTTACTCATATACTGTTTGTGATCCCTCTGTTACTTCTATGCAGCTTACCCAGCAAGTATTTGTTGCCGAGGAATGGGTTAGGAACGCCTAAGACGAGGCTAAGGCTGAGGCCCATTCTCGGCTGGAGGTGAAAAAGCAACAGGGAGCATTAGTGCAAGAGCAGACTAAGTTGTCCGAGCAACTAAAGGAGGCAATCAAAGCCCGCAACAACGTCACGGCGGGTCTAAAAAATGCGAAGAAGCAAGTTGAAGATCAGCGCAAACAGCTTCACATAACCGAAATAAACCTGGCCACAGAAAAGCAGGTCGTTATAGATCTTAAGGTCGAGCTGCAGAAAGTCAAGGATGAAGCTCGAGTGGCCAGGGAGTCCGCTGAGGCTGCGGTGGCGGCCGCCTACGATCGTGGGGCGATAGAAACGGAGAATCGACTGACAGAAGAGGTGGCCATAGTTTGCAGGGGTTACTGCACTGAGTCCTGGGGCGTGGCGATGGACCGAGCGGGAGTCCCTGCAGACTCCGAGCTGAGGAGGGCCGAGAACATTCACTTCCCATCTGATATTAGAGAGATCCCAGATGCGAACCTTCCTCTTGAGCAACTCCTTCCCCCCCAGGCTCCCATCCCTGAAGGGGCTGAGGAGGGTAAGGAGGCTCAGCCTCCATTGATGGATAAGCTGTCCGAGGATTCCCTCACGGTTAAGGAGATGGTCTCCCAAGCCAAGGACGCGGCAACTAAGTCTCAAATTGAGGGCGTTCATTCATTTGCTGCTGATTTTGAGAAAGATCCTCCTCCACATGAAGCTTAGTTGTAGGGTGTACTTTTTTTTCTTTTTTTTTTTGTAAAAGTTATTTGCCATCAAACAAAATGTATCTCCTTTTTTAATTAATGAAGACGCTTTCCCTTTCTTTTCTCTCCAATATTTTCATTTAGTAGGCTTTTTAGTTTATAACCATTGCCGTGAATCAATGATTTAATACATGTATCACAAATTGATCTACACGATCAACACTTATAAAAAATGACAGCGTTAAATTTTACCCAAGTATGTGGTCCGAGAGAAGTAACACGACTTAGGATCTGTTTAAACTCTTATAAAAATTGCAATGGAGTATTAACCAACTCATATCATCTGGTCCAAGGACTTCAAGCATGATTGAATTTAAGTTTAAACACTTATATAAATTATAATGGAATGTTAACCAACTCATATCATCTGGTCCGAGAACTTCAGGAATGACTGAATTTAAGTTTAAACACTTATATAAATTGTAATGGAGTGTTAACCAACTCATATCATCTGGTCCGAGGACTTCAGGCATGACTGAATTTAAGTTTAAACACTTATATAAATTGTAATGGTAGAAAATATACAACCTTTATGTAATAGATAAACATATTGATCAAGGAAATACTTATTAATAATAATACCTCTTCAGATTGTTTACATTCCAAGGGCGTGGTATTACATGCTCATCTAAATCTTCTAGAAAGTATGCCCCGATGCCAGCCTCTGAGGTAATGCGATATGACCCTTCCCAATTGGGCTATAGTTTTCCCCATGCTGGATTCTTTGCAGTGCCCAGAACTTTCCTCAATACTAAATCACCAGGTATTAATGGTCTCAGTTTCACGTTGGCATCATAACCCTGTTTGAGCTTGTGCTGGTAATATGCTAGTTGGACTATTGCATTTTCCCTCCTCTCTTCGATTAAGTCTAAATTCTTCTCTAATAGCTCATTGTTGTTACTCGGGTTGAATGAACTGGTTTTTAAGGTTAGGAAACCAGTCTCTAAAGGGATAACAGCCTCAGCCCCATATGCCATTGAGAAAGGAGTCTCTCCGGTAGATCTACGAGGTGTGGTCCGATATGTCCAGAGAACATGTGGCAGTTCTTCCACATATTTGCCCTTCGCATCATCTAGCCTCTTCTTTAGCCCATTTACTATGACTTTGTTAACAGCCTCTGCTTGTCCATTCCCTTGGGGATAAGCGGGAGGAAAATATCTATTCGTAATTCCCAATTCACAACAATATCTTCTGAAAGATTTGCTGTCAAACTGTAGGCCGTTGTCTGAGATGAGGGTATGAGGGACCCCAAACCGGGTGATAATGTTTTTCCAAACAAACTTCTTGGCATCCACATCTCTGATGTTTGATAAGGGTTTGGCCTCGACCCACTTAGTAAAGCAGTCTACGCTGACTAGCAGGTATCTCTTGTTTCCTGCTGCCTTGGGAAAGGGGCCTACAATGTCTAAGCCCCATTGAGCGAACGGCCAAGGGCTAGAAAGAGGATTAAGGAATCCTCCTGGTTGGTATATGTTTGGTGCGAACCGTTGGTACTGGTCGCATTTTTCCACATATTATTGTGCTTCCCTTTGGATGTTTGGCCACCAATAACCTTGGGTGATGGTTCTGTGCGCCAGGGATCTGCCTCCAGTGTGGCTTCCACAAATTCCCTCATGTAACTCCTTGAGGAGTAATTTAGTTGCTTCAGGATGTATACATAACAAGTACGGTCCTAAAAAGGAACGTTTATATAGTTTCTGGTCCTCGGATAGCCAGAACCGAGTAGCCTTTCTTCGTACCTTGTCAGTTTCTGACTTTTCTTCAGGTAGAGTGTCCTCCTTCAAGAATAGCATCACAGGGTCCATCCAGCTAGGCCCTGCCCTGACCTGATGAACTCGGACTGTCTCTCTCCTTTTCGAAGGTTTATGCAAATCCTCATCGAGGATAACCCGAGTCTGGTTCTGTGCCGAGGATGTCGCCAGGGTGGCCAGAGAATCAGCATGTGTGTTTCCGCTTCTAGGGATGTGCAACAAGTTGAAAGATTCAAACTTTGATTACAAGTTTCTAACTTGACTTAAATATCCCTTCATTCTTTCGTCTTTCGCTTCGAAATCTCCTTTCACTTGGCTGATGACTAACCTTGAGTCCGAGAACATTTCTATTACTTTTCCGCCCATTTTCTGAACCATAATCATTCCTATCAGTAGAGCTTCATATTCAGCCTCATTATTTGTAACCGAGAAGTCTAGCCTCAATGACTTTTCAATGGTGATTTTCTCAGGGGATACCAGCACTAATCCCACTCCAGAACCTTTCTGATTTGCTGCTCCGTCTACGTACACTTCCTAGGATAAGGGGTTTCGTTGGGAGATCAGGCCAACCAATTTTTCATCCATGTTCTATGTTGACAGTACTTCTTCTAATGGGGGTTCAGCGAACTCAGCCACCAGATTCGCGAGGACTTGGCCTTTGATGGAGGTACGAGGCATGTATTTGATGTCAAAAGCCCCTAGAACCGTGCCCCATTTGGCGATTCTTCCTGTGTAATCAGCACTTCTTAGTATTACTTTAAGTGGAAGTTGGGTGAGGACAACAACTGAATGTGCTTGGAAATAGTGGGGCAGCTTTCTTGTACCATGCACTATCGCCAGGATGGCTTTCTCCAATGGTAGATATCGAATCTCGGCCTCATGTAGCGACTTACTTACGTAGTAAACTGGACGCTGTACACTGCGATCAACTCGTATCAACACTAAACTTACAGCATAAGGGGCCATAGCAATATAGGCAAACAGGACCTCATCCACTTCGAGACGGGACATGATAGGTGGCTGAGATAGATAATCCTTAAGCTACTGGAAAGCTAAGGCGCACTCCTCGGTCCATTCAAACCCTTTCCATTTGTTAATCAGTTGGAACAAGGGCCTGCACCTATCTGCCGACCGAAAGATAAATCGGTTCAAGGCAGCGGCCATTCTGGTGAGTTTCTGGACCTCTTTGGGTTTCCGAGGTGGCTGCAAATTGTTGATAGCCTTAATTTGATCGGGATTAACCTCAATCCCCCTGTGGGTTACCATATAGCCCAAAAATTTGTCCGATCCTACACCAAACGAGCACTTGGAAGTGTTTAAACGCAACTTGTGTTTCCTAAGAACTTCAAAAATATTTTCGAGATCTCCTACATGCTCAGATATCACTTTGTTTTTCACTACCATGTCGTCTATGTAGACTTCAATACTCTTACCCAACTGTGGCTCGAACATCCTCGTCATCATCCTTTGGTAGGTAGATCTCGCATTTTTCAAGCCAAATGGCATCAACTTATAGTGATAGTTCCCCACGGGGGTGACAAAAGCAGTATTCTCTTGATCATCCGGGGCTAACGATATTTGGTGGTACCCTTGAAAAGCATCCAGGAAGCTCATCCGAGGATGACCTACCGTTGCATCCACCGGCTGATCTATTTTAGGCATAGGAAATGGATCTTTTGGGCAAGCCTTATTCAGATCTGTGAAGTCCACACACACTCGCCATTTCTCGTTCTTCTTCTTTACCACCACAGTATTAGCTAACCATTCAGGATAAAATACTTCTTTAATAGCTCCAGCTTGCTTGAGCTTCGTTACTTCCTCAAATATTGCATCAGCGTGCTCCTTGGATGGGCGCCGAGAAGGTTGTTTCTTAGGGGTGACCAATGGATTAACATTCAAATTGTGACAAATGAATTCTGGATCTACCCTTGGGGCTTCATAAGCATTCCAAGCAAACGCATCTACATTTTTCTTAAGAAATTCTAATAACACCTCCCTTTCTTGAATGGGTAACTGAGACCCAACCTGAAAGAACTTCTCAGGATCGCTAATAACAACTTTTACTAAATCTTCGCATTTCGCCATCTCGGCTGAATCATCAATGGGCCACGCCGGAGATTTTAACTGCTATAAATCCTCTCCAGCAGAGGCCGAGGACTCGGCTTCAGGTTTATGCTGGATGGCGGCCATTAAGCACTGTCTGGCCACATATTGATCTCCCAAAATCTCCTTGACTCGACATTCGGATGGATATTTAACCTTCTGGTGTAGAATAGAAGAAACAACCCCTAGTGTATGAAGCCAGAGTCTGGCTACAATCACGGTGTAGGGTAAGTATGCATCCACAACAATGAAATCAACCTCTACTACTTTTGGACCAGTTTGCACAGGTAGTCAGATTTAGCCCTTTGGGATGACGACCTTCCCATCCAAACTCACCAGGGAAGAGCAGTAGGGCGTTAAGTCCTCAGGTTTTAAATTCAGCCCTTTGTATAAGTCAGGATACATTATCTCGGCCCCACTGCCTTGGTCCACCATAACCCTCTTCACATCATATCCCCCAATCCTGAGGGTAACCATCAGGGCATCATCGTGGGGCTATATGGTTCCGATTTTATCCTCATCCGAGAAGCCTAAAACAGGTTGAGTTTCCATTTTACTTCTTTTCATATCTTGGTTAGCGTCCTCTGCTGATAGCCGAGCCACGAACATTACCCTAGATGGACATTATCCTAGTGTAACGAATATGACATTTATTGTTCCTAGGGGGGTTTGGAGCAATCATCTCTACGAGATTCTAAGCTTGCCTGGCCGCTCGGACCACTAGAATGGTGTAAAAGTTGTTTTAATTTACCTTCACGAATAAGCTGGTTTAGGTGATCCCACAGACTCCTACAATCCTCTGTGGTGTGTCCATGATCTTGATGGTATTGGCAATATAGGTTGTGATTGCACCTTTCATGGTTTTCCACCATTTTATTTGGCCATTTAAAGAATAGCTCATTCTTGATCTTCTCCAGAACTTGATGCACCGGCTCTCGAAACACGGCGTTGACTACTTGAAGGTTTGCTAATCCTAATTGCCCAGCAAAATCTTTATGTGGTCTGTTATTGCTGTACCGATCCGACCTGAAATCTCTCCTCTCCTAAGGGATAACCTTATCATTTCCTTTCCCTTGTTGCTGATCTTCTTCAACTCTTTTATACTTATCGATCCGATCCATGAGCTGACGCACATTGGCAACGGGCTTACTAGTCAGGGATTTTCTTAAACCGTGTTCGGCTGGAAGGCTGAGCTTAAAAGTACTGGTGGCCATGTCGTCAAAATCACCTTCAATCTCATTGAATATCTCCCAATATCTATTGGAGTATGTTTTAAGATTCTCCCCCTCTTGTATACTCAAGGATAGGAGGGAAGCCAATGATCGAGGAACTCTCATGCAAGTCACGAACCAAGAGCCAAATGCTTGAGTGAGCTCATGAAAGGAGTTTATGGACTCTGCCTTTAGACCGTCAAACCATCTCATCGCGATGGATCTGAGACTAGATGGAAAGACTTTGCACATCAAGGCCTCGTCCTTAGAATGGACAGCCATTCTCTGGTTGAAATGGCTCACATGCTCAATAGGATCTGTTTGTCCATTGTAAATGGTGAACGTTGGCTGATGAAAACGCCGAGGAAGTCTTGCCCCCTCAATCTTACGCATGAAGGGCGACTTGGAGATTTGATTTAAGGCTTTGCTCATAGCATCATTTCCTACACCTCTATGTGGCGAGCTTCTAAGCGGCCGCTTGTTATGGTGTTCCTCTTCATAGGAGAAGGATTCATTGGGCGGAGTTCGAGACCTCCACCTGTAACTAATGTCTTTTTCGTCATCAGAAGAAACATCACTATAAGGGGAAGCTCGCCTCCTCTTTGCATGGCACAATTCCCTCTTCAACTGGTCAATTTCCAGCTACATGCCTCTATTGCTCTTCTCATGGGAGATATGACTTCCCCTTCGAGGTTGGTTCTTGTCGGTATGTGTAGTATGCACACTTCCTTCACGGTCACCTCTTTGTTCAAGGTTGACAAAAGGGTCTCCATGTTGGGATCCCCTTGATTCTGCTTGTTGTGAAGCTGGATCGGCCATAATTGACCGTTGCCTTCACTATAACACAAGCTCTTCCCACAGACGGCGCCAATTGTAGGGTCACAATTTGTAACCCAAGTCCTAAAGATATGGGATATAGGCCCAATGAGCCCAATACAATAAATTTGTAAAGAGTGAGTGAAAGAACTAGGCCTTTTGTGAATTTAACAACGGTTGATAGGGATTTTCAAAAAAGGAACAAGTAAGAAAGATACATAAAAACTGAATGAACTGGTTGTCCGAGAAGATGGATTATCAAAATAAACTCATACAGTCGTTCTTTTTCTTCTTTTCTTTTTTTTTTCGATCCCCCTATCATGGGAGGTCTTTTACATTATATAGTTCCTTTCAGATCATCTTGATCGTACACTTGTTAATCATCTAAGTCTTCACTTGAGTGCACGTCCCATCAGACATCTTCTTTAGCTCTCTGTGAAAGGTGGTAGCTGAGACTGCACTGTTCAGGGGTCCTCTCCATATAAATGCGGTCAGAAAAGTTGCTGTAGTGCATTTAATGCGGTGGTAGCAACTTTTTTTTTAGATATTTCTGAGTTCCTATCACCTTTGTACGTGCTTGAGGTTCATTCTTATCATTGGAACTTCCTGGAAGGTCACCTAAATTGCCCAAATACAGGTTTGATCGATGTTCATCGTATCCGAAAAGGAGCTACTCCTCGGACTATATTCATCCATTATTTCCTTATGTGATTCTCAACTTTGGGGCCTCTCCCAATCATTTACTCCTCCTCAGATATATCCACGTCATCGGATAAGGCCCAAGGCCCAATATACAAATTTGGACTCTTATCCCCACAGTAAGAATTATACTACGCATTTTAATGTATATCTTTTGAGTATATTCATGCATATGTATGGAATTACAAGTTAGTTTTTTTTTTTTTGAAAATGGGATTACAAGGTAGTTGATTAACTCACTTGGCACAAAAATTAAAAAACTTACATTAGATAAGACACGTGGCGCAAAATTAAACTCTAATTAAATTCTAATTTTTACACTGGTTAATTAACATGGTACAAATATTTAAAAATTTAGATTAGATAGGACTCGTGGCACAAAAAAAAAAAAATATATATATATATATATATATATTGTGGGGCCAGAATAAGTCAGCAACCCCGGCCCACTCCAAACCAAGCCCAGAGGCCCACGCCGAGGATGCCTCCACGATCCGAGGCCCGAGGACGAAAGTTTAGAGCCCAGGACCCAAGGAGCATTGCCGAGGATGGTTACATCCTCGGTAGGCCGAGGCCAGAAAGTGGGCATACAGCACACCTTTAAGGGGAGTCTCCCCAAGCATCCAAGGAGCAAATAGCAGGAACCAATCACCGGACATTGAAGCATGGCGGAGGAGCAAGTCCCAGGCGAACTGTCACCTCCACATTAAATGCCCTCAATTAACGCTCTGGCCGCATTAATGAGGACATGACCTCTGAACAGTGCCGTCTTGAGCGCTGCAACCCACTGGAGGTATGGGAATGCGGCTGATGGGACAGGCACTCAAGTGGAAACCGGATTGATCAACAAATGTAGGGCTAGGATCAACTGAGTGAGGAGTATATAATGTAAAAATCCCTCTTGTGAAGGGGACGGACGAAAAACCAGAGAAAAATGAATACTGTAGCAAAGTATTTTCTCTCAACTCTTGTAACCTTTCTGAAAAGAGATAATAGGAGTTTCCAGCTCCATAAGGCACGTCCGAGGAGCCTCATTGTGTGTTCAAACCCACGTTTTAGTTATTAGCAATCACGTACAACCATGCATGGCCGTTGCCCTCTTTACTAAGGCCTAGCTCTTGAGCCCATACTCTACAAATTTATTGGAGGGTTAGCTGGGCTTGGGTCCACTCTCTCAATCCTTAGAGAGCGCTCGAATCCACCCCCTACAATTGGCGCCGTCTGTGGAGAGAGCTTGTGCGTTGGTAAGGACAACAGTCGAACATGGTAGGATCAGGCCCTCACCAAGGAACTCCCAATCGACCTGAACCGGCGAAGTCACGGCATCAGGGTAAATATGGCGACCCCGGGGGCGGTCAGAACGACAACAGGCGATTTCGAGAAGGAAGCGTGCATACTTCAACGGCGAGCGAAAGCCGAGGGGACGGGCACATTCCCCAGAAGCGCGACGATGGCCAGGCCACGCGTTCACAAGAGGCCCACAGCCACGCTTCCCAGAGAAGGGACGATAAGGTGGCCATGCAACGCGAGATAGATGATCTAAAGAGGAAGCTGCGCCGTGCGCAACGAAGACGGTCCGAACCTAGCCCTGACCCGCCCTCCGACGACGAAAGCGATGAAGAATACAGGCAAGGGTCAAGACGCCCCCTAGCGAGACTTTCTCCCACGAGGAGGAGCGCTACCAGAGGCGTAGGCGTGCCAACCCAACCCCCAGGGACTTAGGAGGCGACGCCATGAGCAGGGCGCTGGACCGGCTCTCCAAGTCACCCTTCACGCGTCGTATAGAGGACGCGGAGCTTCCTCGGCGGTTCCAGCAGCCAACCTTCATTGCTTACAACGGCAAAACGGACCCTGTGGAGCACGTAAGCCAGTTCAACCAAAGGATGGCTGTCCACTCCAAGAACGAGGCGCTGATGTGCAAAGTCTTCCCATCCAGCTTGGGACCTGTGGCAATGAGGTGGTTCAACGGTCTAAGGACGAATTCCATAGACTCGTACAGGCAGCTAACCCAGGCTTTCGGCTCCCGCTTTGTCACAAATAGCAGGCCTCCTCGGCCCATGAGCGCGTTGCTGTCCCTGTCCATGCGTGACGGGGAGACCCTCAAGGCTTACTCGGACAAGTATTGGGAGATCTACAACGAGCTGGACGGCAAGTACGACGCTGTTGCCATCAACACGTTCCAGAATGGATTACCTATGGGGCACGGCCTGAGGAAGTCCCTAACCGGTAAGCCAGCCGCCAGCGTGCAGCAGCTGATGGATCAGATCGACAAGTACAAGCGGGTGGAGGAAGATATGCTGCATGGCAAAGGCAAAGAGAAGGCTATCCCTCAGGAGAGAAGGGATTTCAGGTCGGACCGTTATGACAATGCCCGTCCGAGGAGGGATTTCGGTGGGCAATCTGGAGCGACCAACGCACAGACGGTAGGCGCTGTGTTCCGAGAACCCGTGCACAGGGTGCTGGAGAAGATAAAGGACGAACCGTACTTCAGGTGGCCGAACAAGATGGCTGGGGAACCTGGAAGGCGCAATCAGAGTCGCTACTGCCAGTACCACCAGGATCACGGACATACTACGGAGGACTGCAGGGACCTTTGGAACCACCTGGACCAGCTAGTCCAGGAGGGGAGGCTGAAGCACCTCCTCCACCATTCCAGCAGCCAGCAAAACCGGACCTACCAAGAGCCTCGGAGGGACGCCGCCATGGGGCAACCCACCGGGACGATCAATATAATCCTGGCTGCGCCAGGAAGGACGGGCACACCCCCTTTGCGAGTGTTGTCTGTGGCCCAACTGCCCGCCGAGGACCCCCGGACGGGGCCAAAGAGGTCCAGGAGGAATCCTCCCCCTAGCCCTGAGTTTCTCGGAGGAGGACAAGATTGGGACCATCCAACCACATGAGGACGCCCTAATCGTCACCCTCAGAATAGGGGGCTACGACGTGAAAAGGGTGATGGTGGACGGTGGCAGCGCAGCCGAGGTCATGTGTCCAGACCTCTACAAGGGGCTGGGGCTAAAGCAGGAAGACCTCACACCTTATAGCTCCCCCCTAATGAGCTTCGACGGGAAGCTCGTCATCCCAAAGGGCATGATCAGACTGCCCGTACAGACAGGCCCAGTGGTGGTGGAGGCGAACTTCATAGTGGTGGACACATACTCTCCCTACAGGCCATCGTAAGGAGGCCCTGGCTACACGCCCTGGATGGCGTAGCCTCCACCTTGCACCAGAAGGTGAAATTCCTGTCAGGGGACCAGGTTCTAGAGATCCGAGGTTGCCAATCCACGGCTAGGCACTGCACAGTGGCTGCCATATCCCATCGGATCGATGCACAGTCCTCGGTAGCAGCCGAGGAAAATTCATAGCAATCAAAGACCCAGGTGGCACCTCCAGATGCACCTGCCGAGGATGCTAAATGCGAAAACCTGGAGAAGGTGATAATTGGCGATGATCCGGAGAAGTTTTTCCAGGTCGGGATCCAGCTGCCTCCACGGGAGAAGGAGGAGTTACTTGAATTCCTCAAGAGGAACCTTGACGTGTTCGCATGGGACCCCTGCGACGCCCCTGGGATCGATCCATCTTTCATCTGTCACCACCTCAACGTCAACCCATCTGCGACCCCCAAGCAGCAGCCACCTCGGCGCCCGTCGAAAGAGCACGCTGATGCGATCAGGGAAGAGGTCGATAAGCTTAAGCACGCGGGGGCTATCAAGGAGATCTTTTACCCCACGTGGTTGGCCAACACTGTGGTGGTCAAGAAGAAAAGTGGGAAGTGGAGGGTTTGTGTAGACTTCACAGACCTGAACAAAGCATGCCCAAAAGACCCCTTCCCAATGCCACGAATAGACCAGCTAGTAGACGCGACTGCAGGCCATCCTCGGATGAGCTTCCTGGATGCTTTTCAGGGTTATCATCAAATCCCCCTAGCCTTGGAGGACCGAGAGAAGACGGCATTTGTGACACCCATTGGGAACTACCACTACAAGGTCATGCCGTTTGGCCTGAAAAACGCCGGATCCACCTACCAGAGGATGATGACGAGAATGTTCGAGCCGATGTTGGGCAAGAGCATCGAAGTCTATGTTGACGATATGGTGGTGAAAAGCAAGTTGGTGTCCGAGCACTTGGAAGACCTCGGCCGCACATTTGGCGTCTTGAGAGAGCACAAGCTCCGCCTTAATGCCTCAAAATGCTCATTTGGCGTAAGCTCTGGCAAGTTTCTGGGGTATATGATCACTCACCGTGGGATCGAGGTCAACCCTGACCAGATCAAGGCCATTCACAATATGAAGCCTCCGCAGAATCCCAAGGAGATCCAAAAGCTTACTGGGATGATCGCGGCGCTGAACCGGTTCATTTCCAGGTCGGCTGACAGGTGCAGACCCTTTTATCTCCTGATCAATAAATGGAAAGGGTTTGAGTGGTTTGAGGATTGTGTCGAAGCTTTCCAGCAACTCAAGGATTACCTCTCTCGACCGCCTATCATGTTCCATCCTGAGGTCGACGAGGTCCTATACGCGTACCTTGCTGTGGCGCCCCATGCGGTGAGCCTAGTACTGATACGGGAAGATAATGGCGTTCAAAGGCCAGTTTACTACGTCAGCAAGTCACTGCACGAAGCGGAGGTGAGATACCTACCCTTAGAGAAGGCCATCCTGGCTGTAGTCCACGCCACGAGAAAGCTCCCCCATTACTTCCAAGCTCACACCGTGGTTGTCCTAACCCAATTGCCTTTGAAGTCTGTGCTCCGGACCGCTGATTACACAGGCAGAATCGCGAAGTGGAACACAATTCTGGGGGCTTTTGACGTCAAGTACATGCCCCGGACTTCCATAAAAGGCCAGGTTCTGGCAGATTTGACGGCCGAGTTCGCCGAACCAATCGTAGAAGTGACGGCCGAGGATAAGAGCCGTAATGAGAAATCAGTTGGGGCAATCTCCATCCCAGAGGCACCATGTTGGAAAGTGTATGTGGATGGCGCGGCAAACCAAAGGGGGTCCGGAGTGGGGCTGGTCCTAGTATCCCCTGAAGATCATGTCATTGAGAAATCCCTAAGGCTCGGATTCGCGGCCACGAACAACGAGGCCGAGTATGAGGCATTACTACAAGGGATGATCATGGTGCAAAGGATGGGAGGAAAGTCGATAGAGATGTTCTCGGACTCGAGGTTGGTGGTGGGCCAGGTAAATGGGGAGATGGAGGCTAGGGATTCAAGAATGCAAGAATACCTGACCAAGTCAGGCGCTTGCGATTGGGGTTTAGCCTCTACAGCCTGTCTCATATCCCCAGGAGCGGGAACAGCCATGCCGACTCATTGGCCACGCTCGCAACCTCCTCGGCAGGGGATCTGCCTCGGATAATACTCGTGGAACATCTGGGGAGAGCAAGCGAAGTGCCAAGGGAAGGGATCCCCGTCCACCAGATTGAGGTGGGTTCCAGCTGGATGGACCCCATAGTGAGATTCCTAAAAGAAGATATCCTGCCCGAGGACAAGTCAGAAGCCGAGAAGGTTAGAAGGAAGGCCCCTCGGTTCTGGTTGTCCGAGGATCACAAGCTATATAAGCGCTCCTACTCTGGACCATACCTACTGTGCGTCCACCCCGGAGCGGCGGAATTACTACTCGAAGAGCTGCACGAGGGAATATGTGGGAGCCACACAGGGGGGAGATCCCTGGCTCACCGAGCCATCACTCAAGGATATTGGTGGCCGGGAATGCAGCAAGAGGCCCAGGAGTATGTCAAGAAGTGCGACCAATGCCAAAGGTTCGCCCCAAACATCCATCAGCCAGGAGGGGTCCTCAATCCGTTATCCAGTCCATGGCCGTTCGCCCAATGGGGCTTGGACATCGTGGGACCCTTCCCCAAGGCACCAGGGAACAAGAGGTATCTGTTGGTGGCCACGGACTACTTCACCAAGTGGGTCGAGGCCGAACCACTAGCCAACATCAGAGATGTAGACGTGAAGAAGTTCCTTTGGAGGAACATAATTACGCGGTTCGGGGTCCCTCATACCCTCATCTCGGATAACGGACTCCAGTTCGATAGCAAGGCCTTCAGGGAGTACTGTCGCGAACTTGGGATCACAAACAGGTACTCAACGCCAGCCTACCCCCAGGGGAATGGACAGGCCGAGGCGGTCAACAAGGTCATTGTCAACGGGCTCAAGAAGAGACTGGATGACGCCAAAGGGAGATGGGTAGAAGAGCTGCCCCATGTCCTCTGGACGTACCGGACTACGCCCCGACGCTCAACAGGGGAAACACCTTTTGCCATGACCTATGGTGCGGAGGCAGTGATCCCCCTGGAAACCAATTTCCCGACACTAAGGACGAGCTCCTTCACCCCAGGCAGCAATGATGAACTGCTGGGGCGGAGCCTGGACATGGTAGACGAACGAAGAGAGCAAGCAATGATCCAACTGGCCTACTACCAGCAAAAGCTCAAGCAGGGATATGACACCAACGTAAAGCTCAGACCACTAGCACCGGGAGACCTGGTGCTGAGAAAAGTTGTAGGAACTGCCAAGAACCCTTCCTGGGGAAAGCTCGGACCCAACTGGGAGGGCCCCTACCGAATCACCTCGGTGGCAGGGATAGGAGCGTACTATTTAGAAGATTTAGATGACAAACCTGTACCTCGTCCATGGAATGTAAACAACCTGAAAAGGTACTACTATTAATAAAGAAGCCACTTTGATTCATATTGTTAGCATATCTTAGTTATTTGCCTCGCGTCCTAACTACTTTAAGAAACCCAAGTGTTAGACAGAACCAGGGAACTGCATGGTCCTCGGACTCAGTCCCATGGGGAAACTAATCACTTTAAGAAACCCAAGTGTTAGACAGAACCACGGAACTGCATGGTCCTCGGACTCAGTCCCATGGGGAAACTAATCACTTTAAGAAACCCAAGTGTTAGACAGAACCAAGGAACTGCATGGTCCACGGACTCAGTCCTATGGGGAAACTAACTGCTTCAGAAAGCTTAAGAGTTAGACAGAATCAGGGAACTGCATGGTCCTCGGACTCAGTCCCATGAGGAAACTAATCACTTTAAGAAAACCAAGTGTTAGACAGAACCATAGGACTGCTGGGTCCTCGGACCTATGCCTAAGGGGAAACTAACTACTCTAAAAGATCCTAAGTGTACTTCAAAATTCCACCTGCTCCTTAGGACATAAAAGGTCCGCCCGAGCATACAAGCCCTTACGTTGTAATTATCAAATGCCGCGATTGGCCGAGGTACAATTGAAGTCAAAGTTATACGAAAAAATGAATAGCGTGCAAGTAAGGAAATAGCCACAACAAACAGAAAAGGAAATAAAGTTTTCATTTCATTAAACACAAGGGAATTGCACCCAGGAAGTCGCATTACAAATAAAGCAAAAAAAAAAAAAAAAAAGAGATGCAGAAATGAAGTGCAGCAGGCAGAAGGGCCATGGGGCCTAGTTGCCT
This sequence comes from Quercus aquifolioides, assembly GCA_019022515.1. Lineage (NCBI taxonomy): Eukaryota > Viridiplantae > Streptophyta > Magnoliopsida > Fagales > Fagaceae > Quercus > Quercus aquifolioides. The sequence continues at coordinate 41,808,986 of CM032331.1, read as the reverse complement.
GCTTCAGTGGGTGGCTGGCCCGTAGCTGCCTCAGGGTCCTCTGAGCCCTGACTAATGGGAATGGCCTGCAGAGGCACAGCAGGAATAGCCGCCCCCTCGACAGAAGAGACCTGGGCAGCGGGGGAAGGCTCTACAACCTACTGAGGCGCGTCCTCGTTGGAACCATCACTCAACACAACCACCACGGGAGGATCGCTCCCTTGGATTGGCTCATCAGTAACCCCAGCATCCGAGGCCTCTTCGCCCGGAGTAGGCAACAGTTTCCGCAGCAGCCTCCTCGGCTTCAGAGCCATCTGGGGCAGTCTCGCGGATAACAGGAGGGTAGTACACGTTCTCCTCCTTCCACAAGTCAGAAGAAGCCTCCACTCCAGCCTGCCTGAGGGCTTCGCTCCAAGTTTCGGAGCAGTAGCGGCTACATACCCCAGGGACTTGGGATTTGTAGGCAGCTGCTGTCTCAGCTGCCCCGGCAGTAAAGGCTGCCTCCTCAGCTTCCTGCTTAGTGGCCCAGGCTTCCTCCCTGCCCTGCTCTGCCTCAAGCTTGGCCCTCTCAGCCTCCCCTTTGGCCCATTCAGCCACCCTCTTGGCCTCCTCGGCATCTGCCACTTTCTTCGCCAGGCCAGCTATCTGATCCTCGGCAAGGTTCAACAGCTTCTCTGCCTCACCCAGACGCTTCGTCTGAGTCTCGGCCTGCCTTTGGGCACCCTCAAGGCCTGACATTGCGCTTTCCCTAGCCTGGGTCATTGCCTTCAGCTGCTCCCTGGCCTTGGCAAGGTCCTCCTCCGACGCCTTGAGGGTCCGGGTAGCCACCAAGCGCCTATCGCGCTCCAGATCCAGGGCCTTCCCATGTTCATTGGCCGCCTCTTCCAGCCTGAAGGTGGCCTGTACAGCCTGCCAAACGAAACAGACAAGTTGCAATTAGCCGAGCTCAAAAAGAAATGAAAGCAAGAAAAAGGCAAGAAAAAGCACAAGTGTTAAGGTCTTACCATCCCCAAATACCGCTTGAGGCAGAGGAAGACATCCCTACTCCTCATGGTTCCCAGCTCCGCCATGTCCGCAGGCAGGAGCAGGCATCTCTCCACAGCGTCGGCCACGTACGCGCCCTCGCCATCCTTAAAGTCCCTGAGGGAGGAGTCATCCCTCAAGGGAGCCCCGCGGAGCATTGGGGCGGGGAGCCAGGCCTGGACCTCGGGCGGGGGGAGCGACCTGTTTATCCTGCGTTGAGGGGCCTATCCTCAATTGCTTCGATGGCCGCTGATTGCCATCGCCCTCCCGCGTGGGCCCAGATTTGTCCTCAAGGGTCCTCTTACCCTTGTCCTTCTTCTGCTTAGGGTCAGCGGGCTCGTGCCTGGACGACGGGCTCGCCTGAGGCGGAGGAGGAGGAAGCTTGGATTGTGTTGAAGCCGACCTGGTCTGAACAGGACGATTCTTTGGAGATGGGGGAGGAAGCTTCGGCTTGGACTTCCCCGGCTGCCCTTCTAGTAGTTCGGACAGGCTTGGCTGGTACTTCTTCTTGTAGCCCATCTCGCGCCGGGAAGATGTCTCTGACGCTAAGAGGTCTGCCTCGGTCAGACGAGGATCACCCAAGTCTCCAGAGGGGTCCTCGGACTGATGGAGTTGCTCAAAAACGCCGAAACCCTCCTCGGCAGTACCAAAATCTACAGGTTCCCCTTCCCTCTCTAAGTTCTCTTCCGCGGCCTCTGGGAACGAATGGGAAGACGAGGGGACTGCTACTGTGACGCCTTCTGAAGTGGAGGTGTCCTCGGGAAACTCGAACCCGTCCTCGGTCACTTCTATTTTCTGCAGCCGAGGATCCTTTGCTCTGATCACGTACTTTGGGGCCGCAAATGACTTCTGGAGCGGAGTGTACCCCAAAATCTTGTGCGCAGCTCTAACTTGGTGGTCTTCTTCGTCCTCGAATTCCGCCGACCTGAGCACCTTCTGCAAGTCCTCCCTATTAATCAAGCTGAAATGGCGCGCATAGGAATGCGGATCTGCAAAGAGAGTACACATCCGTGGTTAGAAACCAAACAATACAAGAAGAAATAACGCAGAGAAAGAAGTTGGAATCTATAAATCCCCTCTTATTCCCACTGTCCCACCTGGTGCTCCCTCCGTCGTCGGACAATGAAGGCCATCGTGCCACGCTCCGGACACGATGAGGAAATCCTCATTCATCTCCTTGTTGGACTCGGGGAGGCACTGGATAAGCCGGACCCTGTCGTCCCTCGTCCTCATGTAATAGGACTCGTTCTTCAAATGTTGAAGATTGTAGCAGTAGTTGACATCGTGATAGGTCAGCCTCAGACCCATCTTTTCATTAAGGGCGTCCACACTGCCCAAAATTCTGAACATGTTGGAGGCGCATTGGGTGGGGGTCAACCGAAAGTAGGTGAGGTAACCCCTCATCACTGGCCCCATGGGGATCCTCATCCCTCCTTCAAGGAAAGCGATGACAGGAATCACCACTTCGCCCTCTCGCCTCTTGAGGTACCACTCCCCCTCCTCACAATACCTTAAGCCCACATTGGCCGGTATCTTGTAATCGGCGATGAATTTCTCCATCGCCTCCTCAGTGCCAACAAACTTCTTAAGTCTACCCATCCTAGATGACGCCTAAGCGAACTAAAAGATGAACGAATGAAAGAGAAGGACGAGTAGAGAGGGAGAAAGCTCAGAGAGAGACAGAGAGACTTACAGAAATGAGGAGGAGCTCCTCGGACTGGCTTTTTGTGCTGGAAATGGAGGTGGAAGTTTGGCTGGACTCAGAATAGAGGCGCAGGAGCTCTCGATTGCAAATGAAAAGTGAAGAAACGGCTCTAATGGGTACTTATACCCTAGAAAGAAGAGCTGCGCAAGTTTTCCCGCCCATAAGTGCCAGACGCATCTCCACCGTTAGATTGTCATCTGCCCGTTGAACGTGGGGAGCATAAAGCCGCCCGAATTTAATGCAAGACACGTTACGCACATCGAAGCGCCAGTAACGCACCTTGGGCAGTTGAAAAGGCGCCAACGCTGACGAGGGATAAGACTTGATTAGACGCGAAGCAGGTCCGAGGATATCAAAATCCTCCTTTCCGCCCGAGGATGCGGACAGCATGATTTTGAGGGGCTATTGTGGGGCCAGAATAAGTCAGCAACCCCGGCCCACCCCAAACCAAGCCCAGAGGCCCACGCCGAGGATGCCTCCACGATCCGAGGCCCGAGGACGAAAGTTTAGAGCCCAGGACCCAAGGAACATCGCCGAGGATGGTTACATCCTTGGTAGGCCGAGGCCAGAAAGTGGGCATACAGCACACCTTTAAGGGGAGTCTCCCCAAGCATCCAAGGAGCAAATAGCAGGAACCAATCACCGGACATTGAAGCATGGCGGAGGAGCAAGTCCCAGGTGAACTGTCACCTCCACATTAAATGCCCTCAACTAACGCTCTGGCCGCATTAATGAGAACAGGACCTCTGAACAATGCCGTCTTGAGCGCTGCAACCCACTGGAGGTATGGGAATGCGGCTGATGGGACAGGCACTCAAGTGGAAACCGGATTGATCAACAAATGTAGGGCTAGGATCAACTGAGTGAGGAGTATATAATGTAAAAATCCCTATTGTGAAGGGGACGGACGAAAAACCAGAGAAAAAGGAATACTGTAGCAAAGTATTTTCTCTCAACTCTTGTAACCTTTCTGAAAAGAGATAATAGGAGTTTCCAGCTCCATAAGGCACGTCCGAGGAGCCTCATTGTGTGTTCAAACACACGTTTTAGTTATTAGCAATCACGTACAACCATGCATGGCCGTTGCCCTCTTTACTAAGGCCTAGCTCTTGAGCCCATACTCTACAAATTTATTGGAGGGTTAGCTGGGCTTGGGTCCACTCTTTCAATCCTTAGAGAGCGCTCGAATCCACCCCCTACAATATATATATATATAAGCTGAAGTGTTGTATTTGTTGTTATTACACTCCAGTTAAGCAACATCATCGACTATGTCACCTTTTTTTCCTTCATTTTTTAAACAATATTAATATATAAAAAAATTAGTACAACTTTACACATTCTCTAACTTATTAAATCCAACTCACCGTGAACAACCTTACACATTATTTTCTTTAACTTATTAAATCCAACTCACCATTAATTTAGCCTTCTTCCAACTCTCAACTCTTCATTTTTCCCTTCAAAACCGTTTCGCTTTTTTGAAGTTTAAACCCTTCAATTGTCACTCTTGTGATTAACTATGTTATTTTTAACACTATAAATTTTCAGTTGTTCTCTCTACCTCCGCAAAAGTTGCCAAAGTGGCATTAGATTTGGAAAGTCCCTTTGAGGTGTGTTATTTCCCTTTTTATTTTTTCTTTTCCCCCAACTTCGGTTTTTTCATTGGGTTTCTAAAGTTTGTGGATGATATGCTTTTTTTGTGGGTTGCTGACAATGTGACCACTTTGGGGCTATGGGTGGCTAAGATTGATTTGTCGATTATGAGAAGGGTTTTCAAGAATTAGAAATCACTACAACAACTTTTTACTTCATATTCATGCTATACAATTTTTATTTTATATTTGTCTTTTTCCAGTTCAATTTGTTTATCTTTGACATTTTAGTTTTCTTACATTTGACATTTGTTTAACTGTGTGTAAAAAAAAAAAAAAAAAAACCAAAGTTTAATGAATTTACCTTTGATAGTTTTAAAACAACAATAGAGTATACTGTAATTATACTCCAATTATTGCTTTCGTATTTGTTGACTCAATGCTTCTTTTTTGTTGTGGGACCTTTCTCAATTTCTGTTTGGCTTCGACAAATACCATATTTAGCTCACATTTTCTTATTATGTGTAGCACATAATAATTTGATCTTGCAATCCAATAGACAACAAAAAATCTACCTCAAAAATTTGGTCACGACGAAATAGAAAATCTCAAAACATGATTGCAAGTTTAATTTTTATCTGATTTTAATAATACTAAATGTAGAATTTGGTTATTGCAGGGTTTAGGATCTTTGACCTAGATAGATGAGAGTTTGACAATAAAGGTTTCTTAAGTGACCAGAGACACTTCTAAGGAACTTTAAGAGAAAAAATAAATTTTTTTCAAAACTTCCATTATTATATATAGTATAGATATATATAGACATTATTTTTGGTTTTTGATTCTTTATTGATTTCATGATTTAGTTATTAAAAAAAACCCAAAATAATAGAACAAAAATGGATAATACTTTTAAAAATAGTTCAATTTTTAAGGAGAACAAACTATTTTCAATAATTTTTAGAGAATAAATTATACATTATACCATATTACAAAATAATTATATATTTCCACGCATTGAGAAAGCAGAGAAGAAAACATGCTTCGCGCAAGTATTTTTGCTTCTTGCGCCCTTACTAGTAAAGGGGCTCTTTTTCCAAGGAGGCGTTATGGTAGGAAGGCCGACTGCTACATAAGTCGCCATCAGTCCAGGAGAGAAGCAAGCTACCTTTCTTTGATCCACCTTCCCGGGCGGGGAAGAGAACGAAAATAGGCCGCGGATGGTCGCATGAGTCTGCAACTAGTCTATAATAATAATAATAATAATAGGTGAAGCTGAGAGAAACTCAAATTAGAATTCCAATTTTGTGTCATGTGTCCTAAATTATTTATTTTTAAAAAGTTTTATTTCTTAATTTTAGAATCAAATGTGGGACCATATCATAAATATTCATCCAAGTGAGTTATTAAGTACAAATGTGTTCCACCACATTGTTTTCCTGTCTTCCAAGCTGATTTAGCTGGAATTACTTAATAAAGTTTCAACGTCTTCCTTCTCAAAAAAAGAAGAAAAAAGAAGAAGAAGTACAAAACCCAAAAAGTCTAGAATAAATGAATAGTTAAAAAAAAAAATGCTTCACAATATTAAAAAAAAAATGGACAATATACATTTTGTACCTAATAATATCCTTACAAAATTTTTTAAAGAGTCAACAAAATATAAAAATGATTATCAATAGTATTTAAATTATATATATAGGAATTATATTATACTTTTTATTGTATATCTTTAAGTGTATCCATGCATATGCATGAGGTTACAAGCTAGTCTATATATATAATAATAGGTAAAGCTGAGAGAAAATCCAATTAGATTTCAAATTGGAATTTAACTAGAGTCTAATTTTGAGCCACATGTCCCATCTAATATAAGTTTTTAAATTTTTGTGCCAAGTGAGTTAATTCAATGTAAAAATTAGATTTTAATTAGAGTTTAATTTTGCGACATGTGTCCCATCTAATCTAAATTTTTTTAATTTTTGTGTCAAATTAGTTAATTTAGTATAAAAAACAAGGAGTCTAATATAAGTAAACCATAACAAACAAAATTTTTGAATGATTTTATATTTATGAGCCTTTCTTTTTTATAGAACTAAAAACAATTCAAGTTTATAAGTCATCTATATATATATGGAAAGTTGGGTTGAAGTTACACCTAGTGTAACTTTAAACAATATTACACCATTCAATATTTTTTAATTGGATGCAAATATTGACAAATCCACCTTTAGATTACATTATCTTTGTATATTTTTAATGCTTGCAAAATTTCAAAGTAATAAAAAATTAATTGTCATGTCATCAATCAATTGTTAAAATTCAAGTTTTTTTTGTAATTTAAAATAATACATAAAAGATTAATTTATGGATCAAATGGTAAATAACATCTGATTGATATGAAAATTGGCATGCATATAAAGAACATATTGAACATGTAATTCAACGGTTAGATTTTCAAAATATTAATTCAATAACAAGTTATTATGTGGTATAATATTACTTAGAGTTGCACTAGGTGTAACTTGAAGTCTTGAACCCAACCCATATATATATATTATATATCCCATCTAATCGAATTTTTTTAATTTTTGCACCATATGTCATAAATTATTTATTTTTAGAGAGATTTTTATTTCTTAATTTTTGAGTCAAATGTGGGACCACGTCATAAATATTCATAAAGTGAGTTATTGTGTACAAAAACCAAAGAATCTATAATTAATGAATATATATATATATTTTTTAAATGGACAATTTACATTTTCTACCTAATAATATTCTTACAAGACTTTTTAAAAAGTAAAAAAGGAAAAGAAAAAAGAATGACTATCAATAATATTTTAATTATATAAGTAAGAATTATACTATGCATCTTAATATATATCTTTTAAGTATATTTATGCATATGCATGGGGTCACAAGCTGGTAGAATTAACTCACTCGACACAAAAATTAAAAAAACTTATATTAGATAAAACACATGACGCAAAATTAAACTGTAATTGAATTCTAATTTTTACACTGGTTAACTAACTTGTCACAAAAATATAAAAATTTAGATTAAATGGGACACGTAGGCCAAAATTAGACTCTAATAAATTCCAATTTGAAATCTAATTAGATTATATATATATATATATATATATATATATTAGAATTCGAAATTAGAATCCAACTTTGCGCCATGTGTCTAAATTTATGTGGAGACCGCACCATAATTATCCACTTAAGTTTGTGTCATGTGTCAACTTAGGTTTTTTAATCTTTGTGTCAAGTGAGTTAATGAGTGCAAAATACTAAAAATTTAATATTAATGAACTATTAAAAAAAATACAATCATTTTATTCAATAAAAATCATCACACAACAAAGATCACTACATGTTCTATCTTATTAAAAATTTGAAAAAAAAATCATAAGTAATATTAAATTTAGGTAAGAATTCTAATATGTGACTAATTATTTACTTTTAAAAAAAATAATTTATATTTTATGAAAAAATTTGTATATAATTTTAAATGTATCCATACGTATACATGTGTTACATGGTATTTTTTTAATAATTTGAATAATTATTTATATTTTTATGATAAAAATTATGTTTAATTTTAAATGCAACCATGCATTTGCATGGGTTACATGCTAATTATACATAATTGTAGCTTACATCTTTTTTTAAAGCATACATTTCTAAAATATGTAATAATTTCTCATTATATATATGTGTGTGTGCGCGCGCGCAGGCCCGGGGGGGGGGGTGTGATTTAGAATTTAATTAAATTTAGATTCTTCGGTTTTTTTTTTTCAATAATTCGCTTACTATAAAAATTAAAAAAATAAATGGACATGTGGCGGAAAATTGGACTCCAATTGAAATCCAATTTAGAATCTAATTGGATTTGAACTCTTTGATTTTTACATTCAATAATTCACTTGGCACAAAATTAAAATTTAAACTGATTAACTAACTTGGCACAAAAACTTAAAAATTTAAATTAGATGGGACACGTGACGCAAAATTAGACAATAATTGAATTCCAATTTAAAATCTAATTAGATTTTCTCTCAGTTATATATATATATATAGACTAGTATGTACTACGTAGCCCTATGCATATGCTTGGATACAATTAAAAACAATCACAATTATACATTTTTTTAGAAGATATTTAAATTATACATAATATTAGCTTACATTTTTTTAAACCATACATTTCTAAAATATGTAATGGTTTCTTATTTTATATATATATATATAATTTAAAATTTAGTTGAATTTAGACTCTTCGGTTTTTTCTCTCAATAATTCACTTACCACAAAAATTAAAAAATAAATGGACATGTGGTGGAAAATTAGACTCCAATTGAAATCCAATTTAGAATCTAATTGGATTTAGACTCTTCGATTTTTACGCTCAATAATTCACTTGTCACAAAATTAAAATTTAAATGGGACACGTGATGCAAAATTGAGAATCAAATTAAAATCTAATTGGATTTTCTCTAAGTTTTGTCTATTAATATATAATATTGATTCCTAACAAAAATATTCAACATTTATCTTTTTTTTTTTTTTTTTTGAGAAACATTTATCTCATTGTTTATTTAAGATAAAGTTCAAATTAATGATATTAAATATATAACTCTAATAATTTGCCATCGTGTCATATGAAGAATCCAAAGCAAGTCAATAATTCAAACCCTCGAACTTATTCTTTATGTTGTGATAATATTGTTCATAGGAATGTCATCATCTCTTTCCATATGGTTTGGATTAACTTCAGTGTTTTTGTACAGTGAACATAACATGTCCTAAAATAACTAAGTGTTACTTTTGTATCTTTTATAATCTATAGGAGCACCAGAGAAAAACTTTCGCCTTTCATATTAAAAAGTTTTATCGTTATTTGCAAAAGAAATTGATGTTGCCCTTTGGAAGAATATGTACCCATCTTTATTTTTATTATACAACACGTATAACAGTATAAGAGACTTTTACCGCACAGCCACAAACCACAAGCTAAACAAACTAGGATCCAGGGGGCAGTGGCACTTACAGTGAACCCCCTGATTTAAAAAAAATTTATATATATAATACTTATTATTTGTTTATTTTATCCTTAAGAATATTTTTGCACTCTTTAGTTGAAATCTTGCATACCCTAACCACGGATTAGTCCAACCCATAACTAAACAATAATTAGACATTTAGTTTATTATTTATGTTAGTGATTCTAGAAAAAACAAAAGTTAGTAATAGTTCGAGCGTTTGATTGGTTAAGTAGACATTTAGTGTAATATAAAACATTTTACATTGTTTGGTTAGAATGGAAAATGAGAGGAAAAGGATTGGGGTGGTTAAAGTTTTTCACTCAGACCTACCATTTTTTCCCTTCAAATTTAGGAAGAAAAAAGGTAAGTAAATGACATTGGGAATAAAAGTACAAAACTACCCCCGACTTTCCCATATTTATACTTTTAAAATAAGTGCATAATAGTAATTTACTCTCTATCATTTCATGTTTCCATCCTCTCTGCCAAACACATGATAGAAAACACAAATATCTTAAACTCCATTTGTTTAGTTGCAAAATGTTTTATAATGCAAAATTTTCTTAATGAAAATGTTTTGTTTTCCGATGTTTGATTGCATTCCTGAGAATGCTTTGAAAAAATAATTTCAAGCATTTGGTCATTGGAGTGGCGTAAAATGAAAATATTTTCCTATATCACAACCCGGTCCACCATCACACACAACACACCAAACTAATGCAATCTTAACCGTCCATAAACAAAACAATCGGATCAATGCAAATTTGACTGAATCCACACACAAGACAACTAAATTGACACAAACCTGATTGGATCTAGACACAAAACCACTAGATCATCACCAATTTGCGCCAATTGAGAACCTCACAAACCCTTGAATAGATTTCAACTTAGCACAACCTTTCAACTCATTCCAACCTCGATTACCTCAAGTGTTGCCTCCCAATGACACCCCTAACTCACTACCATCAATGATCACCACTTACCTCGTGCCATCATGCTCATGACTCGGTGCCCCACCATCAACATGCTCTATGCGAGAGAGAGGGAGAAGGGATGGTTAATTAGGGGTATGTACAAGCATCGATTAGGAAAATGTTTTGCCAAAATTTTGTTAGTAAAACATTTTACAACTTCTCCACACAAGTTTTCTGGTCAACATAAAATGTTTTCATGTTTGACCAAGGTTTTACAACAACAAAAAACACTATAAAATGTTGAAAATGTTTTTTAAGAAAAATTTTACAACGAAACAAACAGAGGCTTATATCCTCTCACTTTCCAATCCTTTAAGTCCTGAAATTTTTCATCTTCCCAACCAAAGTGCCGAATAGAGCTTAAACACATTTGATGTGAAACTTCCCATCCATCTAGCTGGATGGAGAGAGTGGAAGTCATGATGCAAGGGCCAATGAGTAACACAATTAGCGTGCGTTTGCGTAGAGATGTTTCTACGTTTGCATTTTTTTGGCTAATCCCAAGGCACTGTTCCTGGACCAACCAACACCTGAAAAATACGTGAAAAGTGTTTTTCCCTTTTAAAAAATATTTAGTTACAGTGTTTTAAGCAATAAGTTTTCAGTTTTCAGTAAAATAAGCGGTATCTAAACAAATCCTTAATAACTTGGCCATAAATTAGTTTTTGGGAACAAGAGCTTAGTGTTGAGTATCTCTTTTTGAATAGAAACTAAAATTAGATATATTTCAAGAATTATCGATAATAAAAATAAGACTTTTATTAATAGGTGTCATCATACACCCATCGAAAAGCAACAAAACAAGTAAACAAATATTAGTTTAATTGACTTATGTGTGACTTTAAAAAAAAGCTAATCAATTATAATAAAAAAAATTCAACCATATAGTAGAATTTAAACTCATGAGGTCTATTATATAATGATTGTTCTTACAATTATATTAATTAAGACATTAATTAATTTTGAGTTTAGACAAAATTTAAATCCTATATTTTTATTCAACGAGAAAAAACTTTTAGAGTTAAAAAAAAATCACCGTTTTCAACACACTCGTGACCTTAAAAATAGTTCTTGTATTTTACCGACAAAAAAAAAAGTTACTGAAATTTTTGTTAAACCAATGAGAAGAAAGTTTATCCATCTACCGTCTTCAAAATACTATCACCGTGTCATGGGCCAAGGTGCTAGTCAGGTCCTTAGTTTGCTCGTGTCCCCACCTAAACTGTGTTTTCCTTTCCCTCCCCCTCGAGAACTGGTAAAGATAATCGAGATGGGGAAAACAAACAGCTCAATACGTACATAGAGCAAAGAAACAAACAAAAAAAAAGAGCACTCGCAACTCGCAACTCGCAACTCGCAACTCTCTCACAAGTGACAATTACATATAATAACATGGATTAAACAAACCGACACCAAACAAAGACAGAGCCGCTGTCATCCACATACCCCACTTTTTTCACATTACACTCTTGCTTGTATTTTTTGTCTAGATATTCCTCTCACGCTCTCATTTCTGACACTCCCATACCACTATCTCTCTCTTTCTAAGTTCTGAGTTCTAACCCATCACTCTTCCTCCTTCTTCTTCAATAATGGCTGTTTTAGCTTTCCTGGTGCTCTTCTTGGCCATGACAAACTGTTCAAGTAAGCTCTTCAAGCTGCATTATTATTATTATTATTTTTTTATATTTTCTTCCAACTAATTAAAGCGCAAACCAGTTTCTCTTTGCTCCTAGTTAAAAAGAGGAAAAAAAAAAAGATGGTTCACATTTGTTGGCCAAGTTTCTTGGAATCAAGAACAGCACAACATATTCCTTGCTAGAAAGGGGTTTATATTCCATGTTGTACATAATAATATTATTATACATTTATAGTATAAGCTTCTTTTTTCATATGTTTAAAGTTACAAGCTCTAGATTTATTTCTACATAAACTTTTTTTCCCTTTTAGTTTGAATACCTTTTACATAAGCTAGAAATGGTTTTGATGGGCCTTAATGACTCTCTCTCCAGCTAAAAATTTCTGAATACATATTTTCTTCCTTTTTTTTTTTTTTTGGTATAAATAAACATACTTCTCTCTCAAATCATAAATCCAAAGTAGTTCCATTTCTCTATTTATTTTTTGGGGTGAAAATTTTGCTAGCATGCACACACACACTCTCTAGAAGGCTGATCTACTTTTCCTCTGTGTTTAATTTTTTTTGGGTGGGATTTTGGTTTTTAGGTGCTACATGGTGTGTTTGCAAAGATGGACTGAGTGACGCAGTGCTTCAGAAGTCACTGGACTTTGCATGTGGAGCTGGGGCAGATTGTAACCCTATCCATCAAGCTGGGTCCTGTTTTAATCCCAACACTGTTAAGAACCATTGCTCCTATGCTGTTAACAGCTACTTCCAAAAAAAGGGCCAAGCTCAAGGCACCTGTGATTTTGCTGGCACTGCTGCCATTTCTACATCTGACCCTAGTAAGTTTCCCTTAATTTCTTTGTTAAACAATGTTTATTTTACTTTACTCTATATACAAGTAAGGGAAAAAAAAAGTTTGAAAATCAGAGAACTCATATACATAACTCATCTAATTTTCTTTTTGTTTTTGATGATTTGCAGGCAGTACTGGTTGTCCATACCCTTCTAGCGCCAGGTATACTAGTTTTCTTTGCTTATTTGCCATGAACACAAATCATAATAATAATTAATAAGTGGTTAATGATAATCACTATAATGGTAGTAGTGATTAACTGATTATAGTATTTTTAGACAAAAAAAGAAAAGAAAAGCTTTTTTTTTTTCTTTCTTTCTTAAAAGAAAAGCTGATTATAGTACTAGCATTTCTTTCATTTTCTTGTTTGGATGTGGTGGTGGCCCTGATGGGTCCTTTGATTATTTTGAAAATGAGGGCCCACTATCTGAATGGCAATAAAAACCGAATAAAGCTCTTCGGATTCCCTGGATCAAAGCTTATCAGTGGATAATGAATGGCGTGGGCCAATACAAATCCCATTAAAGAAAAATAATGATAGTCAGTCTGATGCTCATAGGTATTTAATTGTAAAAAACAATAAATTTTTTTTTGGTAAATATAAAAAAAACAGCTGAAATTTAAAATTATACATTTTAAGTATAATTTTAATATGTTAGGAACAACAGAAAGTATTCGGACATAAAAAACCGTTCTAACTTAGAAAATGGCCTATTTATATTAAAGGAAGGAAAAGGTAGCATTGCAGGCGCTACATTACATAAAGTGGTCATTATTTTTAATAATAACAGCCGATTAAATTTAAGTATCACGTAAAAAGCCATAACTATCTTGTGAATGATTGTCTGTGGGTTTCATGAATCTACTATTTTTTTCTTCACTGCACACAGTTTGTCATGTGGACAGTTGTGATTTTTATGTGGTCGCAGAGTGTTTTTTTGGTTGTAAAATTTTTGATAAAATGTGTGTGGTTGGAAAAGTTGAATGTGGAGTGTAAAGTTAATAAAAGTGGTCATTTTTAGATCACTCTATTCTTTATGCAGTATCTTTTTGCCCTGCAAGTGCCAAGTCTAATAGGCATTTTGTGGGAAGTAAAGTTAAGCTCTAGGAGAGAGGCCAAAGAGTTTTTGGGCTATATGGATGAACAAGTTCCAGGGGTGGAATTTGATAAGAATTTTTCAAGGCTTGTGAGTTTGTATAAAGTTAGTGCACGGCACGGTACTCAAACCTCTTGCATGGGGTGGGGTATGAGACTCATTGATGCCACCACTTGCAAGAAGTTTGTGGACAAGTTTGTACACAAGCTTTTTGGGAGTGGGATTACCCAATTTTAAATTTGCTTAAAGAAATCTACCTGCAGGTGAAAATTTTGTAATAGTTGTTTTACTCTGACTTTATATAATTGATATTCAAATGTATCCAAAAAAGTAACTGATATATTTAAAATAAAGTTACTCAAATGTGTACCCGAAAAAAGAATAATAATGAATAAAGTCACCGAAAAGAGTAATAGTCTAAGGTTCAAGGATTAGAAAAACAATGACCTATCTCAATTTGAGCTTTTTTTTCTTTTTTTCCCTTTGCTTTCTTATAGAGATTCCTTTGTTAAAGCTCCTGCCTTTTCCAGTTTACATGTGGAATAAGCACTTCTCTTTTCAATATTGGAGAAGGGATAGCTTTTTTGAAAATGTTCAAGTCTCCAATTATAGTCCTTCGATAATAATCTATAATTTCTTTAATGATATTTTTTAGCATTTAAGTCTAATAACCCCACTTTTTCTTTACCCAAATGGTCCAATCTAAATGCCTTCTTTTTGTTTGGACTAATATCATATATGCATGATGATGTTCCTGACTCATTACTCATTTATTGACGGTAGACACTACAGTAGATATCATACTACCTTTCACTTTCATAAAAAAAGATGCTATATAATTATTGGGATCCGATGCCATCTACTAAAGGTTAATCTATATAGAATCCAATAGTGTGAAGGAGAGTCTTAGAAAAAGACAACAGTGTCCCTTATTTAACCCTGCTGTGTTCAATACCTTTTTTGTCTTTGGGCAATCTACAGTGCCATGAACATGTAGAGATACCCCAAGAGTCAAAAGTTGTGGCTACCATGAGATGGGATGGTTTTTAGGCTTTAGCTAATTAGACCTGTCCACAATGAATTCTTAAAAACAGTGCTATCGCAACTTTTCGATTGTGGGGCAATTATTATGCGTGATTCATTGTAACATATAGACTTGGGGTGGTCAAGTTTTTTTGAGCTTTGAGCCTACTTTTGAAGTTAATGTCTCGTGGATTGTGCATCTTTTACCCCACTCCACCGTATTAAGGGGACACTCCTGGGACACTCCTTGTAGTACTATTCCCTTTTTAAGTTGAAAATAAATAGAAATATACCTTTTTTTGTTTTTTAAATTTCAAATGAGACCATTCTTAACTGTTGAAGATTGTGTATGAACTGGGGAAGAAAAAAGAATGAAATTCTAATATGATCAACTTTGCTAGGAGAAGATTCATGCAATACCTACTTAATTAGGCTACCTTTGCCATGTGTTATTCTTATTTTATTAAAGATTGGTGTGTACCATTGGATAAATCTCATTTGAGGAAAATATTGTTCAAGATTCTATGTGATTGGATAATTTAAATCCCTAGTAATAGGTTCAAGTAATGATCTTAAATTGCATGAAAACAATGTTGCCAAAATCAATCATTATATGTTCTTGACTTCTTGTTCTCTTGTGGGGTCAATCACATGTTGGGTATTGTTCTATGAAAAGTTATGTCACATGGAGAGAATTGACTAATAGGGTTTAACTGTATAATTCTTTAATTAGAGCGACTTTTTGTATGTTTTGATTTTGGATTCATCTACCACATGCTGAACAGTTAACAGTCATGTTATCTAAACACGATGAAAGACTGTTGTTAACCTGACAAATATTAGTGCATATTTGCAAGGAAATGGATAATGGCCTTTAATTCTCCTTTCATGAAGCGTCTGTCACGGAGATACAGGGATGGAAACTTTGCTAATAGGACAACCTAAAGTATCATAATCTTCTAGGAACGTATTAACATTAGATGAACTGATGTTTTTCAATTTATTGAATAAAAGTTCCCTATACTTATAGAAATGAACTAAAATGTACCTTAGTCCACTCCAAAGCCAATTTGTTTGCCGAAGATAACAGTTAATTCATCTTCTGCCATTGAGTAGGTAGGGAGTTGACAAGCTTAAACTTTGTTCTGCTCAAAACATTTTTGTCATGGTGATGCCATAAGCTCAAGGAGTGTATTTGATCTACTGTCATTTAAATATATTCCATTGCTACTTTTGATTCTCATTGTTACACATTATTCTTGCTTTCAGAAAATAAAGGTGCATACATTAATCAACGCATTTTCCATCTTTTATTGAAGAAAGATTTAAATTTGCAATGCATGATTGTGCAAAAATGTAAAATCAAATTGCTTACAGTGTTTGTTATCAGTCGTATTCTCATAGTCTGCATTTAGAAAGATATTGTCACTTACTGTTGATCACATGCAAACCAAAAGTTAGAAGGCTCAGAATGCAAAAACTTCCAAATTTCAAACTTGTCATGTTTTTGTTTGGTATATATTGACTAATGAACATTTAATAAGTATAAAAGCTCATGAATTCCAAATAAAGCTAAGACCTGTTTCGTCATATATCTGTCTATGGTTTCAATTTGCTTTGCAATGTAAAAGTGAGGTTAGCGTAATGCTATATATATTTTATTTAAATGGCAGAAATTATTCTGTCAAAATACTTGAAATACAATTACTTGCCCTTTAATATTTTGCAGTGATATATTCTTGAGTTTGCAAAAAATTAGAGGACTTGTTATTGTATTTCCTGTGTCTTGTTGGAAAGATCTAGAGAACAAAGTTTATGATAATACCATTTTCCATCTCAAAATTGTGGATCAAGCTATGGGGCTTAATGACAAGTGAAACAATTAAGCTTACTAAGCTTATTTAGCAAACAAGGGGCATTCTCCTTTTATAAATTTAGCTGTTGTAAAGTACAGATGCTAGTAACTACTGCCATCTTGGTTTCTGACTCTCTGTGGAAGCAATGGATATTAAATCTTGTAGACTCTGTAAAATTCTTGTAAATGTAAAACTAGTGGCACTGAAGTTTTTATATTTTAACTAGCTTAAACGCCTGTCTTTATTCTTCAAATTTTTTATGATTCAACCTATGTTTTCAAAGATGTGCTTGATTCTGGTTTTTGAGGTTGGTTTGGTGACTCTTGGCTTGTTTTCTTAATACAGCACTGCAGGCACCAGTGCAACTCATGTGACAACAACACCATCCACCACCACACCCTCAACTACAACTCCATCTACCACCACACCCACAACCACCACGCCAACAACCGCATCTCCTTACACAACAACAACGCCTTCCAATGGAGTGCTAGGACTAGGAGGCATTGGTACCGGCATAGGTCCATCAGGAGTTGGCATCAATACAGATGACAGTCATGGTGGGCTTAGACTTGCAGACACCACATTCTTCTCTTTCTTCATGACCATCTTGTTTACAGGCTTGATGTTTTGCTGGAGTTGAAGAGAAAAGGAGTGGCTGCCTCTGATGATGGAGGGGTAAGGTGGTCAGAGGTGATGCTGCATTTCAATGTGCATGTGATTGGTTGTTGTTCTGAAGGTGTTCATGTTATCTTGCTAGGTTTTGTATTTTTCTTCTCCCTCCTACTTAAGTAAAATGTGGGCTTATGATTCCTTTTGGTAGTTTTGTTGTGTTGCTGGTGGGACTATGAGAGTTCTCTTTCACTCTCCTTTTTTCCTCTTTTTGTACATCTAGATCTAGAAGATTTATTAGTAATTATTAATTTTATGAGAGTTGGGCAGCCCATTTTCCTAGTTTATACTGGATGGTCATCGCATTTTAATATCACTCCTTCGTACATAGTATGTATGTGCGTGTTAAATCATTGTGATTGTCTGTTACCTTTGGGAAAAGGATCATCTTCATTTGAAATTGATCCTTTCACAGCCTCCATGCAGAGTAAAGACTGAATAGGTTTTATTTCACAATAGGATTCAATTCTATAGGATGTTTAAAACCAACTTAGGTTCGGGGAATGGTTTGAGGGGGTTAGTTACATTTGATTGTTAATTGAAGTTGTTCAAAAGTTCTCAGAATTGTTATAATATAAATTATCTGACAGCCTAACAATATTTACTCAGACCCAACCTAATGGGTAATTAGGTATATTTCTGCTTGGACAGAGTTGGATATCAATTTGAGTCGGCTCTGTTTGGTTTTCAATGAAAATTTTAGGTATCATTGGAGTTGGAGGTAGAAAGCTACTTGGGTTGAGTTTGTACTGTGTTTTACAACCCAGAACCATCTCATTTCCTTTCTCTAAACCTGTTCAATGGCCAAGACTAATAAAATCAACTGTATCCCAGAAATTTATGCAGAATTTCCTTAACCATGATGTACATTTGGGGAGCCATAGTTGTTAGAAGAAATCAGTAATAGCCATGTTCACGTGCCTTATTGCACTGATCACGAATCTTGCTCAGCATTGAATGTTTATCTGGCTGTATTGGTCAGTTGGTCTTGTGAAATGAGATGGTGCTTTACAACATGATCACTAATGTAGCATGTAATGAAAGTTCAACTTGAACATGCACAAAACTTAAGTACAGTTTCTTAGGTGTAGATGTGCAGCACATTAGATTACACCAAATTAAATTCAAATACATGGCTGTATTGTGGTTACAAGCTATTCAGATCTTATTTATTTATGGGGAAAGATGGAAGGCAGCTGTATGGAATTCCTCATCCATTCTTGCAGTGTTTTTGTGTAATATACACCAGTTGTTGGAGTATCTACCATCTTGATGTTGTTATTGTTTTCAAGTTTCAACTTTAAATCATGAGTCTCTATTATTGCACTGTCCCATTCAATCCTTGTGGGGTTAAAGCAACGTGAAAAGTTTATGCCGGTGATCATAAAATCATTATTTCTATGAAATATTGAGAATGTGAAATGCACGTGAATCTTTTCTGATTTTGTCAGTTCTTTGTCTTGACTCTTGACATAGGTGGAAATAAATGGTCAGATCTGCAAAGGATGTATGCATTCCATTATTTTCTGTCTATGCAGGACATTCTGTCACTTCTAGTCCTTAATGAATTTTCTTTCACTTATAGAATCATGGGGGAGAATAGTTTATTTAATTGCGATTTGTTTAAATGATTTAATAATAGGCTTGTAAATTCTCATATGGAAGGTAAAAAAGTGTCTTAATTTACATGAATTTGAAATTTGAATTATAAATTTCAATTGGAAACATTGAAAATTCAAATCTTGTATAAAAAAATAGAAACAGACACTTTAATAACTTGCGAGCCTAAGATGGTATCAATTGTCTCAATAAGCTGCAAATTTGGGGCCACAGAGGGTAGCAAGAGTCTATGAAAGCCTAAGATGCTTGCAAATTTGGGGCCACAGGGGTAGCAAGGCAAGGGGTCCAAAAAAAAAACACGAGTTTTTATGTTGGCATTTACCACTAAACACCTTTTTAGTTTTAAGTGCTAGACGTGTGTCTATGTCACAATCATAAACACCAAACTATGCTATCACATAGCGTGAGATTTTTAATGATTTTTGCTTGGTCTGAGAGTTAAAATCTTCCTTAAAATAGTGGGAGGCCACAATTGGTGGGTCTGTCATATGTGTGTGTGTGAGTGAAAAATGTGCTTTCTTGGAAATGCCATTCTCATGGTCCATTTTTCAAGCCATTCGAAAGCTCTATTAAAATTTAGAAATTGGAAGATTTTAATGGAGATCCACATGGTATAAGGTTTTTTGAAACCCTATCCTCATAGGCTCAGCCTCTGCTTTTAGTTGCACAATGTGGGCTGCACTTCACAGCTCCCCCTTATAATTTACTGAATTGTTTACATGCTTTGTCTACACTACACAAATATTATTTATACTTATTATGCAAAAGTATAATTGGGTTTTGTTTGCTCCATGTTACAAAAGGATTATTATTATCATGGAAACAAGAAAAAAAAAAAAAAAAAAAACCAATTTAGGTTGAAATGTGTTGGGAAAGTTTTTGCAACAAGGGCCAAAAATGTGAGAACGGCCCAAATCTCTCCTTGGGTTATTTAGAAGTGTTTATTGTGGAGAATCAAGCCCAAAATTCCAAATGTATAATGAACAAAAGGCTAATGGTGCTTTGACAAAGAAAATCAAAATTCTTATAACAAAAGTGTAGAAAACCATAAAAACATAACAGGTCTGAAATTTCGACCCACAGTCACATAGAAGAGGGAATTGAGAGAGGTTGTGAGGAGGAGAGGGAAAGTTTTCCTGTACCCATATTTCCACTCCCAAGCTTCGGAATTGTGAGATTGTTGACTGGCTGAATGGGGTTTGGCTTTGAAATTTCAGGTATATGAATAGAATGTGGCTGCCTCATTTTGAATATGATTGGGGCCTTTTGTATTGAACTTGGGGTGCTCTAAGTGACTGATTTTTGAGTAGTGGAAGAGACTTTTATTACTATTTTGGTGTTTTGGTTTGGGTTGCTTTTGTTTAGGGAAGAGTTTGGTATGCTTTTAGCATGATTTTGGAAATAAAGTGGGTTTTCTTTAATTGGTTGCCTTTGGTTAGAAATTTCAGACCATTGGGAGGGTCACCTAAGTGAGGGCTAGAAGATGGAGTTGGCAAATGGGAGCCAACTATGTTTAAAGGAGAAAAATGGTTTGGGTAGAAACTTTGGGTCACAGTCACACAGAACATAAAAGCTGTTTTGGGGTGGAAATTTTGGATACAAGACCTCCTCCATGAGCTTGAGGTGCTACCAGTGTCCCTTGCCCATTTGGTAGCACGCATGGGCTGGGCTCATGCAAAAGGTCCGAAAGGAACTGACTCATACCCTCCAAATCACACTTCCTCAATTTCCCCAATAAGTCACATGGCTTGGGCCATGCTTAAAAGAATAAAATAAAATAATACATAAATTGAGCCCACAAAGAAGTCGAACTTAGTTGAATCGGGCTTGTACAAAATGTGTCGCGAAAACGGGTATCAACAAAATGTTTATTTATTTATTTGGGGTAGCGAATGGGGTTTATGAAAGCTGGCCTTGAATTGTGTGAATTTGAAATTTTAGATTACGAAGGAGTTGTGTTGTGTGGGTGTGTGGGTGTTCATCCCACATT
Source organism: Quercus aquifolioides (assembly GCA_019022515.1). Lineage (NCBI taxonomy): Eukaryota > Viridiplantae > Streptophyta > Magnoliopsida > Fagales > Fagaceae > Quercus > Quercus aquifolioides. The sequence continues at coordinate 41,787,918 of CM032331.1, read as the reverse complement.
GAATGTGTGTTAGATAGATATGGATTAAATAAAGTGATTATGAGAAGTCTTTATTGCAATTTAATTAGTTGTTTTTAATTATCTTTTGGTTTGTTAGGTTTTTTATTTTTTTTATTTTTCGGGCACGATATTTAGATCCTAAATGGTATATATAAGATGTATTAAAAGTATCTTCTAAAAAAGAAAAGATGTACGTAATTTCTACTAGAAACAAATAGACTAAATTACAATTTTGACCCTCAAAACTTGTGGTTGTTTTCATTTTGGTCCCTTAAAAGTTTGAGATTTTTTATATTGGTTCTTTAAGTTTGATTTTGTTTTCAAAATGGTCTTTTTACCCATATTTATAACTGATCGGGCTATTAAGTGCTAATAAAATTATGTTTTTAAAAAAAAAAAAATTTATTTAGACTCTCTCTGGAACGACAAATTAGTCATAGACATGAACAAAATGCTCATGTTGAAAACAAAATCAAACTTAGGGTCCGTTTGGATACAGCTGAAAACTGAAACTGAAAACTGAAAAATACTGTAGCAAAATAATTTTTAAATGTGTGAATAGTACCGTGGGACCTATTTTTAATGAAAAAGTTGTTGAAAAGTGAAAATTGTGGGTCCGTGAACAGTAAAAATTGTGTGAAAAAATCACATTTTGCCGCTACTGTTCAATGAACAGTAGCCACAACAGTATTGCTACAGTAACACTTTGTCTCTGAAAAGCTGGGGACGCGTGAAAAAAAAAAAAAAAAAAAAAAAAAAAAAGCTGAAAACGTAAACGTGCAACGCCAACGCGCCAGCCAAACGCTCTTTTAGTAGATAAAAATGAAAAATATTAATTTTAAAGAACTTTAATGAAAATAAGTAAATAACTCTAAACTTTAAGAATCAAAAGTATAATTTAATTTAACAAATATAATATATATGATTATGTAGTTTGAAGTTTGGACATGAAACCTCTATGGAAAGCTTAGGAAATGGAACATGGGTATTTAGGTAATTGGGTAATACTTTAATAACTTGCAAATCTTATATAAAAAAATAGGAACAGATACTTTAATAACTTGCAAGCCTAAGATGGTATCAATTGTCTCAATAAACTGCAAATTTGGGGCCACAGAGGTAGCAAGGCAAGGGTCCTAAAAAAAACACTAGTTTTTAATTTTAATGTTGGCATTTACCGCTAAACACTTTTTTAGTTTTGAGTGCTAGACGTGTGTCTATGTCACAATCACAAACACCAAACATTTTTTTTTGAGAAACCACAAACACCAAACTATGCTATCACATAACGTGAGATTTTTAATGATTTCTGCTTGGTCCGAGAGTCAAAATCTTCCTTAAAATAGTGGGAGGCCACAATTGGTGGGTCTGTCATAAGTGTGTGTGTGAGTGAAAAATGTGTCTTCGAGGAAATGCCATTCTCATGGTCCCTTTTTCAAGCCATTTGAAAGCTCTATTAAAATTGAGAAATTGGAAGATTTTAATGGAGATCCACATGGTATAAGTTTTTTTTTTTTTTTTAAAAAAAAAAACCCTATACTCATAGGCTCAGCCTCTGCTTTTAGTTGCACAATGTGGGCTGCACTTCACAGCTCCCCCTTACTGAATTGTTTACGTGCTTTGTCTACACTACACAAATATTATTTTTTACTTATTATGCAAAAGTATAATTGGGTTTTGTTTGCTCCATGTTACAAAAGTATTATTATTATCATTGAAAGAAGAAAAAAAAAAAAACAATTTAGGTTGAAATGGTTTTTTTTTTTCTTTTTTATTTGGGGTGGGGAATGGGGTTTATGAAAGCTGGCCCTAGATTGTGTGAATTTGGAATTTTAGATTACAAAGGAGTTTTTTTTTTTTTTTTTTTTTTTTTTGAGAAGCAAGACTTTCAACTTTATTAAGAAATAGGCAAATCTTCCTGATAAACATCAAATGTGTGCGATGAGACATCCATCCACACAGAAAAATCAGTGACATGACGTGCGTACCTAGCTAGGTTGTGAGTTATAAGATTATGAAGGGGTTGTGTGGGTGTGTGTGTGTGTCAATCCTACCTTGGATGTGTGTTAGATAGATATGGATTAAATAAAGTGATTATGAGAAGTCTTAATTGCAATTTAATTAGTTGTTTTTAATTATCTTTTGCTTTGTTAGGTTTTTATTTTTTATTTTTTGGGCACGATATGTAGATCCTAAATGGTATATATAAGATGTATTAAAGGTATTTTCTCAAAAAAAAAAAAGACTAAATTACAATTTTGACCCTCAAAACTTGTGGTTGTTTTCATTTTGGTCCCTTAAAAGTTTGAGATTTTTTATATTGGTTCTTCAAGTTTGATTTTGTTTTCAAAATGGTCTTTTTGCCTATATCTATAACTGATCGGGCTATTAAGTGCTAGTAAAATTACATCGTTTCTTCTTCTTCTTTTTTTTTTTTTTTTTTCCAGACTCTCTCTTAACGACAAATTAGTCATAGACATGAACAAAATGCTCATGTTGAAAACAAAATCAAACTTAGTAGATAAAAATGAAAAATATTAATTTTAAAGAACTTTAATGAAAATAAGTAAATAACTCTAAACTTTAAGAATCAAAAGTATAATTTAATTTAACAAATATAATATATATGATTATGTAGTTTGAAGTTTGGACATGAAACCTCTATGGAAAACTTAGGAAATGGAACATGGTTATTTAGGTAATTGGGTAATACTAGTTCAGTGCTTGACATTTTATAGAATTAAGTATAATCCCAAGCACACCTAATAAATCATCATCCTTATTTCTTTCTCTTTAACAATTTGAATTTATTAAGACCCTTATAGCTCAACTGACATCTTTTGATGTTTCTAGCGGAGACATCCATAGTTCAAATCTCCTACCTTCATCTATTGATTTTTTTTTCTCTTCTTTTTAAACAATGTTAATTTTTCAAAAATTTTGGTAGAATAAGGCAAAACCAATATTATAAGATTTGGGGCATTGGTAATGGTAATAATTTTCTCTTATTGGACTCACACGAAAAATAATTTATATTTATTGTAATTCTAAATAATTACATGATTTTTTTTTTTACATTCATGAAAATATACCCTAAATTTTTTTATTTATATTTTTAGGCTATTTGAGAGCCTTTTTTTTCTTTGGATAAAAGTAAGTAAGAAAGAAAAGCTATACAAAAGCAAAGGGGCATACCCTGGAGAACAAAAACTAGCACCTTCAAAAGCTTTCAAGTTGTATGAGAGACTACACATGAAGAAGAGTTTTGGCATCAAAGGGAGGAATAAAAGGAAAAAAAAAAAAAATTCTACGTTGGAATTAGGATTAACAAATATCTAGAGACATACCACAAGATCTTTGAAGCCATCTATTTTCCTAGGATGGCTTAAAACCTCGAAAAGTACTAAGCCTAGCTCTAACATTAGTGATCATACATTCATTTCTAGCTCTAGCTTTGAAAATTCTTGAATTCCTTTCTTGCCAAATAGCATAGCCAGTTTTGGCTAAAATACTCTAAATTCCATTTGTGAGCCTCAAATGAGAAATCATAAATTTATGCAAAAAAATTAAGTGGGAAAACAACTTATTCTATAAAAAAAAATGTCATTTGAGAAAAAGGCCTACGTTAGTCAACTATTTATCATCAATCGGTCTATTTGATTGCTAATTAAAGTTATACAAAAATTCTCAGAACTGTTACAATATAAATTACCTGACAGCCTAACAATATATTTTACTCAGACCCAAATTAATGGGTAATTAGGTATATTCTTGCTTGGACACAGTTGGATATCAATTTGAGTTGGCTCTGCTTGGTTTCGAATGAAAATTTTAGGTATCATTGGAGGTAGAAAGCTACTTGGGTTGACTTTGTACTGTGTTTTACTACCACCCAGAACCATCTCATTTCCTTTTTCTAAATCTGTACAATGGTCAATGGCCAGGACTACTAAATTCAGCTGTATCCCAGAAATTTATGTTGAAATTCCGTAACCATGATGTACATTTGTACAAGAAAAGCCAGGGTTAAAGGTGTTTTTTTTTTTTTTTGGGATAATTACAGTAAACCCACCTGAGGTTAGGCCCGTTTTCACTTTGCCTACCCGTGGTTCAAAACTTATCACTTTACCCACCTGAGGTCCCTTCCGTTATCACTTTACCCACCTGAAGTCCCTTCCGTTATAGAGCTGTTACCCACCTCTCCCTTTGCTGTTAGAAGAACACATTTTTAGAGAAAAACAAACATAACACGAATCAAAAAGTTAGAGTTTGATATTAAAACAAATGTATATGAATGTAAGAAATAAAATTCCAAACAACTACAAATCAAATTGTTTGAAATTAAAACAAGTACTACACCGGTGGTGGCTCTTTTGTACTTCAACATGATCTTCCCCTTCCACAAACTCATCAACAACCCAATCACCCAGGTCTGAGAGAGGAGAAAAATGATTATGAACCACCCATGGATACCGACCAAGGATCAGCGACACCACTGTCAGACTCGGAGCCTCAATCTCCGCCATCGTCGAGCTACCCACCATAACACCGGTGGACCCAGAGTCACGATAGCCTCGTCCATGAGTAACCTCGGCATCAGAGACTGAGCCTAACGAGAAACCCACCTTAACAGAGCCGAGAACCACCGCGTCGGAGTTACTACAAGCCGCCAAGGCTTTTCCGGCCACTGGATGTCCAAGAACTCTCAACGGGATGGGTGCGAGAAGCCCCTGTTCTGGGTTTGAAAATTTTTTGATCATGTGTTCTGGGTTGGATCGCTACTGCTGTTTGGTTGTTTGGCCGTTTGGCCGTTGGTGTTCTGGGTTGGGTCGTTGTTTGAAGATCATGTTGAAGGGGAAGATCATGTTGATGAGTGAAGAGTGTTCTGGGTTGGGTCGTTGAAGGGGAAAAACAATTATGAACCACCCATGTGTTCTAGGTTGGGTCGTTGTTTGAAGAATGAAGAGTGTTCATACCTCTTTTTTTATTTTGGTTTGGCCATTTATTTCACAACAGAGATCATTACACAGAACCATACCCTTGAACTCAACTCTAAAAACCCTCCAAGCTCTTTCAAAAAAATTCAAACCTTAACTTTTTGATTCGTGTTATGTTTGTTTTTCTCTAAAAATGTGTTCTTCTAACGGCAAAGGGAGAGGTGGGTAACAGATCTCTAACGGAATGGACTTCAGGTGGGTAAAGTGATAACGGAAGAGACCTCAGGTGGGTAAAGTGATAAGTTTTGAACCACGGGTAGGCAAAGTGAAAACGGGCCTAACCTCAGGTGGGTTTACTGTAATTATCCCTTTTTTTTTTTCAAGTGAGTAATTTGAAAAAAACTTCATCATGAATAGATATACCGAAGGTCATAAAGCCACCCAATTACATGAATTTGGGGTTCTAGAAGCAAATAGCATTAGCAACTTTATAACTTTCAAGAACTGCTATCAATGGGCTCAATAAATTGCAAATTTGGGGCCACAGAAGGTAGCAAGAGTCCCAAGAAAAGCACTAGTTTTTACGTTGGCAACCTAAACAGATTCAGTCCATAGGATTTACCACTAAACAACTACACTCATAAAGGTGTAAGCAATGAACAGGCAACTTAGAATAGCAAGAGACCATGTAACTCTTTTTTTACCTATGCAGGCCACAAACAAATAGGAACTTGACGTGTAATCATGCTGAGATACTCAGGTTGATTGCTTTTGTGGCAATTGGACTAAGATTCGTATGATGTCTGAGTGTGACAAGCCCAACTGAGTGGGAGCTGCACCATAGCACTGTACGTGCTATAGCCGACCAATTGAGGGAGTAATTAGAAAGATCCCTACTCCATCACTATGTGAGCCCTAATTAACCATTGCATGGTCCATTTTGTGCCCTTTTCTATCTTGCCTCGATTTCAAAAAAATGCAATTTGCCACATAATTCTTCTTTTTCTACCTTCTCTATCTCTCAGTATGCCATGTGTTCATGCTTTAAATCATTATTTTTCACCCTAACAATATCAGATCACTAGTAGCTGGTACTATATGACAGTCAATATAGTATGGTATTTGTAATAATGCTCTTTCTCATATGTGAGAGGATTTTAACCCATAGGATTCAATCCATAATAAACGTGATTTACCATCAACTAAGACTCTTGTCTCCATATACTAATCGGTAACTTGTGCAATGCACAAGAAAGTTTAAAATAAGATAATTTTTTTAACTCTTTTTTTTTTCTTTTACATAAATATGAAATTTCATAATTATAGCAGTTATTAATAGACATTTATTATAATTGTGAGTGTTTATGGAATTATATAGTCTACTATTTAAAGAAAATATGATTTACCAAGATTCTAATAGGTGGTTCAAATATAAAATAAAATTTTTTAAATTCAATTTTAAAATATATATTAGAATAATAACATGTAAAATTGTGAGTTCCAGTTAGCTCAATAGGTAAAATCTCTGATAGTCTGATGGTTGAATAAGAGATTTGAGATTCAATTTCTGTCTACACCAAATACCGATTAGTGTTTAAAAAAAAAAAAAAAACAAAAAATAACATATAAAATTCTTATGTGGCATAATATTATACATCTAACTCATTTATGACAAAATTCAAAATCTGCCCAACCAAGCCCAATTACCACACCTAATACACAATAACATAATTTCATTAATATTTTTACCACAAGACCAACTCTGGCCAAAGCAAAGAAAATAGCACAAAAACACAAGGGCAAGGAAGGAAAAAGCACAACACTGACATATTACATAGATTTTGGTGTAGACAACGGTTCCATCTAGTACAATGATGTTCCCCAACTGCATCTCTAAAAGAAAGGAAAGGAAAAGGCAAATATAGTAATATTAACAACACATACCAAGATTTAATTTTTGGTGCACACAACAGTTCCATCTTATAGAATGATGTTGCCCACCCAAATCTCTAAAAGAAAGGAAAGGAAAAAGCAAATATAGTAATGCTAACAACACATACCAAGATTTATTTGTTTGGGTAACATCTAGCCTGTTTGAATTTAACATCAAGATCCCCTCCTAGTCAATTATCATCCTATTTGGTGTTGAAATGCAAAGTGAAGATAAATAAACCAATTATACTTCCTTGCGATCACAATTTGCCCAATAACAACTCCAATTATGAATCCACAACCATACCCGATCACGACTACTTTCCAGCCGAATTCATATAGCAACTTTGAGTCTTGATTAATCTCTTCAAAGGTTAAAGGAGGGAGCAATGAGCCCTCGAAATTTCCACATTTTGTTTTCAAAGGACTTCCACACAATCCAGGATTACCACCAAAAGACTTGTCCTGAAAGGAATCAAATTGGTTCCCATGTGGTATAGGCCCTATTAGATGATTTTTAGAGACATCGAAAAATGCAAGGAATGTGAGCTATGTTAGTTGTGGAGGGATCTCTCCAGATAACTTGTTTTGAGAAAGGTCCAATGATTCTAGTGCTGTCAACTTCTCCAAGGATGAGGGGATAGAACCAGTTAGTAAGTTGTTGAAAAGGTTGAGCAATTGGATTCCTTTCAAATTCCCTAAGAGTTCTGGAATTTCTCCTTCAAATTTATTGCTTGAAAGATCCATGGCTATGAAAATATATGGGATTCTCTTGTATGCAAGCTCTCTGCCTTTGTTTGTGAATGTCATTGAGTAAGTGTAATGAGATTTCCATGAATATCCAGGTAGATAGAAACTCACAGTCTCTTGCATATACATTTGACCATGCTTATCAATGATTTGCATCGTTTTCAAAATTTGGAAGTACTCAAATGGTAACTTACTAGTGATATTGTTGTAAGAAAAGTCAATAACATGCAAGTTTGGAAATACAAAATTACTTTCAGGTTTCCCTATTGCACCATGGAGTTGATTATATCGTAATATAAGAACCCCCAATTCTAGAAGAACCCCCAACCAAGAGGGGAAAGAATCATTTATCTGATTGTTTCCGAGAACAAGAGTTTCCAACATAGTACAATTCACCAACGATCTTGGTATCCACCCTTGTAATTGATTTTGACTAAAATCAATCATTTTCAATTTTGCTCCCCTTCTTGCATATTTGAGGAATGTTGCTGTGGAAGTTGTTCCTTCTTAGATTGAGAATTGATAAGGAAAAATTGAGGTTTCCCAAACAGTCCGGAAGCATGCCACTGAAGTTGTTATATGACAAGTCAAGGGCAACAAGAGAACTTAGATTGCAAATCATTTGTGGGATTTCTCCAGTTAGTGTGTTATTTGAGACGGAGTAACTAAAGATGGGAGGTGGTGGGATAGGAAGTGATCCCTGCAGCTTGTTATTATTAAGCTTCAAATATTGTAGATTGGTCCATGGTAGAATAGCAGGAAGTTGGTGGAAACCTATTAGAAAATTGTAAGACTGATGTAGATTCCAGTGAGTTGTTTTACTTGAGTTCCACATCCATTCTGGTATTAGGCCACTAATATTGTTATTAGAAAGTTCCAAAACCTCCAATTTATACTGACTTTTCAGAAAATCTGGGAACTTATCTAAGTCACAAGAACCTAGTCCTTGGATCCGAAATTTTGGAAAAGTTATCTTGTTACTAGGCTTTGTTAGCAATGAAATTTGTTTGGAAGATAGTTGGAGCTTTGAGAGGTTTTGGAGTTTCAAAAAAATGTCAAATTCAACTATACCACCGAGGTAATTAAAACTCAGATAGAGAGTTTCAAGATTCATAAGCCTAGATATCCATGATGGTATTGGACCATGCAAACCTAGATATTCTGAGAGGTCAAAATTCCCATGTAGACTCGTTGGCTATGTTGGCCACTTCTTTGGGATCGAACCTACCTGGGGTCATAATCGTGGAGGACTTGGTAACACCTAGTTGGGATGATCAACCCCCGAATAGGGTACATAGCATACAGGTTGGGCCAAGTTGGATGGACCCTTTGGTTTCATTCTTAAAGGACGGGTTATTGCTCGAAGATAAAGGGGAGGCTGAGAAGATACGTAGGAAGGCCCCGCGTTATTGGCTTTTCGAGGAGCAAAAGTTGTATAAACGCTCCCACTTAGGACCGTACTTACTATGCATGCATCCAGAGGTTGTAGAACCCTTGTTAGAGGAGTTGCATGAGGGAATTTGTCGAAGCCACACTGGGGGAAGGTCTTTGTCGCATAGAGCCCTCACCCAAGGATACTAGTGGCCTAGTATGCAGAAAGCTGCCCAAGAGTATGTACAGAAATATGATCAATGTCAAAGGTACGCTCCGAATATACATCAACTTGGAGGAATCTTGAATCCACTCTCGAGTCCTTGGCCGTTTGCCCAATGGGGCTTGGATATTGTGGGGCCCTTCCTAAGGGCTGTTGGTAACCGAAGATGGCTCATCGTCGGAATTGATTACTTCACAAAGTGGGTAGAGGCTGAACCTCTTTCTAACATTAGGGACATAGATGCGAAGAGGTACATTTGGAGGAAAATTGTTACCAAATTTGGGATTCCTCATACCCTGATCTCGGATAATGGGCTCCAATTTGATAGCAATGCCTTTAGAAGGTATAGTAGAGAGCTGGGTATTAAAAACAAGTATTCTAATCTGGTGTATCCACAAGGAAACGGGCAGGCAGAAGCAATTAATAAGGCTATAGTATTTGGATTGAAGAAAAGGTTAGACGATGTGAAAGGAAGATGGGTGGATGACTTACCCCATGTGTTGTAGATATATAGCACCACACCCTGAAGATCAAAAGGGGAAAGCCCATTTTCAATGACCTATGGATCCGAAGAGGTTATACCCCTTGAAACAGGCTTCCCGACCTTGAGAACTGATTAGTTTAATGTAGAGGAGAATGATCATTTACTTTTAGCAAGCCTCGAATTAATCGACGAGAGAAGAGAAGTAGTTATGGTCAAGATGGCACATTATCAGCAAAAACTTAGGCAAGGGTATGATAAAAGAGTTAAGGCACGACCATTGGCACCTGGAGATTTAGTCTTAAGGAAAGTAGTGGGGACGGCCAAGAACCCGTCATGGGGAAAGCTAGTCCCTAATTGGGAAGGCCCATACAGGATAACTTCGGTAGCAGGCATTGGGGCTTATTACTTAAAAGACTTGGAAGAAAATGTAGTACCGTGTCCATGGAATGTAAATAACCAACGTAGGTATTATTATTAAAATACAAATTCTATTCGATTTTCATCTATTTGTTGATTGGTTTCTTCTTTTTACTTACAAGCGAATCTTTATTGAATTCAACCTAAAAACTAAGTGTTAAACAGAACCTCGGTCTTGTTTGACTCCTCGGGTCACATGCCTTGGGTAAATTAACTCTTATATGAAAATTAACTAAGTGTTAAACAGAACCTCGGTCTTGTTTGACTCCTCGGGTCACATGCCTTGGGTAAATTAGCTCTTATATCAAAATTAACTAAGTGTTGAACAGAACCTCGGTCTTGTTTGACTTCTCGGGTCACATGACTTGGGTAAATTAACTCTTATATGAAAATTGGCTAAGTGTTAAACAGAATCTCGGTCTTGTTCGACTCCTCGGGTCATATGCCTTGGGTAAATTAACTCTTATATGGAAGTTGGCTTAGTGTCAAATGGAACCTTGGTCTTGTTTGACTCCTCAGATCCCAGGCCTTAAGTAAATTAACTTTTGGGTGAAACAGAGACTAAGAGCCAAATAATTCTTAGTCTTATTGGAACCCTTGGTTTGAAAGTCTGAGATAGACTCAACGGTTGAGCAAACTTAATCTTAGGGCGAATGAGGTTAAATCCCAAGCGTTTTAAGTAAAGGTTTATATGAGCTAAGGGGATATGTTTAATAGTTGAAATTGAGTTTGAAGAAATTTAAAATATTTAAAGTCACATGCTTGTATTAGAAGAGTACGAGGAAATACTTAATAATATAAGAAAGTAAATGCAAATAGGAGGGAAACAAAGGTGAAATATATTTATTTAAGCTCAGATACAAATTACAAAAGAAGGCATCACCTAAACCTAACCTTTATCAAGACTAATCTATTTTCTATGTCTGAAGAAGTCAAGCAACGACCTTTTTCTCTTTGTCTTTCTTTTTCCTCTTCAATTGCACAACTTCAGCAACCTCCTCGGATTCTTACTCCACTACGAGAGTGGAAGTTGGCTGTTCTTTGTCTTTCCCAAAGGCAGGCTTGGTGGCTGAAGTGATGGTTGATTGGGGCACCGAAGAGGCAAGGCTAGGGTTTGGAGGAGGAGAAGCAATGCTTGGAGCAAGGCGAAGAGCAGGGGGACAGTACACCTTATCAGCCCCCCTCAAGTCAGAATTTGCTATTACTCCTGCAATGTTAAGGGCTTCGCTCCAAACTTCTGCACAAAAAGCCCGAGCTACATCCCTGAGTTGAGCAGTCAAACTTTGGGTAGTTTTGGTCATCCCAGCATCATAGGTGGCCTGCTCAGCCTTTGCCTTCTCAGCATCTTTATCCTCGAGCTGTTTTTGCTGCTGCTTTGTCTTCTCCATGTTCAAGGCCAGTTGCGTTTCAGATTTTTTCAAGGAGACTCACAACTCCTCGGCCTGCTTTTCAAACCCTGTCAGGGTAGCTTCAGTGTTTTTGCACCCTTTTTCAACTTCAACTAAGTGAAAAAAGGTGTCTTTGAGCCTCTTCTCGGCATCAGCTATGGCTTTTTCCGATTGAGTGAGCTTGCCCTCTACCTCTCAGGACTTGGATAGGGCGTGATCTACCCACTCCTCAGCAACGAAAGATGCTTGCATAGCCTGTTAAAAAAAAAGTAATGTTAATGATTGATCGAATGAAGTTATGTGCAAAGTGATAACAAGGTAAGATGATAGAATCTAACCTTGGCAAGGTCCCTCTTCAATGAAAGGAATACTTTACATTTCCTTAACCCCTGAAGCTCTCGCATGTCCTCGGGAAGCAGGAGAGCCTTTTCCAGGCACTCCGAGACCAACCCAGATCTTCCATTCTGGGGATCCCTTAAGGATGCCTTAGAAGTCACAAGATCTCCCGAGCTAAGGACAAAAGCGGGGTTCCAGATGGTGGGTTTAGGACGTTGTTCCCCTTTGGTGCCTTTGCCAGTTCCAGCAGTTGCACCTTTCTTTTGGTGAGCCCTTGTGGTTTTGGGCTCTTTGGTGGGGGGTTGTTGCACAGGCTAAGGAATTTCTCCTTCTTCGGAGCCTTAAGTTGCTTTTCCCCCTTTTCTTTTCTTTTCGGCAGCTATTGACACCCCATTTTGCAACCCGTATTTAACCACGCATGGAGGATAAAAGGGTAATTTTGCCTTGGAAATATGCATCTTGATTCTAGCTATTAGATCCTTGGACTCATTTCACCAAAATGATCTTGATGTTGTAACGATCAAATCGACTGGTCATAAGTCCTAATCGGACCACCAGATTGAAAGTTATCATCAAATCAGGTTTTAATAGCTAAGATGTACTATCACAAATTGAGTCTAACTATATATGATTATGAAAAATTGATTTCAATTGGTTATAAGAGTGATCAATTTGAGATCAATGATGTGTCATAATTTGATTGGTTAGGACTACATTTTATGGTGAGGTTGCATACACCTAATTAATTAGATAGTTAAACATTAATTATTCAATGAGTAATTTGTGTAATTATCTTTTAATTAGAGTAAATTTGGAACCAATTAATTCTGAAATGGGAGTGATTGGAGCAATTTAATGTTAATTGGGAGCTAATTTGGGACCTATTAATGTTAATTGTGCTGAAACCATTTTCTAACAAATGACCTCTGCTCACCATTTCATCAATATCTCTCAGAATATTTTGAATCTATGAATGAGGTTAATTTTCCCAGAAGCTAGACATCTGGGGCTTCAATTTGAGCACAAGAACGAGACAATTCCGATCAGAATTGGGTCAAATATGATTTTTCGAAATTAGCTCTACAAGCTGTTACAGCAGCTACGGGAAAACCGAATTTTGGCTTGCTCTCCACTCCCACCAATCTCTCCATTTAATGCACCAGATTTTCCCCAAGGCTAAAATGAGGTCTAGGTTCATAATCCTTGTCAACCCTCATTAAATGACTTTCCATTCATATTCCCTCCACTACCACTATATAAACCCTCCCCCTCCTTCATTCCAAGGACAACCAAAACCCCTTCTCTTCTCCTCTCTTGAGTTCTAGTGAAGTTGAGTAGTCTTGTCATATCTTGGTCTTCCTGAGACTCAAGATATTGAGTGAGACTCACTCTTCCTCTCCTAACTCTTCTTTTCCTCCACCCTAGGACCTCCCTCAAGAGTCTCCTTCTCCACCATATGGATCTTGCATGAAGGTATAATCTCTTTCCCTAATTGTTTCTTGTGTTGCTATGATGAGAATTTAAGATTAAAGTATAATAATGATCATTTAAATTCCTTTGAATATGTTTGAATGTTCTTAATTGTTTTAATATGTTCTTCACATGTTCTTGGTTGTTCATCACATGTTCATGCATAACACTAGTTTTAATCTTAAATTCACATCAAAAATATGAAAAACATGTTTGTTTCATAATTCTTTCAAATCCTTGAATCTAGGATATCACTAATCACACACATTCACTATAATTTATTTTTCAATCCAAATGCAATGCTTAGTAAATGGAATTAGGCTTTATCACATGCACAAACATTAAATTCAACATGCAAATTGATTGACATATTGGATGATATGATATGAATGTTGGCCACTATAGTCTAGAAGACCGGTTTCACCGGGCAAGGTGGGTGCCTAACACCTTCCCACCTTGTAACATAGCTTCCGAACTTAGATCAAGGGTTAGTAGATCAAATGCTTATCCTTGTAATTTTCAATTTCTAGATTGTAACTAGGAAACAAAGCCATGTACTTTATCTTAGATTGTATTTAGGACCAAAGTCATGTAATTTCCTATGTTCAATGTAAATTCAATTTCAAATTAATAAAATGATGAATTTTTCAATTATGGTTTTCTTATTTATTCCAACAATTAAATAAGTGGCGACTCCATTGTAAAACCCTTAATCTAAAGGGTAAAATGTAACTAGTCGAACCTTCATTTTGAGAGGCAATAACACGACTCCACCCATTCACGTGGATTTGGCCCAACAACATCCATAAAAACGGGCCGGGGGCGCGGTCTCTCACAGCAGCCTTGGCGGTGGTGGCCTGAGTTGGGGCAGTGGTTGGTGGCTGAGGAACTATGGGCACCACGGGAGAGTTACCCTCAGTGTGGGCAGTGAGTAGTGCCAGTAGGTCAAGAGTCTTTTCCTGTAGAACCATGGCTTCAAGGATATTGGTTGTTTCCTAACTGGTGCTAACTTGAGCGGTGGCAAAATGATGGTGAGTAGGGGCAAGGGAGTCTTCGAGATCTTTGTGATAAAAGACTTCAAAGTCTTTGTCCAAATCCTCCTGGGTAGGTTTAGGTGTGCGCTCCTTTGGCTCGTCGTCAGAAGGAATGGCTTGCTCTTGGGAATAGAGCAGTTTAGTTGTAAGTGGAGCTGGCAGTTAGGTGTCCTGAGTACCGGAAGGAGGAGGCTTAATCAAAAATCTGGGAACAGCCACATCGATTAAGGCTAACCTTAGGTCCTTCGCTCTAATCATGTTTTTAGGACTTTGAAAATGATTGGAGATAGGCGTGAATCTGAGGATTATGTGCACCGCCCGAAGTTGCTCGACTCGGTGGAGGAAAATTTCTGACTTGAGAATTCGGTCGAGGTCTGGAAAGTTCACCAAACTTTTGTTCAGAGCAGTGTGGAATTCGTCTGCAAAAGAATAAAGAAATTATAAGTCACAGAATTATTTGTTGGAAGTTAAAAACAATAGATTATGTGAAGATGGATGCCCTAAATTAGTTTAAAGACCTCGGGAACCCCATCTGGTTCCCTATCTTGGGTAGGGCAGTGCAAACCCTTGTGCCATCCACCCGAGACGATGAGGAAATCTTGATCCATGCCCTTATTTGACTTGGGTATATAGGAAATCAACCTAACCAAAGGAACTTTACACTTAAAGTAATAACTTGTATCTTTTCCCTTTTGACTATTGTATACCTAGTTTACATCGTGCCAAGTAAGGTTGGTCCCCATTTTTCGGTTTATCATATCCACACTACTGAGGACCCTAAAGAGGTTGGGAGAGCATTGAGTTGGGGATAACCTAAAATTAATAATGAAATCCCTAGTTACCCTGCCCATGGGAATTTCCATTCCACCTTTTATAAAAGCGATCATAGGAACGGGTGGTTTATTAAGGACCAACCACTCTCCTAACTCGCAATGTTGGAGTTCAACATTGTCGAGAATCCTATACTTTGCCCTAAAGGCAACCATACCTTCGGGAGTATCAACTAGTCTAGCGAATCTACCCATATGTTCCTATAGGGTTAAAAATTAAATAGGGAAGAAAGTTTTCTTATATATAGAACGGGATGGAGAGCCAAACACACCTATAAGCATTGGAAGGGGTTTTCCTTGGACTGCTACCTTAGTGAAAGATAGTAGAATGCAAGTAAATGGGACAGGGTTGTTCCCATTTCCTCCTTATATAGGAGTAAGAAAATGAGCGGTAAATTTCCCACTCATAAATTATGAAAAATAAGGACCATAGGATCACCATCTTATCGTAGAATGTGGGGGGACATATAGTTGCCTGGTGCATTAATTGCAGAGTTGTGGTTACTGAAGCATCAGGAACGTGCAAAAGACAAATGAAGTGACGTATATAAGTGGGAACGCATCTGGCATGTACCGCCTCATCCGTTGTTACTAAAACCTTCCTCTTAGAAGGATTCTTAATAGCACGGTTTTAGGGGGCTAATGTAGGGCGTCCGAGGACCGAAGAGGATGGAGCATAAAGTATTGCACGGTTCCACCCGCAAAAGTGTATTCGACTTGAGGACTTCATCGACCCAAGAATGGAGGTAGATGCGAGACAACAATTTGGGAGAACCCATTTCGAGAAAAGAGGATCATGGAAAGGGCCAAGATGGTGGAAGGAAGCTTCCTGTAAAGGGTATACCTTCCCCCATCGCATTGAATGCATTGCAACAAACTTATCAGCTGCATTGATGAGGAAATGAAACATGAATAGTAGTTTCACAACTAGTAGCCCCTTTTACCACCTTCAGCAGAACTCTGATGGGACAAGTGACCTAAGAAAAGCCCTGAGGCGTACAAGTGGAGGGCTAGGATGCAAAGAAGAAGGATATATAATAGAGGGGAACCTCCCAGTTAGAGGAGGATGATTCTCTAAGGGATAAAGAAAACAAGAAAGTAAACAGTGAATTATTTGGTATAGAATTGGTGTCTTTCATATATACAAGAACCAGTCCTCGGACTTACTCGAGGACCGCAATATCCTCAGTTGTTACTTGAATTGTCTTTCTTCAATACTTCAGATTTCTCGGCTTTAGACCTGAACTTAGTCCCAAATTATGCTAGAACTATTTTCCCACTCTCTATAAAAATACTATTGTGTAGACTTGGTTTGAGGGACAAGGCATCACTGTTTTTAGTGGGCTTGGGCCATCAAATTCCTAATACTTACAAATTCAGTCCATAATAAATGTGATTTACCATCAACGGTGACTCTTGTCTCCATATACTAATTTGTAACTTATGCAATGCACAAGAAAGTTTAATATAAGATAATTTTTCAACTTTTTTTTTACATAAATATGAAATTTCATAATTATAGTAGTTATTAATGCACATTTATTATAATTGTGTGTGTTTATAGAATTATATAGTCTACTATTTAAAGAAAATATGATGTACCAAGATTTTAATAGGGGGGGTTTAAATATAGAATAAAATTTAAATTTGTCGGGGGTGGAAAAATCTTTCTTCCGACAAATGAGATTTATGTTGGGTTGGGGGCCTAAACCGAAACTTGACAATGGGCTTGAAGCACGGCCCAAGGGCTATCGGTGAAGTTTTGAAGAATTCGCCTTATTTTATGCCTTGGGCCTAGGTTGGGATTGACAAGAATTATGGGATGGCCCAAAAACACTTCCTACAGCAAACATGTTAGCACAATAAAAAGCATACTGCAATAAAGAAATAGCCCAGCAGTAAAATAATCCAACAGTATAGTATTCCAGCGGTAAAATGAAACAGAGCAGAATGAACCTCCAGCCGTTAATTATTTTACAGATTAAGAGAAGTATCTGCATCTTTAGAATCATCATCCACTGGTTCTGGAGAAGAGTCCTCTAATACAATAACATGAGGGAAAAACTCTATAGTAACAATTACATCATAACCTTCAATAGTAAATGAATAAACAAATATCATAGGCTCCATTACAACAAATAATGAGGAATCTTAGTGTGAGATGAAGGGAGAGAGAGAGATTCCAGCTAGCGCAGCAAGATCATTATGATGCCAGGGTATGCTCATAAATATAGTATATGTAGTGAGTAGTGAGGGTTGTTTTTGGATAGTATGAGTAGTGAGCGAGAGTGAGTATTTAGTGAAGCTGCTGGGGCTTTCTGCTAGGGATGGATAAGAGCTTATAAGTAGAGGTATGAGGGGTATTTGTGAGCTAGGGGCTGACGAGCTTAGTTTCAAAGTTTGAAACTAAGAACTCAGAGGCTCAGAACCTCACTAAGAGCTTAAAGAAAATTAGAGAGAGAAAAATAGAGAAGTTTATGAGAGAGTTCTTCTCCATTAATGTATCTATTGGTATGTCTTGAAGGATTAGTAGAGAGTTCTATTTATAGTTGAGTTTGAGGGGGTGATTAGCAAATAATTTCTGCTAAATCATCCTTAATCTTCAGAAAATCCTTGGAGAATTGTTCCTGGGATTTAGGCAAGAGTGGTAAGTTCAGCTTTAGAGTGTTCTTTGCTGTTTTGGGTAATGGCAGCTGGAGTTCTGACTTAGCATTAAATGCTGATTGTCCTCAGCTGATGGGATTAGAGCATGTATTAGACTAATGATCTTGGTTTTGCTGCTGCTAGAATCAGAGCTCCCTAGGACAGATTGCATCACCCCAAGTCAGGTGTCAATCTTGGAGCCCTTTGCTGGGAACTCTACTGGAGATCCCTTTGATGCCCTCCAAACCACATTTTCCTAAGTTTCCCCATTTGGCTTCATGTGCTTGGTCCATGAACTAGAAAGTGCACATTTTTGGCATGATAATGAGCTATTTTCAAGTTACTCCAGAAACTTTCATGGTCTGGTTATGGTTGCCCTTATTCCTTGGCCGAATGGGTTGGAGAAGAAAAGGAAGATAGCTGGCTGAAGCTTCCCAGCTTTATGTCATGTCACCTCAGCTTTGTGTCACATGAGAAATGATGAAAATCAGCTTGGCAAGGAAGGGTTTAACCCCTACTGGACACGTGTCCTCTTTTGATCTGATTTGACAAGCTGGAACTGATGGTAATGGGCCACAGCTGTCAGGTTGTGCTGAAACTTGACTTGGCAGCTTATGTGAGCTTCAGTTGCTGAGATTTGCATGTGAGCTGGGCTGGCTCAGCTGGGCCTTGTAGTTGAGCTTCTTTAGGTTTGGTCATTCCTAAAAAATGAGTAGTTTTGCCATGGGTGATATACATGGGCTTTTGTAGTTAGTTGATTATGGAAAAAAATAAGCATAGTTCCCATAAATTTTGTAAAAGAAGTATTTTTGAGGGATGAGTAATTTATATTTCCTATGAGTTAGGGACTTCAGTATATGAAAATATGTTTTTGCCAATGAATAGTTTTGGACTTTGTAAATATGTGCCAAAATAATATTGGGCTTTATATGTAATTATTTTTGCCAAAATAGTATTTGGGCTTTTATAGATAGGTGCCAAAGTATTATTGGGCTTTATGAGTAGTTGCCAAAATAATATTTGAGCTTTGTAAATATGTGCCAAAATGGTATTGGGCTTTATATGTAATTATTTTTGCCAAAATAGTATTTGGGCTTTTATAGATAGGTGCCAAAATAATATTTGGGCTTTTTAAGATTTTCTAAAAATATTGCCGTGTATCAATGGGCTTTGTAAGAGTGTCGTAGCAACGGGCTTTGTAAGAGTGTCGTAGCAACAGGCTTTAGAGGTGCCGTGTAGCAACGGGCTTTTAGAGGTGCCGTGTAGCAACGAGCTTTGTAAGAGAGTTTTGTTGGGCTTTTTGGGTTTTGCCCACAAAGTAAATGGGTTTGGGCCTTTTTGTGGAGATAGTGTAATATTGTGGCCCAATTTTGGTAGTAATGTGATAAGTATTTTTGTGAAAACCCAAGTTGGATAACATATGGGATATAATGGGTAATATTTGTGAGAGGGCCCAAGATAATTTATGGGCCTTATATGGGAAATATTTGTGAGAGCACAAGTTGGGTAATAATATGAAGAGTATTTGGGTAACATGTGGTAAGTATGTAGGAAACATTTATGTGGGCCCAAAATAGTTTATGGGCTTGTATCGGTATTTTTTAGTAAGTGGGCTAATAAGATTAGGGCCTAAAAATTTGTACCTCAACAAAATTCAATTTTAAAATATATATTAAAATAATAACATGTAAAATTGGAGTAATGCTACAGTCACAAACTATTTTACAACATTTTTACAAACTATTGATGTGGAAAATTCTTATTAGTTCTAATATTGGTCTACTACTAACATCACATTTATGTTTACTAATAATTATTTGAAAATTACTAAAGCCACATTAGAAATTTGTAAAAATGTTGTAAAATAGTTTGTGTCTGTAGCATTACTCATAAAATTGTGGGTTCCAGTTAACTCAACAGGTAAAGTTTTTGATAGTTCAATAAGAGATTTGTTAAGATTTAATCTCTGTCTACCAAAAACTGATTAGCATAAAATATATATATATATATATATATATATATATGTACAATTCTTATGTGGCACAATATTATACATCTAACTCATTTATGACAAAATTCAAAATCTGCCCAACCAAACCCAATTACCACACCTAATACAAAAAACTTTTATTAAAATTTTAGCTTGTTCTCAAACCAAAGACAAAGAACAACACACTTTCACGGTTTCACAAAGAACAACATACAAGGCGAAGCTCTCATCATCATGGCATAATGGTTGCACGAAAGAAGAGCTAGCAAACATAAGATAATACAACGAAAGTAAAGCAAGAAAGTGCTTGAAAATGAACAGAGAAATTGATAAACCCATAATGTTGTACTGAATTTTTTTTTGCACTCTTAGAATTTAAGCACACATGGAGGCTGGAAAGTCGAGATGGCACATTATTTTAATCAGAAATATGCTTTATCGTGAGAGACCTGCGATTGCGATGTTTCTTACTATCATCATTGTAATTGGAAAAATGAATATGTTCCATAATTTCATGTCAAGCTCACAATAGTTTAGACCGTGACTATATGGAATTAGGCAGAGATGCATATCGTTTGGGAGCAACTTATTTAGCTTTTTGATGAAAACTTTTTACTGAAAATGTGCTAAAATATACCCATAATTTTGTACTAAATTTTGTTTAGCACTCTTAGAATTTAAGCACACCTAAAGGCAAGGAGTCGAGATGGAACATTATTTTAATAAGAAATATGCTTTATCGTGAGAGACCTGCAATTGCAATGTTTCTTACTATCATCATTGTAGTTGGAAAAAAGAATATGTTCCATAATTTCATGTCAAGTTCACAATAATTTAGACTGACTATATGGAATTAGGTAGAGATGCATATCTGTTTAGGAGTTTATTTATTAGCTTTAATAAAAACTTTTTGATGATAGTGTGCTAAAATATACTCGTACTTAAAAAAAAAAGTGAAAAAAAAAAGAAGTTTTAAAAAATTGTACTCTTTTGAAGTTTTAAAAAACTGTACTTAAAAGCTAAAAATACTAAAGAGTAGTTTATAAGCTAATCCTAAACACACATTCAATGCCATGTCAATAATGACTCTAGCAAATACTATATTAGATTAGAATAATGCGGAAAAGAAATCTCACTTTGCTCTCTGTTGCTAGTGGATTTGGAGTCAACTCAGTCAAGCTAATCCCAAACCTAAAAATTACCGAAATACCCCCTAAACTTAAAAAATGACCAACATACCCCCTAAACATTAAAAATGACTGATATACCCCTGAAACCTAAAAATGACCTAAATACCCCCTAAAACTAAAAAATGACATAAATACCCTCTAAACCTAAAAAATGACCAACATACCCCAAAACCAAAAACAATATTACCAAAATATCCCCTAAAACTAGCAAATTACCGAAATATCCCAAAAACCTAAAAATAACCAAATACTCTTGAAATCTACAAAATGACCGAAAGAAATGGTTTTAAAAACTGGACGGGAGGCAAAACTGGATTTGCCTCCAAGTCTCAGTTTTTATTGGTTTTTGGCCGGTTTTGGGCATTTTTACTGGACCAGACTGGTGCCCTGTTCCCGGTCGGACCGGCTAGTCCAGTATGGTTTTTAAAACTCCCTCAAGCAACTACTCTCAATGCCATTTTTTGTGCAACCAATTAGTCTTGGTAACCTTTTATAACTCCCACAAGCAACTACTCCATTATTGATTGTGTTGCACGTGTCATTGCCTTGTCTGTGTGTTCTTGTAACTACTCAAACTGCTCTGAAGTTAGTCAAAACAATGCCATTTATCATCATTCCAAGCAATTTTCTATCTTGCCTCGATTTTCGAAAAATGAAATTTGCCACATAATTCTTCTTTTTCTACCTTGTCTATTTCTCAGTATGCCATGAGTTCATGCTTTAAATCATTATTTTTCACCCTAACAATATCAGATTACTAGTGTTTGGTACTATATCACAGTCAATATAGTATGGTATTTGTAATAATGCTCTCTCTCATATGTAAGAGGATTTTAACCCATAATCCATGATAAACGTGATTTACCATCAACTAAGACTCATCTCCATATACTGATCGGTAACTTGTGCAATGTGCTAGAAAGTTTAATATACGATAATTTTTTCTACTCTTTTTTTTCTTCTACATAAATATGAAATTTCATCATTATAGTAGTTATTAATAGACATTTATTATAATTATATGTGTTTATGGAATTATATAGTCTACTATTTAAAGAAAATATGATGTACCAAGATTCTAATTGGTGGTTTAAATATAAAATAAAATTTAAATTCAATTTTAAAATATATATTACAATAATAACATGTAAAATTGTGAGAACCAGTTAGCTAAGTAGGTAAAATTTTTGATAGTCTGAAGGTTGAATAAAAGATCTAAGGTTCAATCTTTGCCTATACCAAAAACCGATTGGTGTAAAAAAAAAAACAAAAAATAACATATAAAATTTTTATGTGGCACAATATTATACATCTAACTCATTTATGACAAAATTCAAAACCCGCACAACCAAACCCAATTACCACACCTAATAGACAATAACTTAATTTCACAAATAGTTTTACCACAAGACCATCTCAAGCCAAAGTAATAAAATATCACAAAAACACAAGGGCAAGGAAGGAAAAAGCACAACGTTGACATATTACATAGATTTTGGTGCAGACAATGGTTCCATCCAGTACAATGATGTTGCCTAGCTAAATCTCTAAAAGAAAGGAAAGTAAAAAGCAAATATAGTAATGCTAACAACACATACCAAGATTTATTTTTTGGTGCACACAACGGTTCCATCCAGTACAAGGATGCTGCGGTGCTGCCCACCTAAATCTCTAAAAGAAAGGAAAGGAAAAAGCAAATATAATAATGCTAACAACACATACCAAGATTTATTTGTTTGGGTAACATCTAGCTTGTTTGAATTTAACATCAAGATCCCGTCCCAGTCAATTATCTTCCTATTTGGTGTTGAACTGCATAGTGAAGATAAATAAACCATTTATACTTCCTTGCGATCACAATTTGCCCAATAATAACTCCAATTATGAATCCACAACCATATCCGATCACGACTACTTTCCAGCCGAATTCAGATAGCAACTTTGAGTCTTGATTCAAAGGAGGGTGCAATGAGTCCTCGAAATTTCCACATTTCTTTGGCAAAGGACTTCCACACAATCCAGGATTACCACCGAAAGACTTGTCTTGAAAGGTATCAAATTGGTTCCCATGTGGTATAGGCCCTATTAGATGATTGTTAGAGACGTGAATTGAAAGAGAGATCAAGATAACGCAGCTTAGAAAGCAGTAAAATTTCGGCCGGGATTTGGCCTGCAAATCCAGATCCGTGGAGGTCCAAATGAGTAAGATTCGAAAGCTGCCCAATACCAACAGGGATTCGAGAGAGATTAAAGTAATTGTCGGAGAGAATCAGCCTCTGGAGATTAACAAGACGGAAAAGGCTACTACTGGAGTTGATAGAACCATAGAGACAACTACTGCTGAGATTAAGGCTGATCACATGACCGGTGTCCTTATCGCAACCAACACCATCCCATGAGCAGCAATCATCACTTTCAAGCTTCCACGAAGAAACCTTCGGGTAAGCAGAAGTTTCAGAAGATGCAGACTGATCGATGATAAAGCTTTCCTTGAATTGCAGCAAGGCGAAGCTCTCATCATCATGGCATAATGGTTGCACGAAAGAAGAGCTAGCAAACATAAGATTATACAACGAAAGTAGAGCAAGCAAGTGCATGAGCATGAACAGAGAAATTGATAAACCCATAATGTTGTACTGAATTTTGTTTAGCACTCTTTTTTTCTTTTTTCTTTTTTTTGCTAACCTTTTGTTTAGCACTCTTAGAATTTAAGAATAAGAAGAAAAACTAGAATAAAATGGTACAAACTTCTTAGATTTGCACTGAAATGAGATTGGGGAAATTCTCAGATTTGTGGATGAAAATAAAATAAAAGAGATACTTCTATTGGATGATATATATGAGATGAAGAAATGCCAAGCTTTTACAAGAGAATTACAAGAAGACTTATTGAAGATTGCAGAACGAACACACACAGCAAAAGGAAAGAGTGAAGAGAGAGAGAGAGAGAGAGATTTGTGAGGAAGAGAAGTTTGTTATTTCACCATATGAAAGATTTACACAATGTACAGGTATATATAGTCAACCTAAGAATCCAGAAAGCTCGGATCACTCATAAATATCTTCTAGAAATATCTTCTAACAACCAAAACAGATTATCCCACTTAAACACCTGCCATAACAGAATTCTGGAATCAGTAACTAACTGTTGCTTCGCTGGCATGAGATGAAACGCACCGTCTTACTGAATTAGAGTTGCTTCTGAAAAACGCACACTTTGAATAAGTGAATACACGTGTCAATCACACGTGTTACCTATTTCACTCTGGTGTGCATCTTCTGTAGCATTCCTTTGTGCATCCTCTTCAACATGAGAAATATCAAGGTTTTAAAAATTAGTACGGTGAAAGAACCGGTCGAGGAGCTAATTATGGGTTTTCTGGTAGGACCGGAGTTCGACCGATGGTTGAACCAGTGACATCATAAATAATTTAATTATTATTTATTTAAATTATATAAATAATTAATAATTTTTTAATATACTAAAACTAACAAAGAAATAGTAATAAATATGTTTCCTTTAAAAAAAAAAATTTCAAGTATATAACATCTTTTTAAAGAATTTAACATAATAACATTACAAAATAATCATCCTTAACATAATAAACTTTCAACAAAACCAAATAAATAAGTTCATTAGTCATTACATTTACATCCAAATGGCAAAAAGCAAATAAGTTCATTACATCCAAATAGCAAATAAGTTTTAAAGTTTCAAACAAACAACTACTAAGTTTTAAGACACAAGCCTCATTTGTTATGAAGAAAATTGAAATCAATATTATCATGTGAACCAAATGCTCCACCACTAGCATCATTATCATCATCCTCATCCTCATCTTCTTCATCTTCAACTTGAATAGGATGATTTCTATCTCTAAATCCAGGAGGAGCATCAAGTTCATCACCAAATGATTCCAAATTGATGTCATCATCATCCTCAATCACTTCATTGTCCATATCTATACAAATTCCAAAACCATTCTTTTATGCATCCTCTTCAACATGAGAAATACCAAGGTTTTAAAAACCGGTACGGTGAAAGAACCGGTCGAGGAGCTAATTACCGGTTTTTTGGTCGGACCGACTGATAGTTGAATCGGTGACATCATAAATAATTTAATTATTATTTATTTAAATTATATAATAATTAATAATTTTTAATATACTAAAACTAACAAACCAATAGTAATAAATATGTTTCCTTAAAAAAAAAAAAAATACAAGTATATGGCATCTTTTTAAAGAATTTAACATAATAACATTACAAAACAATCATCCTTAACATAATAAACTTTCAACAAAACCAAATAAATAAGTTCATTAGTCATTACATTTACATCCAAATGGAAAATAGCAAATAAGTTCATTACATCCAAATAGCAAAATAAGTTTTAAAGTTTCAAACAAACAACTACTAAGTTTTAAGACACAAGCCTCATTTGTTATGAAGAAAATTGAAATCAATATCATCATGTGAACCAAATGCTCCACCACTAGCATCATTATCATCATCCTTATCCTCATCTTCTTCATCTTCAACTTGAATAGGATGATTTCTATCTCTAAATTCGGGAGAAGCATCAAGTTCACCACCAAATGATTCCAAATTGATGTCATCATCATCCTCAATCACTTCATTGTCCATATCTATACAAATTCCAAAACCATTCTTTTGTGCATCCTCTTCAACATGAGAAATACCAAGGTTTTAAAACCTGGTACGGTGAAAGAACCAGTCGAGGAGCTAATTATCGGTTTTCTAGTCGGACCAAGGTTCGACCAATAGTTGAATCGGTGAATTCATAAATAATTTAATTATTATTTATTTAAATTATATAAATAATTAATAATTTTTAATATACTAAAACTAACAAACCAATAGTAATAAATATGTTTCCTTAAAAAAAAATATAAGTATATAGCATCTTTTTAAATAATTTAACATAATAAATTATAAAACAATCATCCTTAACATAATAAACTTTCAACAAAACCAAATAAATAAGTTCATCAGTCATTACATTTACATCCAAATGGAAAATAGCAAATAAGTTCATTACATCCAAATAGCAAAATAAGTTTTAAAGTTTCAAACAAACAACTACTAAGTTTTAAGACACAAGCCTCATTTGTTATGAAGAAAATTGAAATCAATATCATCATGTGAACCAAATGCTCCACCACTAGCATCATTATCATCATCCTCATCCTCATCTTCTTCATCTTCAACTTGAATAGGATGATTTCTATCTCTAAATCCGGGAGAAGCATCAAGTTCACCACCAAATGATTCCAAATTGATGTCATCATCATCCTCAATCACTTCATTGTCCATATCTATACAAATTCCAAAACCATTCCTTTGTGCATCCTCTTCAACATGAGAAATATCAAGGTTTTAAAAACTGGTACGGTGAAAGAACCGGTCGAGGAGCTAATTACCGGTTTTCTAGTCAGACCGGGGTCCGACCGATGGTTGAATCGGTGACGTCATAAATAATTTAATTATTATTTATTTAAATTATATAAATAATTAATAATTTTTTAATATACTAAAACTAATAAACCAATAGTAATAAATATGTTTCCTTTAAAAAAAAAATACAAGTATATAACATCTTTTAAAAGAATTTAACATAATAACATTACAAAACAATTATCCTTAATGTAATAAACTTTTAACAAAACCAAATAAATAAGTTCATTAGTCATTTACATCCAAATGGCAAATAGCAAATAAGTTCATTACATCCAAATAGCAAATAAGTTTTAAAGTTTCAAACAAACAACTAAGTTTTAAGACACAAGCCTCATTTGTTATGAAGAAAATTGAAATCAATATCATCATGTGAACCAAATGCTCCACCACTAGCATCATTATCATCATCATCATCCTCATCCTCATCTTTTTCATCTTCAACTTGAATAGGATGATTTCTATCTCTAAATTCGGGAGGAGCATCAAGTTCATCACCAAATGATTCCAAATTGATGTCATCATCATCCTCAATCACTTCATTGTCCATATCTATACAAATTCCAAAACCATTCCTTTGTGCATCCTCTTCAACATGAGAAATAATAATATGTGCTTTGAGCTTTGATTGGAACAAAATGTTGAGGAAGACTGAAGACAATCAAGAACTTATCTTGAGAAAGAGAGAGACTTGAGATTTGAGAAAGAGTGGCAAAGAAGCGAGAGGATGTCTACTTCATTATAGAAAGAGTGTGGACAGAAAATTGAGGAGTAAAATACAAAAAATGAGTTTGAATCTGATTTGAGGACTTGAGGGTAGCTGGTAACATGCGGTTATAGATTTAGGAGAAAAAAAGAGAAAAGAAAACAAGAGTAAACGTGTGTGACTAGACAAGATTATGAAAGTAGGAATGGGAATGAATGACTTGTTTATTCTTTTTTTTTTCTTTTTTCTTTTTTTTTTTTTTTTTTTTTAAGGAATGACTTGTTTAGTCATTTTGACATCCTGGACTTTGGTTATAGTTTTTTTTTTTAAAATAAATTGTTAAAAGTTGAAGTTAAAAGATTAAACTATTATATATATATATATATATATGAAAATGAAACTTAATTAGAAAATTATAATTTGTCAACAATTATTAATTAGAAAAAAAAGAAGAAGGAAAGAATAAAGAAAATCTTTCAATTTTAAACAAACTTTTTAGAGGGGTTTTCTAATTTTAAAACATTTTTGTTGAGATTCAATCATCCTTGTTCATGAATTATTACTTGAGACTTGAAAATGCAATTTGAGTACGCTAAACGGCATGTCTCCATCAAAGTTTTAAAAAGTACACCAATTCATGTGAATGTGGAAATTTAGATATTTTAGTAGATACCTTTAATAATGCATTGGTTGCTTTCAGCAAGGCAATGCAAACAATATAGCTCCAATCAATCCATATCATTTCAATGTGGAAATAGGGTCCTAACATAAAATTCATGCGTCGAATGCTAAGTCTAGTCTTGCGTTTTTCTTTTAAGTCTTTCACGTGTATTCGTTCTCTAGTATGCAACTATCTTTACTTCGTAGAATTAATGTTTTAGCATTTATTGCAAAAAAATAAAGGTCTAATCAAAATATGAATGTGCATGAATTGGTGTTCTTCAACAATCACCTCAATGTAGAAAATTAAAGCACTGATTGACTTAGACTCAAATTGTTTAGGTAGTTGTTAGCAAGTTGAAGGAAATAACAAGGATGTAGGCCTACTCAGTCTCTATCATTGCAGAAATTAGATTCACTAATTCGAAAGTATATTTCTTTACAATTCAATTTTCAAACAAGATCACTTTCAAGTTCTTGGATTATTGATTGGTATCTTCTAATAATAGCTCCAAACTCTTATTGGCACTAGGGGAATGGATTGAGAATTCACAGTGTGACCCTGTGGTATCATCTATCAATTCGCAGTTGCTAGGTCCAGGCCTCTTTGTTCAGTCTTTTCTTACTTTTATATATAAAATTCTATCTTCTTTCAAAAGAAATAATAAAATAATAATGTTATTAATTAAATATTGTGAAAGACCAAAACAGTGCAATTTTAATGAGAGTTTACAGACAGTTTAATGGAATACTAACTAAGGTCTTAATTGAATACTTTTAAAACTTAGAGAATTGAATTGAACATTAGTCTATGTGGCTTAAGAGAGTGTGCTGTATATAGTATAACTTGTCACACCCTCTCTTAAAAGTTACCATAGCTTTTGAGTGGAGCTGTGGTGTGCCTTTGTGTTAGAATCTCTTTCCTCTCCCTTGTGTGTGTGTGTGTGTTTGTTTCTAAAAAAAAAAAGGTCTATGTGATGTATTACATGGTTTTAAAAATCTATACGGTCAAAGAACCGATAAAGGGATTGATTACCAGTTTTATGGTCCAATCGGAGTCAAACCAATAGTCGAACCAATGATGTTGTAAATAATTTAATTTAAAATATTTAAATAAATTTTATGTGAATTTTTATTTTTCATAAATTATATTAGGAAAATATAAAAATTTGAAAGATTTTCTTTATTCTTTCCTTTTTTTTCTAATTAATAATTGTTGACAAATTATAATTTTCTATTTAAGTTTCATATATATATATATATATAATAGTTTAATCTTTTACCTTCAACTATTAACTATTTATTGAAAAAAAAAAGATAACTATAACTAAAGTCCAGAATGTCAGAATGACTAAAAAAGTTATTCCTCAAAAAAAGAAAAAAATAAGAAAAAGAATAGACAAGTCATTCATTCCCATTCCTACTTTCATAATCTTGTCTAGTCACACACACATTTACTCTTGTTTTCTTTTCTTTTTTTTTCCTCTAAATCTATAATCGCATGTTTTTTTTTTTGGTTTCCCAACCGGTATCCGAACCCACTGGGCCGACTAATCCGGTTTCGGAGCGGGTCCCGGGGTTAAGGTTTTAAACTCCTCCCAACGGGCTTGCGGGGGATCGAACCGTAGTTCTCCCTACCAAGTCTAGCCCCTGGCACCACTAGACCAAGACACCGTTGGTCTATAATCGCATGTTACCAGCTACCCTCAAGTCCTCAAATCAGATTCAAACTCCTTTTTTGTATTTTACTCAGTTTTCTTTCCACGCTTTTTCTATAATGAAGTAGACATCATCTCGCTTCTTTGCCACTCTTTCTCAAATCTCAAGTCTCTCTCTTTCTCAAGATAAGTTCTTGATTGTCTTCGGGTGCTGGGCATGATGTTCCATGCACCTTCATATCCAATTGAGGCCATGACTCATGAGTCACAGATAACTTCCGTCCCTATCTTTGTTGCTTTCTCACTAAAACATCAATGAAAAATACTGGGTTTTTTTTCTTTTTTTTTTTCTTTTTTTTTTTTTAAAGAATACAAAGTATTTTAACACACAGGAACACGCGCACACACACAGGGAGAGGGGAGAAGGTCTTAAAGAAACTGACAGTGGTGTATATTCAAAAGGGCCTAACTCTTATACACACAGTTGTGTTAAATTAAATAACTACGTGGAAAGTTCAACAAGGTAAATGAAATTAAATATCCCACTGGTACTTCAATGAAAAATGCAACCTATCGTCCTAACACATTAAATTAAATAGCTAAGTGGAAAGTTCAACACATGAAATTAAATTAAATATCTCTCTCACTGAAGCATTAATAAAAAATACAACCTATCATCCCAACACATGATATTAAATAGCATAGTAGAAATTTCAACACATTAAATGAAATTAAACATCTCACTGGAATATTAATGAAATACACAACTTGTCATCCCAACACGTTAACTGAAATAGTTTAGTGGAAAGTTCAACATGTTAATTGAAATTAAGTATCTCACTGGAACATCAATATTAATGGAAAATACAATTTGTTGTTCCAACACGTTAAATTAAATAGCTCAGTGGAAAGTTCAAAACGTTAAATGAAATTAAATATATCATTGGAACATCAATGAAACATATAAGTTGTCGTCCCAACACCTTAAATTAAATAGCTCAATGAAAAGTTCAACATGTTAAATAAAATTAAATATCTCACTGGAGAACAAAGATCAATTGAATGAGTGATCCAAAGATCAATTGAATGAGTGCAACTGGAATAACAAATATAAAATCCTATTTTCATCGAAATTTTACATGCATGCAACCACTCAAAGGTTCTCTAAGATTGATTTTATGAAGCTGCATTAGTTCATATGACTTTCTGAAAGCATTCCTATTTTCATGTTACCTGTCGTTGTCTCAATGGCAGTAAATATTCATAATTCCAAGAGTAATTCTTATTATATTATAGGAGGTGGGGTTCGAATCACCAATATGAAACACCACAAAATATTAATGGACTATCACTTCAACCCATACTTCTTATGGATCTAGATTTGATGCTAGTAAATCAATGGATGAGATTGAAAATTAAAAATCACTTTTAATTTTAGTCTCTAGATCAAAATATTTTTCTTAACCTTTCAACTTTTTACCTCTCTACTTTTCAAACTTCTACATCAGATCTCACAATTCCATTATAATTGCATCATGAAATTAATTATTGATCGAGATATAAATCCAATTCCTACTAATATAATTATACCATACCACCACCTAAAAAAAAAAAATTATACCATGTGCGAAATTAAATAGAGAACTAACTTGCTAGCTACTGGGCGGTGTTGATTTTTCTAGTCAACAAATAATTTTTCTCTTCAATTTTGGAGGGTGGTTCTTTCTAAATTCTAATCAATCAGTCTCTTGTACGTTTGCCTATCATAATTATTATAAGATATGATAGGTTATTTAGACCCCTTAAACAACTAGATTGCGTAGCCTAGATTAATTAGCCAAGTTGTTACTTAGTCAAATTAAGCAATTCTAGGTTAAAACAATCAAATAATCATATCATGTATATAAAACAAATAAACCAGCGGAAATAATAAAGAACACAAGATATGATCACCCAGGAAACCACACGGTAAAAACCTGGGGAGGATTTGACCCACCGATCCTCAAGGCAAACCAGAATTCACTATGAAAGAATTGAAGTTCTTACAGAAGGACTACAAGCTCCCCGCTCGACTTCCTAATGCTACCCACCAGTACGAACTTCCTGACACGACCACGCGCAGGCTCCGAATCCACGGACTACTTCTTTCTTGAATTCCTCAATCAGCTACAAGCTCCCCGCTTGCTTTTCTTTTAAGTTTCAATGGTTGCAACTATAATGATCATCAAGATGTTGATACTATCTCTAACTTGAAAACCCTAAGTTTATGTGAAGGAAAGCTCCTCAAAGATCTCACAAGAGATTCACACAAACAGCAAATATGAGCAACAAAGACTTAGAGAGGTTTGGGTACAAAACCCTAATAAAAGGAGGCACAAGAGGCACTCTAATCTCTCTCAAAAAGTCTCAAAAACGTTCTAGGGTTTTCCTTATATATAGGAGTGTTTTACTTGATCCCCAAGACGTTTAAATAGAGTTTGGGCTGAGCTGGAACTCTGCAGAAAACGCATCTGACCCGAGATTCGATCGATCGAGCCTAAGCTTCGATCGATCGAGCCAGGCCGAAATGCTCCAGTACATCTGCAGCCACTCGATTCCAACTTTACAATATTTAATCAACTTTGAGCAAGCCTAAACAAGACTAAATACAATGTTTTGATCATGGTTTGCCAACATTACAAATTAGAGTTCTAAATACATAAAATCCTAAGACCTTAGAACCTAACAAACTCCCCCTTTGGCAATCCGTGACAAAACACAAATTAAAAACTCAAAGTTTACAAGTAAACAGCCCATTACAAAAATAATGCTCATAGCAACAAATCCAACCTAACTACTATCTATCAGTTGCAAGTGTAGACAGCAGCTCAATTGAATCAATCTGTATATTTCCTGAAACACTAAACAAAATGCATAAACGCATGTGTGACAGAAAAGAGTAAAACAACAGGTATAACATTCTTGTAAGATTCACACAACACAAAATAAAGACATATATGAATGAACAACTCATAAATATAAGTCAATAAGCAATGAATCACAAAGCAACAAGAATCAATGAATATAACATGTATATCAATCAATAACTCCCCCTAACATGAATATCTTTGTATTTTCCACACATATCAACATGATTCCCATAAATCAATAATTTCTCCCCCTTTTTGTCACGTATTGACAAAGACAACTCATACAAAGAGTAAACAGTCAACATACGCAATAAAGGATAAGAGAAAATAGAGAATCAAGGGGAACACAAAACCAATTTCAACTCTATAGAAAATAGAGACAGCTCCCCCTATGAACAACACAGGTTAAAAAAAAACTTTTCTCCCCCTATAAAAATAGGAAAAACAAAACAAGTTTTGGGAAAAACAGTTTTGGGGAAAAATAGAGGGGGTGATCAGCAGCAGCAGCAGCATCACCAATAGGATCAGGAACATCCTCACCAGCAGGACCAAAGTTAAAAACTAAGGTGAGGATACACATGAAGAAAAAATATTCTCTCTTTCAATAAAATGCAAACATGGCACTATGTGACCCATAAACAGTTGCATGAGTAGAGAAAATATTTGCACATTGATTATCCATCATATCTCTTAAGAAAAATATTTTCTACAGTTCACACATAAGAAATAGCATATACTAGAATGTACAAAACTCAAAAATTAATCAATCAATTTTTAAATCAAGTTGAGTACCCAATGTAGCAAAGTGTATGCATGTTATGTGTGAAAACAAAGAGAGATATGACTGCAAAACTGCAAGATGGATACAGAAATCAATGTAATGCATGTGAATCCTAAACACAAAAGATGCATGTACTAATGCAATGAGCTTCAATTGAGATTAAATTGACAAAATTGGTTTGAGCATAGAGTTTCTAACAAAAACCCCAAAAAAATTTGAAAACCACTTGTTGAATTTTTAAACAAATTGATGAATTGAGCATCACATAACACAACTCACAGAGTATAATGCTTAATTACATCCAAACAACAAGCCAATTTCACTAAATTCAACTCAATTTCACAAAAGCCCCAATTCGGATCAAGAACAAATTCTTTTTAAAAACCTGATTCGCGACTTTCGATTGATCGAAAAATTCATTCGATCGATCGAATGAAACAGTCATTTTTAAACAAATTAAAGCACTTTTTCGATCGATCGAAAATCAGACTGGATCGATCGAACTGGGCAGAGGCTCACTAAATTTTAAGAAAAAACACAGTTTTGAAAGACACAAACCTAATTTTGAAAAACAACTCCTCAAAGCATTAAACAATGAAAGCAAAATGCATGAGTATGAGATGGAATGCTTTTTCAAAACCCCAAATTTTAAATCCAATTTTCTCAAAAACAAGTTTCAATCATTCTCCCATTGAAATTTTCTTAAGCAACAAATATGTTCTGCACAAATCTCAAGATATTTTCAAAATTTTCAAATTTGAAACATATTTTGCATTAAAATCAAGGAACTTTTAATCTTGGATGGCCACAACAAAATCACACACAATATAATGTACCAAGTTTAGCAAAGAGTAACTTGTGTAGTGTGTGCAACTAGCAAAAGCTTGAGATACATGTGAGGTGATATGTGAATAGCAATCAATCACAAAGTCTACAAAATTCATCACATAGAATTTGAAAGAGACTATCACCTAAAGAGTTACATCCTATAACTCCCACATCTCCTAGAACAAAAGCTTGCAATCATGTAAGTTTCTTGAATTTTGCCCCATTATTTAGGTGAAATTTGGCATCAAGCCTAATGGTACACACCAGTTTAAATTATGTGAGATGACATCAAACCTAATAGTACACACCATTTTTAAGCATTAAGCATTTAACAGAGGCTACACCTTATGTTCTTTTTGTGCATGTGCTACACTTTCTCGAGCACAAAATCTTATGATATGCACTAAGGTGTTCATGATTGGCTAGTGAACAGTGGTGAGATGGTTATTTATGCCTTTCTCAAAAGGATCAAGTCCGACAGTCAAATAACATGTGACTTCAAGATTAAGACAAAATGATAAACACCATAAACATCTTTCCCACACAACATGCACTACAAAACTTCAACTAGTAAAGTGCAATAAATAAGCTCATCAAAGCTAAACAAGGTACATAAACATGTTATGTAAAGATAATATGGCCAATCCTTGATTATAAATCCAAGATATATAATACAAAACACAAAAATCTTTTTGGTTTTAACAAACTTTATAACCACTTGTTGAGATTTTAAAAAATTTATGACCAAAGACAAAAAGCACATATTATGCTAAATGAACAATGCAAAAGCAATGCATGATAGTGCAAAAACTAAGCTATAGAGGGTACACAAACAAGAAATATTAATTTCTTAATTAACCCTTGAGTACATGTACAAACTAGTACATACTCACACAAAATCAAAAATAGCTTAGCACAAACTATTCAAGTTTCTCCACAATGTCAAGCATATTCTAAATCAAGAGAGATATCATAATTCATGTAATCCTCAAGAAAAATAAAATAAGACACAAAATAAAATATTTTTGTCTTTTTGAAATTTTTCAATGTTTTTGGATTTTTCTTTAAAACAAAACAATCAAAGAAAATAAAACAACCAAAAACTAAAACAAAACATGTCCACAATTAATTGAAAGAATTAAATCAAGGACAAGTTAGCAACACTCACCTTGGGGAATCTTTTCTCACCCATTTAGCACGAGTATTCGGCTTTGTAGGTGAAAATCCATGTGAAGCAGAGTGTATTTGAGAGATTACACCAATCTTCTGAGAGAGACTGAAATCCTGCAAATTCCTTTCACAAGCCAACAAGCTCAAATTTTTCAAAAGCATATGAAACAATTTATTTGGACTTATGGCAGGGGAAATATCATCACATATCCTAAATTGAAACACAGAATGCTTAAATTTCAATTTATGACAATTAGGACGAATGTGACCAGAGACACCACAAAAGTGACAAACAGGAACAAATTTAGGAACATCAGTATTCCTAACAACAAATCTAGTCTCAGATTTTGGTTTTTGCCTCAACAAAGAGCAGTTTGGTCTAATATGACCAACAACACCACAATGGTGACAAGTAGGCACAAAAACAAAATTCTTATGCTCTCTAACAGTAGGTTTAGACTTAGGTATAGAAACTTCAGCGTCTACATCAGAACTTTTACCTTTGTCTAACCTAGCAAAATAAGCCTTTTCTTTATTATTCCTCTTGAAAGGAGGGATATAAACTTTCTCAGTTTTAGGCTTAAGAGAAACAGAAACACTTCTGTTATCATCAGCAAGTTTGGTATTAGACAAATTTTCCAATTTAGCTTCAGCCTCAGCTAACTTTTGTTCCAAACTTTTCATCTTCTCATCTTGAGAGGAAATTTGATTTCTCAGAAAATTATTCTTTTTATTAGACTCATCTAATCTAACAAGCAATTCCTCTTTTTCAAGATTAGTCAATTTTAACTCTTCTTTGAATTTCTTAGCAATTTTCAAAGATTTAGATAATTCCTTACGAAGAGTTTCAAAAGCATCAAAAAAATCAGCAGAAACAATAGTGTCCTTTTTATTCAAAACATCACAAGCATCAATAAAATCAGCAGAAGCATGAGCAGAAACATGATCAGAAAGACACTTCAAATTATCCATGACAACAGGGGTCAAGGATCAGCCCTTAGATCAAAAGATCTAAAACAAAAAGAGCTACCCGCTCTGATACCACTTGATAGGTTATTTAGACCCCTTAAACAACCAGATTGCGTAGCCTAGATTAATTAGCCAAGTTGTTACTTAGTCAAATTAAGCAATTCTAGGTTAAAACAATCAAATAATCATATCATGTATATAAAACAAATAAAGCAGCGGAAATAATAAAGAACACAAGATATGATCACCCAGGAAACCACACGGTAAAAACCTGGGGAGGATTTGACCCACCGATCCTCAAGGCAAACAAGAATTCACTATGAAAGAATTGAAGTTCTTACAGAAGGACTACAAGCTCCCCGCTCGACTTCCTAATGCTACCCACCAGTACGAACTTCCTGACACGACCACGCGCAGGCTCCGAATCCACGGACTACTTCTTTCTTGAATTCCTCAATCAGCTACAAGCTCCCCGCTTGCTTTTCTTTTAAGTTTCAATGGTTGCAACTATAATGATCATCAAGATGTTGATACTATCTCTAACTTGAAAACCCTAAGTTTATGTGAAGGAAAGCTCCTCAAAGATCTCACAAGAGATTCACACAAACAGCAAATATGAGCAACAAAGACCTAGAGAGGTTTGGGTACAAAACCCTAATAAAAGGAGGCACAAGAGGCACTCTAATCTCTCTCTCAAAAAGTCCCAAAAACGTTCTAGGGTTTTCCTTATATATAGGAGTGTTTTACTTGATCCCCAAGACGTTTAAATAGAGTTTGGGCTGAGCTGGAACTCTGCAGAAAACGCATCTGACCCGAGATTCGATCGATCGAGCCTAAGCTTCGATCGATCGAGCCAGGCCGAAATGCTCCAGTACATCTGCAGCCACTCGATTCCAACTTTACAATATTTAATCAACTTTGAGCAAGCCTAAACAAGACTAAATACAATGTTTTGATCATGGTTTGCCAACATTACAAATTAGAGTTCTAAATACATAAAATCCTAAGACCTTAGAACCTAACAAGATATATATATATATATATATATATATACATATAAATTTGTTCTGATTTACATTATCTCA
Source organism: Quercus aquifolioides (assembly GCA_019022515.1). Taxonomy (NCBI): domain Eukaryota; kingdom Viridiplantae; phylum Streptophyta; class Magnoliopsida; order Fagales; family Fagaceae; genus Quercus; species Quercus aquifolioides. The sequence goes on along the minus strand of CM032331.1, from coordinate 41,750,678 downwards.
AACTTCAAAGGTCATTGCGGTCACTAAGGACCATATCTCCTTCAATCAATTAGCAACTAGCTAGCAAGTGAAACATCTCACCATCTTCACAGTTGGCATAGAACTACGGCTAGTTTACATGGATCATAGGTTCTACGTACTCTAAGTTATGCCTTTGTTTACAATTTTGTTTCGATTATTACTTATTAGAATAAAAGAAATGCCAACTTGTAAATCTTGTTTTAATAAATTTACTAGTCTTGGTAAAGTAGAGCATAAATCTTTTGTCCCATATACCTTATATATCTTCTCTATACTCTGAATATTACAATTGGACACCCGTCAGCATTGTCAAATTGATTGTTTTTACGCCCAACTAAATTATAAATGCTCTGTATATGCCCTAGTTATCTAGGGCAAAGTCAGCAACTAAATAAAAGAGGATATATAGGAACCATGAAAAGAAAGAAGGGGTGTGAATTTTTATTTTTTAAATAGGTAATCATTGTTAAAATATTTTGTGTAGATTGTTTACGTGAGAAGGGGTGTGAATTTTTGTTTTAAGATTGGTTTCATCTTAAAAGTTTACAAAGTATTTTGAAAATATAAAGTAACACAAACACTAACAAATAAAATAATTTTGAAAATTTATGGACATACGTTTTCTAGAACACTTTTTATCTTAGAAAATTTATGTACATTCCAGAACATGTTAGCGTGTGTGATGTGTATATATATATATATATATATATTTGGATACCAAACTCCTTTGACTAGCTATGACAATTATCAATTTAAAGAAATGGTTTTTAAAATGCCTCAAAGCTACTTTCTTTTTCAGATAATTATCAATTTCCTTAACAATACGTGGTACCGTAAAATCTCACTAAATCCCATGATGTGCATGGCATTGACTAGACTTTACAGAGTCCATGATAATTTAAGGTATGATGAAGGAGCAAGGAATATTTTGGCGACTGTCATGTTCAATACTAGCTCTCTTTCTTCTCTTCTTTTTTTCCTCCTGGTGGAATTTCATATATACTAGCTCTTGGTTTCCCTTGAAATAGCGTTATCATAATTGAATAAATGAAACTTCCTTATCTTTTTCCAAGTCCCAAACTTGATATGAACTGAAGTTGAAGATGAATTTATTAATTATAATTTTTTTTTCAATGATAAATACTATAGGTTCATTAAAAAGACACCAATTTGATTTAGTGTAAGCAAGATTTGATTTAAGTCTCTTATTAAAAATACAATTTGTCCTCTTAACACGTTAAATTAAATAGCTCAACGAAAAGTTCAACACGCTAATTAAATTAAATATCTCACTGGGACATCAATGAAAACTACAATGGTCATACTGCGTAAGAAAAGTTCATCAATTCTTTGTTCCTCAGTCACAGGGATATCAGGAAACTCGTAGCTCAAATTAATGCATGGAGCGATTGCTTGTCACTTGAGAGATAGAGAGGAATTTTTCCCCTAGTACATAAAAATATATAATAAAAACTTCTTTATGTGGTGTTGAAAATATCTTCAGCAAGGATATAAAAATTAGTGTTTCCACTGAAAGAAGATGAAGCACAATTTCATGGTAGTGGAACAATATCAACATCAATATCACAACAATAATATCTAGCGTTAGCACATAAGTCATCATGATAATAATTTGATAGTTATTAAGGTTTTTTTTAGTTAAATTAATCACACACTAGCATTTCTCTAGAAAAAAAAAATTCACACACTAGCACACATGTTATTAATTACTCCAAATTTGATTGGTGATAATAATGCGAGTGTAAAATAATATCTTTCTAATATGTATTTTTTAAATTGATATTATTTAGAAGTTATTTAAGTATGTAGCATTTTCTTTAAAATTGTGATTTTAAAACATGACTATAGTACTTAAAATCATGTTTTCAAAACACAATTTATGCTAACTTGGTTGAAATTTAAGTGAAATCTCTTGTTTTGAAAACATATAAAATTTTTTTTTTTTTTTTTTTGAAACTAAAACATAAATCGTATTTCCAAAACACAATTTTAGAATAAAATGAAATTTCTAATAGTTTCAAAACAATACCAATTTAAATAATTATTAATAAAAAATTATTTTGCAGAATTCTCTTATGAAGCATTTGTAAAGTTCTACAGTGCACATCCTACATAGCCTCCCAAGTTCATAACGGTGTATTAATTCCATATTTGAAGTTGATCATTAGCACATAGCCCAAGTCAGTGGCGGAGCCAGAATTCCAGTTTAGGGGGGGCAATATCAAAAGACAATAATAAAAAAAAAAATCTTAAAAATATTAATTGATATTACTAATAAAATTATAAACAACAGTAATTGTCATAAAAAATATATTAAAATTTAAAAAACTGTAAAATAATTAAACAATTATAAAACAACCAATTCATAGTTACTAACAATTAAAGTAAGAGATTAATCTATATGCACAAATCTTAGACATCTAATTTGATTCCTTATAATAATTTGAGAAAATAAATTTTCAAATTTTTTTCTTTATACTTCTATTTATTTAAAATTTAGATTTATGGTACAAACTCAAATTTTGAGACTGTGAAAAAAATAAGAGATGGAGGTGAAAAAGATAATGGATGCTTAATTTCTTTAGTACCAAACAAGAGATTAATATTAATAATATTATTATTATTATTGTGTAAAATTTGAGTTCCACGGTTGGTACCTAAAATGAAAGGAAGGACTTTGAAAAAAAAAAAAACCTTGAATGATGGTCAAAGTGTACACAGGCTTTAACTGACAATACTTAGATATAGTACCTTAGGTTTCCCTCTTAAGATTCAGTCATATGGCTACACAGGCTTTAACTGAAGAACAAAACTTAGGTACAGTACCTTAGGTGCTGTTTCTTAGGTTTTCCTCATGAAATTCAGCCATGCGGTTCCTTAACTAAAAAATACACTTTCATCTCATGAAAAAAAATACACATGGCATAATATCAAGAGGGGAATTTAAGGAACAACACTTAAGTACTGTACCTAAGTTTTGCCCTTGACTTAAAATAAAAGGTGATAGGTGGTGGCTATTTATTTCGGTGTCAGGCTAATTGATAAAAGTGGGGAGTAGTTCTTTTAGTAACATTACAAAATCTCACAATATTTTTATAACAAATTGAGATGTTAGTACACTATAGGTCAAAAATAAAATAAAATAAATTATTCTAAGATCCATTCCAACTAAAAGCATAAGTGTTGTGAAAATATGGTGAAATTTTGTTGTGTTTCTAGATTTACTTAAGTGGGAGATGTGTTTTTTTATTTATTTTTTCATACCATGGTACAATTTGTGTATAGTAGAAATAGGAAAATATTTCCTTATTTTATACTTTTACTATTCTAATGTCAGGAGGGGCAAAAAACTACACTAATAAGAAGTATATATAAATGGTTTTTTAAGTGGAGTTAGAGGGGGAAGGTGCCCCCCTTGGCCCCCCTCTGCCTCCGCCCCTGGCCCAAGTTGTTGGAAAAATGATCTTACCCATGTATTGTGAGCTTTCTGCTCCATGCAGCTAAAACATGAGATAACACCTGGTGTGTTGGCTTATATTGGTGGCCACACCATAACACCATATTGGCTCTTCCTTTCCATTGTTTACTTAATATTTAAAATGGAAAAACACTCTGTTGAGGTTCAAAATTAATCACAGCCCAAGACCCAAAGAAATAACACATTGGGCTAACTTCATTGGAAATGAAGCTAGAAAAATAAAAGAGCTGGGCTCATGTAATGAAGAAAAGAGGAAAAGAAAGAAGAAAAGGGTGAAAAGTCCAAAGAATTGGGATCCAAAGACCCATGAAGGAATAGGCTTTAAAATCCTTGAAGCAAAGGAAAGGCCCAGCCGGTCAAGATCAGTAAGCCAAAAGAAGCCCAATAGGAAGAATTGGGCCAGGATCCCGAAGATTACTAGAGCTCGGGGATCCCTGGAACGCACAACACGCTCTAAGTAAGATTGGAACAGCTCAAAGGAAAAAAGCATAAAGGATGAAGGACAAACGGGTCTTAAGCGCCCAGCTATGCAGTAAGGGATCAGAAAGTATAAAGCAAACATTCATGAACAAAGGAGCTGTACCCCAAGGGACCAAGAATGAGAAAACCATAAGTAGAAGTGGCTGGAAAGGAGTTTTCAACCCAGTAGCAAAAGATTCTGACTGTTTGGGAAAAATGACAAGGATGGGGGCAACCAAAAGCTGAAAAGGTGAAAAGGGCCAAATAGCTAAGATCAGCAACCTGAAGGGATCTTGGAATAGAAAGTTAGCTAGGGGCTTTTAGCTTGGTCAGACCAAAAGGAAGAAATTATGAGAAAGAAGGAAAGGACCAGCCCCTGGGTAACTGACACAGCACGAGCTCTGAGGGGCAAAAGAGAGAAATCACTGGTACCCCGGAGCCCTAGAGTCGCACTATAAAAGGAAGAGAAAACCCATGCTGAAGGGCATTCATTCATTTATCATCATTTTGATTTGAGAAAAGATATCATAATAGAATCATAGAAAGAACTCTGTAAAATTCAAGGAAAAACAGAGGATCGTCTCCCGGTATCCCAGAAACAGCCACTATAGCACATACTTGGATTCGAAAGGATTCAAACTTTACAAGTCTTAGAGGCTTGAATAGCCATCAAAGTCTACAATTTTTGAGTTAATTTGAACCTTGTATCACGTCTTAGTGAGCACATTGTAATCATAATCAAAGAAAATTAATAAAATGTCTCTCATTAATCCGAGGATCCCTAAGCCCTATTTTACTGTATTTTTTATTACTACGCATTTATTTGCTGTTTAAGCTGTCATTCAATACAGATATTCTTGCTTGTTAGTTTATTTGTGTTGTAGGGAACCTGCCCTATGCACCACTTGGTTCTTAAACAGCCCTTTAACTGCGGTGAACCAAGCTCAATCCACCAACAACAATTATTTGGCCCAGGATCCTTGGGCCACTGTGCTGAAGAAAAAAAAGGCACTCTCTGCAGCCCCCTCAGGAATCACAAGCTCAGAATCTCTAACACCCGTATCAACTCTTGCAAAAAAAAAAAAAAAAAAGGGAAACAGACTTAGTTCAAAAAAAAAAAAAAAAGAAGGAGAAAGAAGAAAGTAGAAGGGGAAAGAGGGAAACCAGTATTGGTCTCGCGGGGCGGAGCCTCCTCCTCTTGTTCCTCTGAGTTCTTGGAGGACTCTGAGAAAGAGCACATAGCAAGTTGAAGAAGGGGTGAGGAAGCCTCAGCAAAACTGCTAAAGGAGGGTAAGGATACAGGGGGCTTCGCCATAACAAAAAAGAGAGAAGGGCATAAAAGGAAAAAAGAAAAAAGGAACGTAGTAAGAGCGATCAACACCCACCTTTAGAATCTTCTGATTCTAAAGAAGAAGAAGCACCAGAGGCAGATCTCACAATGGCTTGGCCTGAAAAGGAAAAGGGAAAGGGAGAACTCAGAAAGGGGAAAGAGAAAAAAAGGATACAAAAGAAATAGAATTAAACGTTATTTTAAAAGAATAAGGCTCACCCATTTGTTTGGATGGAGATGCGCCTCCCAAAGTTTTTGTACTTGACTAAGGTAACACAATTCTGATGGGACTAGGAGTCTGCTCGGATTGCGGACCTTAGGACGTAGGAAGTTGGGAAGCCCTAGGATCCTGGGTAGCCTGGACACCCTGCATTGGCTGCCCGGCCTCCCCACTAATGCCACTACTAAGGGCCTTCTCTTCCACACCATAAGATGCAGTTGCAACCATTTCCTCTTCCAAAGTCTCACCGGCCGTGGGAGGAGGAACTTCCACCTAAAAAAAAAAACAGCAACACAAACAACAAAAAGCATAAGTAACAGGGCATCATAAATATACAGCACTAGAGAAGTGGATGAAAGCAAACGGCAGAAGGCACGAATGAAGGAAAACCATACCACATTTTCACTAGATGATTGACTTCTGCCTTTCTTGGGATCTGACTTACGCTTGGACTGCAAGGAAAAATAATCACTTATCAGTTCAAGAAAATAACAACAAACTACAACATAAAAGAGAGAAGAAGGAAAGAGGCCTTGCCTTTCTCTCTTTCTCTCTACAAAGTCTCCGGGTCTCTTTTGTTTACTACGGGTGCGTCCAAAGGGTCCCAAAGAACCATGGACTGAAGAACTCACAGGAACCTAGGAGAAAGTAGACTCTACCTTAGTCTTCACCCGGGTCCTTATAGCCAAAGTTTGCTCAACTTCCTTTTCCTCAAAAAGCACCAACTGTTTCTGAGATTTCCCAGTCTTCCTCTTTTTCGTTTCAGGGCCAATACCCTCTGCGCTTTCTTCAACTTCAGCCTCTTTCAATTTTTCCTGCTTAATTGCTCTTCCTTTGCTCATACCAATGGGAGTACCAGCACTTATAGTCTCTATTGCCCCCTTCTTAATTGGTACCCCAGCAGAAGCACCAACAATAAGGTCACATCCTGACCAAGTTTCTGGAAAATCCTGCGCATAAGTCACCCAACCTCCCCTGGAAGCATGCCACTCTGCGAAACCTGTTTTGCTACTCATAGCAGTAGATACAATGCCAGTAGTAGGTAGAGATAGACGCTTGTTGGATTTTGAAGCAGAAGAAATGTCAGGGTTAGGGACTCTCCTAATTATGTCAGAACCCGCATAGTCAACAAAGGATTTTTGCACTCTTCTCCAATAGCAAGCATAACCATTGAAGGCAAAAACTCCTCTCTGAAAATTGGGCACTACGAACTGAGGACTCCTTCGTGACCAATAGGAGAAGGCCTGGAGTCTCAAAAAAGGATCCAAAGAAAGAAGAGATAGTACTATGTCATTGAACACCAGGGGAGTATCCTGATCAAAACCGAATTGCTGAAGTACTCGGTGCGCCGAGTAATGAGTATACCTGGGGCCGCTTGAAGAAGTCACAGGAAGCCAGGAGGGACTAATACAAGCTAGGTAGGCTAAACTACATTCATCACCATGACGCAAATCAAAAGTGTTTCCTGTAGAAGTTAGAAAGGGAGATAATACAGAGTCACAAACAAAACCGGGGCCAAACTCCCGAGGAGAACGCCAATGCAAATGACCTGCCTGATCAAACAACTCAACCAAGTTAAGGCTGCCACCTTTCAGGCTGAGCCAACGGAAAATAATAGGGTGGCTGTCGGTTGAACTACTACAAAGACCTTTAAACACATCAGGGGATCCCTGGAACTTGTCTTTTACAAACTTCAAATTTCTAAACCTTGCTAAAGTGACTGAAGAACAATCCTACATAAATACCTAGAGGATGGCGCAATGAAAAGAAGAAGTGATTGCATAACAAGAGTCACCCTCAGCTTCATCTCCATGAAGCTGATCCAGTTGAGAGTAGACATGGCCCAAGAACATAGGGGCTAGAGGGTATTGGGAACCCCGGGCCAACCTAATCGCCAATGGAAAGAGAGTAGACTTAATCCCATACCCAGGGAACTCACTAAACAGAAACTTGCTAAGCCAAAATGCGAGGAACCCAGCTCACCTAACTTCCTTGTCTTTCTCGCGCGAAAGGTTCATAACCCACCTACCTATCCTGGCCGGTTTCCCACCAGGAGAAGCAGTACGCCCACCAAAATGAGTAAATAACTTTTCTTCTACGTTGAGATCCTCATCAAAGAGATTAATATCGAAGGGATTTTCATCCCCAAGCACCGGAAGGAGGAAATTGTTAACCACATCCTCCAGGGTGACAGTCAGTTTGCCAACAAAAAAGGAAAAGGTATGCAGAGCGGGACACCAATGGCGAAACCCTCAAGATTCCTAGAGATCTCCACTGCCTACAAGATACCGGGGTGCTCTAGACGACCCACGAACTCCTCGTCAGAGAGTTCCTTATCCACCTAAATGGGCCAGCCTTGGATCTTCCCAGCGACGAAATCGAAAAAGATGGGAACTGCCTCTCGAAGTCCCCACCTGATCTGGAAATCAAAAATCTCTCTAGGGTCTGGGACTTAAGCAGAACCAGCGAAACCTGCCTGACCGGAGAATACCCAGGCGTGAGTGGATGAAGGGGCCTCACCATGGGACACCTTAGGGAAGAATAGACTAGGGGTGTACCAAGGGTCTCGTAAGGGAAAAGTGGGGCACCCAGTGACCTCATGAGACTCATCTTGTGCAGAACTAGAGGAGCCCTCACCTTCAAAGGGGCTGGGAGTACGCTCCCTTCTTTTTCGAGAAGAAGAGGAAGCCATCAAAACAATGGGTATGTTGAAAGTAAAGGGAGTTAAAAAAAAAAAACAGAGAAAGAAAGAAGAACAGAGAGTAACAGACTGGTCGAAAGGAAGAGAAAATAGACTAGGAATGGAAGATTCAGGGAGATAAAGGGATAATGTGAAGCGCCTACAATAAAGACACAAAGAGCAGTTGGAAAAGACAATATGTGGAAAGACACGCCAGTTGCCAAAAATTTAATTTAAAGAGGGAACAGTTATTCATGGAAGTTATGGGAAACATAAAAGTAGGTGGTGGAAGTTTTTACTCCATAACTCAACTGCCAAGTCTCATATAAAAAGGAGAAGTTACAAGAGAAAGAAGCAAAAAAGAAGAGGGGGCCAGGATACCGAAGACCGAAAATAAAAGATCAGGATCCCCGAAAAAGGATCAAGACGAAAGGATCCTACAGAAACTCAACTACTCACTCGTGGGCTGCAGGCAACCCACGAGCTCGGGGGGCTAAATGTTGAGGTTCAAAATTAATCACAGCCTAAGGCCTAAAGAAATAACACATCGGGCTAACTTCATGGGAAATGAAACTAGAGAAATAAAAGAGCTGGGCTCACGTAATGAAGAAAAGAGGAAAAGAAAGAAGAAAAGGGTGAAAAGCCCAAAGAATTGGGATCCAAAGACCCATGAAGGAACAAGCTTTAAAATCCATGAAGTAAAGGAAAGGCCCAGCCGGCCAAGATCAGTAAGCCAAAAGAAGACCAATAGGAAGAACTGGGCCGGGATCTCGGAGATTAGCAGAGCCCAGGGATCCCTGGGACGCATAACACGCTCTAAGAATTGAAACGGCTCAAAGGAAAAAAAGCATAAAGGATGAAGGACAAACGGGTCTCAAGCGCCCAGCCATGCAGTGAGGGATCAGAAATTATAAAGCAAACATTCATGAACAAAGGAGCTATACCCCAAGGGACCAAAAATGAGAAAACCATAAGTAGAAGTGGCTAGAAGGGAGTTTTCAACCCAACAGTAAAAGATTTCGACTGTTTGGGAAAAATGACAAGGATGGAGGGCAGCCAAAAGCTGAAAAGGTGAAGAGGGCCAAATAGCTAAGATCAGCAACCTGAGGGGATCTTGGAATAGAAAGTTAGCTAGGGGCTTTCAGCTTGGTTGGACCAAAAGGAAGAAATTATGAGAAAGAAGGAAAGGACCAACCCTTAGGTAACTGACACAGCACGAGCTCTGAGGGGCAAAAGAGAGAAATCACTGGTACCCCGAAGCCTTAGAGTTGCACTGTAAAAGGAAGAGAAAACCCATGCTAAAGGGCATTCATTCATTCATCATCATTTTGATTTGAGAAAAGATATCATAATAGAACCATAGAAAGAACTCTGTAAAATTCAAGGAAAAACAGAGAATCGTCTCCCGGTATCCCAGAAATAGCCACTATAGCACATACTTAGATTCGAAAGGATTCAAACTTTGCAAGTCTTAGAGGCTTGAATAGCCATCAAAGTCTGCAATTTTTGAGTTAATTTGAACCTTGTATCACGTTTTAGTGAGCACACTGTAATCATAATCAAAGAAAATTAATAAAATGCCTCTCATTAATCTGAGGATCCCTAACCCCTGTTTTACTGTATTTTTTATTACTACGCATTTCTTTGCTATTTAAGCTATCATTCAATACAGATATTCTCGCTTGTTAGTTTATTTGTGTTGTAAGAAACCTGCCCTGTGCACCACTTGGTTCTTAAATAGCCCTTTAGCTGCAGTGAACCAAGCTCAGTCCACCAACAACAATTATTTGGCCTAAGATCCTTAGGCTGCTGTGCTGAAGAAAAAAAAGGCACTCTCACACACTCCCATAAATTATTATTTTTTTGGTTGATAATTTGATAGTCACAATAATGGAGAGGATGATTTGAACTCTAATTCTCCTAATTAAGAAGAGGGATTATTGTGTCACTAAGTTACAAGGATTTTGACCAAAAAAAAAAAAAAAACTATAACTTTAGTTTTTATAATATTATATAAAAATACTTATGTACTAACTTTAGCTTCTGTAACAAACATCAGTAACATAACATACCATTAACTTTATTTGCCCTCTAGGAATATAATCCGAGTCTAACATGTTTTAACGGTCCTAAGCGAGTATCAGTCAACTTCTTGAATTTAAGGAATGACAAAGGAGTAAGGAAAATTTTGGCCACCTTGTCTGTCATGTTCAATGAAATTTCATACTAGCTCTTTTTCTTCTGGCCACCTTGTCAGTCATGTTCAATCAAATTTCATACCAGCTCTTTTTCTTCCTTGTGGAATTTCCTATATACTCACTCTTGGTTTCCCTTAAAACAGTATTATCATAATTGAATAAATGAAACTTCCTTATCTTTTTTCAAAGTCACAAACTTGATATGAACCGAATTTAAAGATGAATTTATTAACTTTATTTTTTTTTTCAATGATAGATACTATAGGTTCATTAAAAAGACACCAATTTAATTCAGTGTAAGCAGGATTCGATTTAAGTCTCTTATTTGAGAATTTTTTTTTCCTTTTTCTGTTCATGAGTTAATTAATTAACAAAATTGGAGCTGCGGTTCCACTCCATACAAACTTGGAAAAGACTTTGGTAATTAGTGTCATCCTTATCTTTGTTGCTTTCTAACTGCAACATCAATGAGAAATACAATTTGTCCTTCCAACACGTTAAATTAAATAGTTTAGTGAAAAGTTCAACACGTTAAATTAAATTAAATGAAATAAATCTAGAAGAAAGGGACTATCAAGAAACTCGTACCTCAAGTTAATTTATGCAGCAACTACTTGTCACCGTAATAAAACTAGTCATACCGTGTAAAAAGAGTTCATCAATTCTTCGTTATTCAACCATAGGAATATCAAGAAACTCATACCTCAAATTAATTAATTCAGTGACTACTTGTCACCCTTTTTTTTTTTTTTTTCTTTTTTTTCTTTTTTTTGAGATGAAATAGATCAAGAAGAAAGGGAGATATTCGGGCCCAATCACTTTTCTCTTTCTGTGCTACAAGCCTTACAGAAAGAGGCCCATGACAAGATTGAGAGCAACGAAATTTTACACTCCGAGTCCGAGGTACAAAAAGAAGGGTATCCCAACACAAAAGACTTTTCAGCATGTGCTTTATATTTTCTATAATGGGCTGTTAGGCCCAGTTTAATTATGAGAAGTTCTTATGTGTAGACCAACCTGGGAAATAGTTATATCTGTGAGTAATTTTAACACGTACAATGGCAAAAGATTTCTTGAACTAATGGTGCCTGAGATTTCTTCTAGAGGAGTAAGTTTAAGTTTGACTATTCATTCTTCTATGGGATGAGCTCCAGTACTACTTCTAGGGAATTAAAAATTATAAAATTCAAACGAAAAACAGAAGTTGAGTGCAACAATATTCCAATATTCGTTTCATCCACGGGAGCTAATTGCAATAGGATTTCAATATTTAGTAATTTTTTTCAAAAAGAGTAAAACTATGTAAAATAACTTGTGTGCAACAAGTTTAACCATATCGCAATATAAAATCATTAACTCTATAGAGGGAAAAAAGATACATGAAAACTACTTCATGTGAGAGAGGGGTTATATGTATCGGATACATTTTATATTATCTCTTATAATAGAGGCAAGTAAGAAAAGCACAATAATGACCCTAAATGCTGAATTATAAGCAAATTTGGCATGGAATAAAGCTAACACATGGTTGAATAAATTCAACTTTACAACCATTATCTATCTCTCTGGACGGGACTCTATACAATCCTTCTAGCCTCACCAACTTGATAATATCTATCACCCAATTGTCCAACATCGATATTTTTGCCATCTCTTTAGAGCGATCACGGCAATCAAGTGGCCCCGAGTCCTGCAAAATTGATAAAAATTAAAGCAGTTGTTAGAACTAGATATTTCACCTCACCATTCCAAATATCAGTTGATCGATGATTTGGTTGTTGCGTCAGCATTGAGGTATCAATGGGACCAGGGCGCACGATCTCTGGATCCTCATCGATCCAAGGGTCCATACTACAAAGAGTGCTACTGTGAGATCATTTAAACCCATCGTAACATTTATGCTTGGAACTATTACAGAGGGCTAAAAGAATTTCAAAATATATCATATTTAGGTACAGAAAAACTTTCTTACACGCCATTAGTATAACTTCCAATTTCTCATTCCGTTGGCTTAATATGGCTGTCATAGCATTTCTTGGTCCCAAAACACAACCATTCTAGGCAATGCATTAAGTTTCTTGTACATGTAAGGACCAAAGCGACTAGGAAGGATTAACATGGACTTCCATGCGTCATAGACTTGTCTATTATATTTTTGTCTCCTTCATGACTCTTTGCTATATCTTATTCATCAATTGCACGTGAAAGCAGTAGGAAGTTGTTTAAGGAGTACATCACATAACATAAATTTTATGTAGTATGAGCTGTAAATCAATCAAAGCATTTGATATGGAGAATTGGATATGCCCATGGAATTTTTAAGATCTTGAATCTTTTTCCCAGAAACAAAAACAGTTTTTACATTTGCAAAATGGAATATTATTATTGACCCAAATAGGAAAGTGCCAAGTACCACAGCCTAGGCTATAATTCTTGGCTAGCCCAACACACAATCATGTGCCTTGTGCATCATACTCTGATAAGTGATGATAATTCTCCAGCTCCTAAGAGTATAAAAGGGGATCATAATTCTATTTTTTGAGCCTACTTATTGGTTATTTCAACTGAAGTAGGTGTTGTGTGTTCCACTTTTGAAGCCTACCCCTTCCTTTAATTACAAGCTCAAATTATGTACTGACAATTTAACTCTACCTGCTATAATAATTTTGTTAGGATTACATGTAAACATTAAATTCCATTGTTGAAGCAACCTCTAATAAGATGCTTGCTTCAATATAACTTAAATTCCAATATAGATCTCTCCACTCCATCCATATTAACCACATAATGAGAAGCCACAACCCACACAATACTATTATGATGCCTTCCATGCACCTCCATCAAACAAGAAAAGTCATCTATCACCAGTGGCGGAGCCAGAATTCCAGTTTAGGAGGGGGCAAGATCAAAAGACAATAATTAAAAAAAAAATCTTAAAAATATTAATCGATATTACTAATAAAATTATAAACAACAGTAATTGTCATAAAAAATATATTAAAATTTAAACAACTGTAAAATAATTAAAAAATTATAAAACAACCAATTCATAGCTACTAACAATTAAAGTAAGAGATTGATCTACATACACAAATTTTAGACATCTAATTTGATTCCTTATAATAATTTGAGAAAATAAATTTTCAAATTTCTTTCTTTATACTTCTATTTATTTAAAATTTAGATTTATGGTAAAAACTCAAATTTTGAGACTGTGAAAAAAATAAGAGATGGAGGGAAAAAGATAATGGATGCTTTATTGCTTTAGTACCACACAAGACATTAATATTATTATTATTATTATTATTATTATTATTATTATTATTTTGTGTAAAATTTGAGTTACACGGGTGGTACTTGAAATGAAAGGAAGGAATTTGGATAAGTGAAAAATAAAATAAAATAAAATAAAATAAGAACCTTGAATGATGGTCAAAGTGTACACAGGCTTTAACTGACAAGACTTAGGTATAGTATCTTAGGTGCTGTTCTTTAAGTTCTCCTCTTAAAATTCAGTCATGTGGCTACAAAAGCTTTAACTTAATAACAAAACTTAGGTACAATACCTTAGGTGCTGTTTCTTAGGTTTTCTTTTTAAAATTTAGCCATATGGTTCCTTAACTAAAAAATACACTTTCATCTCATGGAAAAAAATTCACATGGTAGAATATTAAGAGGGGAACCTAAGGAACAACACCTAAGTACTGTAACTAAGTCTTGCCCTTGACTTAAAATAAAAGGTGATAGGTGGTGGCTATTTATTTCGGCGTCAGGCTAATTGATAAAAGTGGGGAGTAGTTCTTTTAGTAACATTACAAAATCTCACAATATTTTTACAGCAAATTGAGATGTTAGTACATTATAGGTCAAAAATAATATAAAATAAATTATTCTAAGATCCATTCCAACTAAAAGCATGAGTGTTGTGAAAATATTGTGAAATTTTTTTGAGTTTCTAGATTTACTTAAGTGGGAGATGTGTTTTTTTAATTATTTTTTCATATCATGGTATAGTTTGTGTATAGTAGAAATAGGAAAATATTTCTTTATTTTATACTTTTACTATTCTAATGTCAGAAGAGGCAAAAAACTACACTAATAAGAAGTATATATAAAAGGTTTTTTAGGTGGAGTTAGAGGGGGCAGGTGTCCCCCCTCTGCCTCTGCCCTTGTCTATCACCTTAGACGACAACACTCAATGCAACCCAAAAACAAAAGAAAACAAAGGACCATAACTCATAGTTAACCAGGCAATGGTGCAAAAGATGATCAACAGATTTGCCACTCCTTTTTATAAGGCTATGTTTGAAATCTTACCCAACCAAAAGTTCATACAAAGAAAACTGCCTTCTTAGGTACCATGCTGTTCCAGATACATTTCCAAGAGAATAGGATTTTACTAGCATATCCCAATCATTCATACTACAATCGAACACTGATCATATAGGTGCTATACTACTATTAGGTCCCCAACTCATACAACCCACCCTTCCAAGAAAAGAAATCCAATAATATAAAGAATCCATCAATGATTCTATGCCCTCCAACTTCCAATCATGGAAATTACAAATGAATCTAAGAAAACATATTCCAATATGTTTTCATGTGCCAAACAACCTCTAATGAAATGTTAATCAATGAAGCAACTTTCAATAACTTTCCTTTTCACATTCCCGACAACCAAACAAACTAAAAGAACACTATGAACAAACATAAATAGAAAAATGTGATTTTGCTCTTTACCATCAGTTGGGTCAATGAGCCCAACACAAAATGTGGCAGTGAAATCAACACCAACTCAATACAGACCACCACACATAAACCCCTGTTCATGCAACCCATTGCCTCAGCATAACCCACTTCAAAAATCCCAGCTTTCTTTTTGAGTAGGGAATACATAGCACTTCATACATAGCACTCCCTAAGAACCTAATATCTTAATAATTTTCTTTTTGTTTCCTACAATATTTCATCAACCAAAACCTTAATTTAATTAAAAAATATAAAGAATATGAAAATTAAAAAGCTAACTCAATACTATACCCTCAAAAACTCTAATACCCAACTCAAAATCATTTCTTTCTAGCATTTTTTTTTATCAATCACACACACCAATTAACAACGGCCAAACAAAAAATGAGCACAAACCAAATAAAATCCATCAGAAGAATAAAGAAATTGGGTCCAACTATAAATGAACATAGAAACGAAAAAAACATACCTTAATAGGGTTTTGGTCAGCGTCTCCGGTGTTTAGCTGTCTGAATGTGTGGCCGCCGGTGAGGGTTTTGATGAGAATGTTTCAGTGTGATTTGGGTGGGTTTCGGTGTCTAAAGGAGGAGAGTGTTTCACTGTGAGAGTGACTGATTTGGGTGTCTGAGTAAGAGATTTTGAAAGTTTGAGAATGAGTTATTTTGAGAGTGATGAGTGAGTTTGAAAGTTTGAGAGTGATTTTGAGAGGGACGAGTGAGTTTGAAAGTTTGAGAGTTTGAGAGTGAGTTTGAAAGTTTGAGAGTGACAAGCGAGGTGGAGATTTAATCGGTCAGAAATTGAGTTTCTGTAACTTGAGTTTATAAGCGAGTATTATAAACTCGATTTCAACGTGGTAAAAGTGGCTCCATCCACGTGGAAAATTTATCCACGTTACTGAATGAAAATATCTCGAACTCGAGTATTAGTTGCTCAAGTTCTGCATTGATCTCGAGTTTTAAAAACTCGAGATGCTAGTTTCCCATATAGTTTTAAAATGGGACAACTAACGAAATTGTTAGGAATTTAAGGTTAATTGGAAAAAAAATTATAATCCTTGTTCAAACAAACAAACATCAATATCATGCATAGCAGAATAGTAAATAAGACAAGATAAGATGACTTAGGAAAATCAATGTAACAAACTAGTTTCACAAAAAAAAAAAAAAAAAAAAAAAAAACCCCTAGGGGGAAACTTTCCCAAAAAGCAATCCACTATAATAAAGAGAAGTTTCAAATCTAGCGAAAAACCTTTGTTCCTAAACTCTACAATCCCAGTAGATGAACTTAGAGCAAAAACCTTATACCGCTTCAAACTTCTGAACTCTTCAATATATGAACGCTCCACCCACAATCACAATTGGAACCTCCAATTGACTTCAAGAACCTCTTGAAGGTTTTTCTCACAGTAGCAAGTTTGTGGTGGTTGGTATGACTTCAGCTTCTTCACCAATGGAGTCTTCAGATCTACTTTGAAACTTTTTGGTTTGGTGAAATAGAGAAAACTTGGTTACAAAACCCTAGCTGCATAAACAGAGTGTTTCTCTATCTAAAAACTCTTTAATAGATGGCTTATGATGTCCTTTAAATATTGGTTCAAACGGATCTTAATTTGGGCTTCAAACGAATAAGTTATGGGCTTTTTCGCGTTGCTAATTTTTGTTGATCTGTGAAGCTCGATAGATTGAACTGCTATTGAGCTTGTGTCGAGAACAAAATCTCGATAGATTGAGCTTGTGTCAAGGAGGCAGTAAGTTTCTAGCTTCTATTGAGAGGTATCAAGCTGCTATTGAGGTACATGTTGAAAATGTGTTTTTCTTTAGCAAATTTTGTGTCTTCAACTTGGTCTTCAATTACAAATTTAAGACACATCAAAACTCAATAAAAGACACATAATTTGGCATGGTTTGACAATACCAAAACACATGACCCTAACAACTCTAATTAAGGTTGATGATTCTTTTTCTTTTTCTTTTTTAATATGTGTTTTAGTTGTGTTTTTTTAATTTCCCATCGTAAAGTCTTCTCTTTCCCTTTTATAACTTTGATTGAATTTTGGTTTGGATTAAGACTTAGTTGTTTTTGGAAATAGGAATTTGTATATGCCTACCAATTGTTTGACTAATAAATTATTATAAAATCTATTTTTTATTTATTTAGTTTCATTTTAATTTTGGTTAAAATAACATCGTAATTTTGTGATGAATTTTGGTTATTATGATAATTTCCTTATTCCTTAAGAGATGAGTTGTATATTAGGCAAATGCAACACACTACAACAAAATTAGAAGAATATGATTCACCTTAAAAAATATTAATCAAACACACAAAAAATAATAAAATGATATATTTGTAGAGATAAAAAGATTTAAAAAAAAATACATGTAAAATGCAAAGCAATGTTTTCCTATAATGCCGCCCTTATCCCCACCCAAAATGTTTTCCTATAATGACATGCTTTATCTTTTATCCTCTAAATAATGCAATGCAATGACCAAATGATATGGCCCTTTAATATCTTGTCTCTAATCCAATAAACAAAGGCTCCTGTCTCCTTTAAGTACAGGTCTATATGGAATTCAATTGTTTTCAATCTTTTCTTTTCTTTGTAAGAAAGAACCATCAACCTTAATTAACAAAAAAATGACCATCAACGTTAATTAGAGTTATAAGAATGAACAACAATAGGATAAAATTTAACAATTAAAGAGAGAAAAAAGAAAAACAGCAATTTTTTTTTTTTAAAAAATCACATTAACCCAAAGTAGAGTTTTAAAGAACACAAGAATTTATCAACCTAAATCAGAGATGCAAGAAAAATAAAAAACCACCCAAAAATTGTGAGAGAAAGAGAGAGAACCTTTTTTTGTGAGAGAAAAATATTCATAGAATGGAATGGATAGTTACAAATTTATAATAAAATGGTGTGAATAAGAAGAGACAAAATAAAGGAAGATGAAGAGAAAGAGAATGGATGATATTAATGTAGAGGGTAGAGAGAGATGAAAAGGTAAGGGAGGGAGAAGGTTGGAAAAAAGTGTAAATATTTTAAAAAGTAAATGTTAAAAACAATTATAGGAAAATTGGAAAGAAAAATGATAATGAGGCAGACGCCGATGTGGCTCAACTGGAGCGTAGCAACAATAAATGCTACGCTTTAACTTTTAGATATATATAGATATAGATAAATGGGAAATACAAATTGAAATAACTAAGTATTTAAATCCATATGTTTTAAGGAATTAACTATATCTATTTGAGCATAAGCCAATTTTTAATTAATTATGGTCCCTTATTAATGTTTGCAAGTCACTCTAAGGGGTTGTTTGGTACGGGATAATCCACATTACTCCGGCATCTAGATTCCTTGGAATGTGATATCTTGCAATTTGGATATCTTGGAATGGAATTATTCCTATATTTGGTTTATTCCTAAGAATCTTAAAGGAATTATTTATTTTCCCCATACTATCCTTATATTATAAACCCAGTATCAAATTTTTTTATAAAAAAATTTCCTCCAAATAAATAATGACAAACAAAATATAAACTATAAATTATGACAAATTCATTAAAACTATAGTCTAAAATTTCAAAATGACATGTGTGGGGATAAGAACTCAAATTTGTATGTTGGGCCTTGGACCTTATCCGAGGACGTGGATATGTCCCAGGAGGAATAATGATTGGGAGATGCCACAAAGTTGAGAATCAAGCAAGGAAAGAATGAAGGAACATAGTCCGAGGAGTACCTCCTTCTCAGACACATCAAATATCGATCAGACCTGTACTTATGCAGTGTAGGCAACCTTCCAAGAAATTCCAGTAATAAGGATGAACTTCAGGCACGCATAAGGGCGGTAGGAGGTCAAAAATATCTAAAAGAAAAGTTGCTACCATCGCATTAAATGCCCTACAGCAGCTTTTCTAGCCGCATTAATGTGAAGAAGACCTCTGAACAGTGCAGTCTCAACTACCACCATCCACAGAATGCTAAAGAAGATGTCTGATGGGACATGCACTCAAGTGAAGGCTTAGATGGTTAACAAGTATATGATCATGATAGTGAGAGAGAAACTATATAATGTGAAAGTCCTCCCATGAGAAGTGGGATTTTTTGGGGGGGTAGAAAAAACGAAAAAGAATATCTGTAATGCCAAAAACTGTATTAGAACTCAATTCCAGTGGTTTGTTCAATAACATTTCTCCTCGGCCACGTATTTCATTCACTACTTGCATAATTGGCTTACTTGTTCATCTTTTAAATCTTTACTAGTCGTTACCCAATTCACAAAAAGCCTCGCTCTTTCACCCACTCTCTTCAAATTTATTGTATTGGGTTCATTGGGCCTATATCCCACATTCTTAAGATTTGGACTACAAATCGTGACCCTACAACATGTATAATACAAAAATAACAATTTAATTTCTTGTTTTTTATGGAAATCATGACATTATGTTTTGTTAATAAAAAGTAATATTTTATCTTGTTTTAGCATCTAACCAATCCCAAATAGGAGATATAAATATTTTATTTTATTTTTGCATTTAAGTTGTTGTAGCAGGAAGAGATAATGGAATAGATATTGATAAATTTTTTTTTAAATGTTTTTGATAGGCCAAAAACGTATTGACCCTTTATGATGAATTAATTGATTAATTAGTCAAGTTTATTAATTAATCAAATTAACATGCAATTGTACATGGTAGCACAAACAAATCACCAATTAACTAAAGTATGCAGCGGAAAATAAATTGACGCGGTGATTTGTTTACGAATGGGGAAAACCTACACGACAAAAACCTCACCGGGTAATTTTAAGATCACTACTCTCGAAAATCCACTATTATCAAAACAAGCGGTTATAAGTAAAGGAATCCCAGTACCTTATACCAACCTACAGTTGAACCCTTATCCCAATACCTAATTGAACTTGTTCTCTTGTGACAATCTCTCCTTTTCAATGCATGGTTCCCAGTACGTGACTAACCAATTGCGCGGATCCTAGTATGTGACTTGATCACCAACTTGAGAAGGATGTTGGCTGCAAAGTTCTTTAGTTCATCCAGATGATAAAGATCATGAAGTTGCTTGGTTACAAAACCCTATGGTGCACAAACACAGCAGCTTCTTTAAGAACTAGGGAAAACTAGGTTTCCGGTCACATTATTCTTCACACTTGTGGAATTGTGCTCTTGTGCAACTTGTGTCACATTTTTCAGCCTTTAAAAAAATCCTTATATATGTTTAAGGTTGTGAGAAAAGAAAGCCTAAACATACACTCACAGATTGGATGAAAATCAACTTGAAAAATTGAACTTCATAAACCTCGACAGATACCCTATCTATCGAGCTAACTGTCGAGCCACAGGCTTTAACAGCTTTTAAACCTCGATAGATGCTAACTATCGAGCTAGCTGTCGAGCTTTAAAATCTTGCACTTTCTCACTTGATTCTTGGACAGACTTGTATGATTTTAACACTTGAACTTAAAACATTGTTTCTTGAAGTATTAAACACATCCTAGATCTACCCAATTACAAGTAAAGTGCGTTTTGTCAAAGGATTAGCCAACTACATAAAATGTTGACATATGTTCTTAACATTGAATCACATATGTTCTAACAATCTCCCACTTTGGCAATCCGTGACAAAACCACAACAAACAAATGAACATATGAGAGAAGACATAAATCACTCAACTCATATTCACTTGTTGAATATAATAAAATCTATCCTAACACAAACTCTTGAAAAACTTTGCAAGAAGAGAGTTTATGGTAAATAGACTTTGACAACTTGTATTTCTGAAACATTTTAAACAAAACTCATCACGGCATCTTAGTGTGAAACAGAAATAATAGATTGAATACAATATAATATGAAACATGTGTATAAAGAAAAAAAAGAAACAACACATGGAGAGATAGGTGAAAGAACATACATCAAAATATATATAAAGCAAAGACAAATACAATGTATGTCAAAATAGTCACAAGACCAATATACAAGATATAATGTATATGAAATAGAAAGAAAATAGAAAGAAAAGAAAAGATACAAAAATCCTCATTACATCCCTCAAAAATATGAACACTCCCTCTAACAAAAATCTCCTATGCTAACCCTCTCCCTATGAGTATGACTACTCTCATATCCAAAACTATTCCCCATTTTTGTCATGAGTGACAAAGGGTAAGTATCAAGTAGACATCTCGTCATCGCTGGGTGAGCTAGCATCCTCATCCTCGTCATCATCATCGTCGGAGTCATCATTGTCGTCGGATGCCTTGGAAGGAGGAGAGGGAGACTCTATGAAGCCACCAAGGCGAGCCTGCCGTTTAGCAATACGGCCAACATGGGTGTTCACTTGACACAACTCATCAGTGAGAGTGTCAAGGTGAGCATCCATGCGCTGAAGCTGTGCCATGATTGCATCAAGAGTCACACCACTCGCAGAAGAAAAGGGAGCCGAGGTGGATGGAGCTAAAGAAGTGGGAGGAGCTGCCGTACCGGACTGCCTCGAACATAGCTTCGCCTTGCTCCATTTAACGGTCGCGGCGTCTATGGTACACATAACATGGAAGTGGTCGGAAACGAGAAAGGGAACAGAGAAATGGTGTAAAATCCTCGTGATAGCCGAAGGGAAGATGAGCTTATCACTGGTTGTCGTATCCCTATCTACATCTATGATAGATAGAATAAAATGAGAGGAAAAATCTATAGTAAAATGCTCTAGAAGTGACAGCAAAAAATCGAGCATGGGGCTCAGTAAAAGAGTTATAGTGAGATAAAGGGTGTAAAACAAAAGTCATAACCATGTTAAGAAAACGAGGACCTTTAGCAAAGGCCGAACAAGGAATGAACTGGTGCTCACCCCAATCAGAGGGACACTCACAAAAACCTGACTTAAGCTCGTCTTTGGACACAGTCCTCAAATGATCACAACCGGGGTAGTCAGGATGCATTACCCTGGGGACGCAAAGCACGTTGGATACAATATCCGGTGTGACCACAATGCGCGTACCTTGAACACGAGTAGCAAAAAGAGGTACTGAATAATCAAATCCATGCATGTTAGAGTAGAACTCCTAGATAAGTATGGATGGACAAGTGATCGGGACGTCACACAGTAACTCTCAACCCCTACTGTGAATGACAGTGGGTAGGTTAGTGTCGAGAAGTCCGACAAAATGACTTAGCGTTCTCAATGAACACCTCATCGAGAAAAGTTCTCCGAAAAGTCTTGTCGGGCTTTATCATCATGGAACCGAATATGTAAGGGAGTAGGATCAGAAGAGGTTGATGCCCTAGAACGAAGAGGGTTCCAGGATAGAATAGATTTTCGTTTAAGTGCCATGACGCAACTAATCGAAAGAAGGAGAGAGGGAGAAAGAGAGAGAAAATCAGAAAAGTACCAACACAATCAATATATCAAAATATAAAGATGGAAGGTACGTATGCGTGAAAATGCATGAACATGTGATATGCAATAGTAAAAACATCATGAGCTCAGCCCAATCCAATCCTACCAACACACAATCATTTCAACAATGCAAACACACATCTAAAATGCATGAAGCAGTGTTATAATGCACATGTGATGCAATGCATGATGTTTTAAGATCAAATATTCAAAACCCATCACAAAAATTTCACAAAAACTCCATTGATTTTGAAAAACCCCAAAGTTTATCAAAAATCCCAAAAGTTAGGTCAAAAAACATGAAATGCATGATAGAATGAGTGAAAAAGCATCATACCAGATAAGAAAGAAGATCTTGAGACCGAAAACTAAGTGGGGATGAGGTTTGGAGAGAGTGAGAGAGGTTTTAGGAGGTGAAAAGCCAAATTCTGTCAAGAGAGATCGGGGAGAAATGACCTTGGTATCGTGAGGATCCTATTTATAGGAATCTCATATGAACGATTTTAGACCCCTTAACCTAACTAGATTAACCTAGTTAATTAGCCAAGTGATTAACTTAGTCAAATTATGCAAATCTAGGTTAACACAATCAAACAATCATATCAATAATATAAAGCAGGGGAAAAGTAAATAACACAATGATATGATGATCCAGGAAACCACACGGTAAAAACCTAGGGAGGATTTGACCTAACTATCCTCAAGGTAAACCTGAATCCACTATACGAAAGAATCGAAGTTCATACAAAAAGACTTACAAGCTCCCCGCTTGACTTCCTAATGCTACCCACCAGTAGAACTTACTGACACGACCACGTGTAAACTTCGAATTCACGAACTTCTTCTTTCTTGGATTCTCCACAAGATACAAGCACCCACGCTTGTGTTTCTTTAAACTCCAATGGCAGCAACTGAGTTGATCATTAAGATGTTGAAATAATCTCTACCTTGAAAACTCTAAGTTTATGTGAAGGAAAACTCCTCAATGATCTCACAAGAGATTCACACAAACAGCAAAGTATGAGCAACAATACACTCAGAGCAACTCACAAAAACGTGGCTAGGGTTTTGCCTTATATACCTAGGGCAAAAACATAAAACCCTAAACGTTTAATGAGGTAGGGCTGAGTTGAAAAATTCTGCAGAAAAACATTCTAGCTGACTTTCGATCGATCGAGTCTAAATTTCGATCGATCGAGCTAGGCCGAAATGCACCAATGCATCTGCAACCTCTCGATTCCAACTTTACATGAATTACATAACTTTGAGCAAGCCTAAACAAGACTAAACATATTGTTTTGATCATGGTTTGCCAACATTACATATTAGAGTTCTAAATACATAAATTCCTAAATCTTTAGAACCTAACAAACTCACCCTTTGGCAATTCGTGACAAAACACAAATTAAAAGCTCAAAGTTTACAAATAAAAGCCCTTTACATAAATAATGCTCATAAACACAAAAATTCAATGCTAACTACTATCCATTAGTTGCAAATGTAGACAGCAGCTCAATTGAATCAACCTGTATATTCCTGAAACACTCAACAAACGCATAAACGCATGTGTGACAGAAAAACAGTAAATCAACAGATATGTAAACTAACTTTCCCCTTAATTTAGATACAACAAAAATAAAACATTCTTGTAAAAAATTCACACAACACATAATAAAGACATATATCAATGAATAAGCTCATAAATATAAATCAATAAGCAGTGAATCACAAGAAACAAGAATCACATATATCAAAATAAATGTATCTCCCCCTAACATGAATAGCCCAAAAAAAATATACAAAGTGAAGCACCTAGATACAGTCTAAAAACTCCACTAGCTCTGTAAAACAAAAAAATCTCCCCCTAACTACAGAAACTCCTCTACAAGTGTCAAAACTCTACTCCCCTTTTTTGTGACGGAATGCCAAAGGACAATCACAAGCCATCATCAAAAGGAGGTGGTGAGGGTGAACGAAGATGCGCCAAGTCAGCTCGCAAAGCACGTATCTCATCAAGTAAGTCCACCAAAATCTAACCATGAGCCGCCTGAACGGTCATGACAGTCTCCAAGGTACGACGTACATCAAAGTCATCCGAAGGAGGTGGAGGAACATCAGCAGCAGCAGCAGCACCAACAGGATCATCAACATCCTCACCAGCAGGACCTGTAGTAGAAGAGGGAGGAGGTGCGGTACCAGAAGGCTCAGACCTAGGATGTTTAGAGCCAACTTGAAGGTGAGCAGCCCTCTGTCTAAGAAAAGATGCACCTATGGGAGCAATAACATGAACGGGCTCAGAAAAAGGGAAATCATCTAGACCAAGATAAAGAAAAATCCTATGAATAAAGATAGGATGGACAAGAGCATAAGAAGAAGATGAACTCCTATAAACTTCGTTCAAAGAACGAAGAAACAAATGAGGAAAACTAATAGGAGCATCAGTCACTAGAGCATACAAAAAGACACACCGCTCGAGACGAATGGTGTGAAGATGAGAAATGGGCCAAAAAGAATGACATGCTATCCTAAAGAAGAGATAGTGTAACTCAAATAGCTCAGCAGTGGTGATCCTAGGATAAGAACCCTACTGGATAGAAGACCCAGTGATGTAAGACATGACATCACTCAAAAGAGGAGACTCATCATAAGGGTAGATAGGGTGCTGGACCAAAGGTACCCCTAGAGCATCAGCCACTACAGTAGGAGTAATAGTGTACTCTACACCTCATATCCAACTCTTTACTAAAGTGTTGGAATCATAGACGCGGATAGAGATGTTCAAAAAGAACTCTCTAATCAGGGTAGCAGGTGGAGGAGGATCAGAAATATCCACCAAGGGTAACCAGCCCTGACGCTCAAAATTTGCCCTAATGGCAGGATCAAGCTCATCTAAAACTACAGCACGCTCAAACCAAATCTTTCTCCTAAGGTTCAGCTTATCATAAATCTCTTGGTTTTTCTCACTTGAAAACTTCTCACGGTCAAAAGAAGGTGGGGAAGGAGAAGGTGAGGGAAAAGACCTACAAGCTCTAGTTTTCCTAGGCATGATGCTAAGGAAAGGACAGAGACACAGAGAAAGAACCAATAGAACAAAACAAAAAAAAATAAAACCCAAGGGCAGACTGCAAGTTAGCACATAAAAATAGAACAAAAGTCTATATGATGCATGAACAATATTAATGACATGATGCATGTTCTAATGCAGTAAACAAAGTTCAAATTAAGTTCAATTTCACAAAATTGGCTTGAGCATAGAGTTTCTAACAAAAACCCCAAAAATTTGAAAAACCACTTGAATGTTTTGAAACAAATTGATGAATTGATCATCACACAGGGTTGAAAACAGATTAGAATGACCAATTTCATCAAAACAACAAGCCAATTTTATCAATTTAACCCAATTGAACAAAATCCCCAAATCGGGATCAATACAAGCCCTAGCATTTTCACTTTTCCACAAAACCTCAAATTGATCAAAATAACCATCATAGATCATAAATATATCCATATAGCAACAAAACCCATTGATCAATTTCACAAAATACGGCTTGATTCAACAAAAATCCCAAATTATGCATAGTCCGAAAATTTACCCATAAACCTTGAAAATAATGCTTGAAACATGAAGAACAATGCAAAAGGAAGGGTAATATGGACATACCGGCTTAAGGAGAGAGAAACCTTGAAAAATTTTTTGGAAGAAAACGACAAAAAATTTGTTGTGGAGCCTTGCCGAGTCGAAGAGAGAGAAAAAAGTTTGAAAAGTTTTGAAAAAGTGACTTTGAAAAAGTCAGACCTAAGTTTTAAAAAAAACTTGATTCACGATATTTGATTGATCGAATCAATCCGAGATTTCTAAAAGAATTTTAAGTAATTTTCGATCGATCGAAAAACAGATTGGATCGATCGAAACAGGCAGCGACTCACAACATTTTGAGAAAAATTACAGTTATGAAAAACAACAACCACATTTTGAAAACAACTCCTCAAAGCATTAAAATTGATGAACAAAATGCATGAGTATGAGATGGAATGCTTTTTCAAAAACCCAAGTTTTAATCCCAATTTCTCCAAAGAAAATTTCAGCCATTCTCCCTTTAAATTCTCAAGCAAAAAAAATGTTTTGCATAATACTCAAGGTATTTTCAAACTTGGTTGGTCAGACAAAAAAAAAAAAAAAAACACACACACACAATAACATGTACAGTGTTTAGCAAAGAGTAACTTGTGTAGTGTGTGTAACTAGCAAAAACTTGAGATACATGTGAGGTGATATGTGAATAGAAATCAACCACAAAGTCTACAAAATTCATCACATAGAATTTAAAAGAGACTATCACCTAAAGAGTTACATCATATAACTCCCACATCTCCTAGATCATAAGCTTGCAATCATGTAAGTTTCTTGAATTTTGCCTCATAATATACACACCAATTTTAGTTTAAGTGATTTGGCATCAAGCCTAATAGTACACACCAATTTTAAGTATTAAGCATTTAAACTGAGGCTTCACCTTATGTTCTTTTTGTGCATGTGCTACACTTTCTCGAGCACAAAATCTTAAGATATGCACTAAGGTGTTCATGATTGGCTAGTGAACAGTGGTGAGATGGTTATTTATGCCTTTCTCAAAAGGATCAAGTCCGACAATCAAACAACATATGACTTCAAGATTAAGACAAAGTGATAAACACCATAAACATCTTTCCCACACAACATGCACTACAAAGCTTCAACTAGTCAAGTGCAATAAATAAGCTCATCAAAGCTAAACAGGGTACAAGGACATGTTCTGTGTAAATAAATTGACCAACCTTGTTTTCAAAAACCAAGAAAAATAGTGCGAAACACAATTTGCTTTCCTTTTTTTTTTTTTTTTTTTTTTTTTTTAAAGAGAAAAACACAAATAAATCCTAGAATGAAATGCATGAATGTTATGCAATGCAAGTCCTAAAATAAAAACACAAAAACCAAAGAACAATGGTCACAAAAAAAAAGAGCAATGAAGCACAAGGACCATGTCAGAAAGACTCAATTAGATCGAGTCTTTTGCATCCAAAACCTATTAGATGCACCACGAGCATTGGAGTTCCTATTCACGTTCGAGTGATTTCTAACTCTAGGATTGGAATAAAAGTTTAAAGCCTTCACCAATTCACCAATGAGTGCTATAGGATCTTGTGCTTGAGGCACATGCACTTTTGGTTTGTTTGCTCTCTTTGCAACTTGAAGCTTGTAACAGTTAGGACGAATGTGTCCAGACTTTCCACAAAAATGGCAAATCCAAGCAGGTTTACCATGCATCTTGTCCTTAGAAAGGGTAGACT
This sequence comes from Quercus aquifolioides, assembly GCA_019022515.1. Classification (NCBI taxonomy): domain Eukaryota; kingdom Viridiplantae; phylum Streptophyta; class Magnoliopsida; order Fagales; family Fagaceae; genus Quercus; species Quercus aquifolioides. The sequence continues at coordinate 41,722,767 of CM032331.1, read as the reverse complement.
CCTTAGGTTTAGACTCTTTCAGATCAACCCTAATCTTCCTAGATGGTGAAACTTCTATGGGTTTGACAACTTCACTCACAGGGGGTTTGACAGTTTCACTCATAACCTCACTCACGAAAGGTTCAGAAGAAGATGAAGGAACAAAGTTTGTGGAAGTTGGTGCAGACACAGTGATGCTTTCAATAAAACCTAATCCAGATTTGTCAGAAGGACTCTTTTGAACACTCAGCATTTAATCAAGTTTAGAACTAGCAGATCTAGCAACAGATAAATCATGTTCCAAAGTTTTAACTTTATCAAGCAAGAGCATATTTTCAGATTTCACATTGTTCAAAAGATCATTAGCATCAAACAATTTAACAAGCAAATTCTTCTTTTCAAGCTTAAGAGATTCAATTTTCTTCAGGCCAAGTTCAACATTCATAGCATCCTTTGCAGTAACTTTGCAAAGTTTATTATAGGCCTCTTGAAGATCTACATCCTCAGAGAGTTCCCCATCAAAAGGGTTCTCTTTAACAGATACACTTTCATTGACTACAGCAGTAGCAGTGAAAGCAATGAAGTTTCCATCTTCGTCACATTTAGACTCATCATCAGAAACCTCATTATCACTAAGGGTTACAGCCATAACTTTACCCTTAGACCTCAAGAAAGTAGGACATTCAGATTTAACATGACCATCCCTTGACATCCAAAACATTGAGAACCCAAAGAACTATTGAAAGATTGGCCTACTTTTTCTCTAGGTTTTTCAGTGTTGCTAACCTTTATGGGATCATTCTTCCTAAAATTTCTAGGTTCAGCAGTGTTTGTATTTCTTGCCTTTTTGTTATTGTTCCTAAGAAAATTTCTAAAGTTCTTGGCAAGGTAAGCAATCTTTGTAGCAGAAGCTCATCATCAAATCCACCAACCTCAACATCATCAACAGACTTGAGAGCCATTGACTTGGATTTGTTAGCTTTGGGTAGATCTAACTCATAGGACTGAAGAAATCCTACAAGCTCATCAACAGGGATGAAGTCCACATCCTTACTTTCAGTAATGACAGTCACTTTAGGCCTAAAGTCCTCAGTCGAGGATCTAAGAATCTTCCTAACAATTTTAGGTTGATCATAGATTTCACCCAGATTAAAAGCAGAATTAACAATATCATTTAATTTAGCATAGAATTCATCAAAAGATTCATCATCGGACATCCTAATGCTTTCAAATCTTGAAGTTAATTGCTGCAGTTTATTAATCTTAACTGCCTTTGTGCCTTCATGCACAGTCTGGAGGATTTTCCAAGCAGTATGAGCAATCTCAACATTAGAGATTCTTTTGAATTCCTCCATAGAAACAGCGTTAAAGATGGCATTCATAGCTTTGCTATTGAACCCAGCTGCTTCTTTTTGAGAAGTTTGCCACTCACTCACAGGAGTAGTGGGCTTCTCCCATCCGTACTCAACAGAATTCCAAACCCTCTCATCAATAGATTTCAGGAAAGCTTTCATCCTTACTTTCTAGTAGGCATAGTTATTCCCATCGAAATGAGGAGGAATAACCAGAGAGTGTCCGTGTTCCATGACAACAGGGGTCAAGGATCAGGTCAGAGATCAAAAGATCTACAACAAAAGAGCTACCTGCTCTGATACCACTTGAACGGTTTTAGACCCCTTAACCTAACCAGATTAACCTAGTTAATTAGCCAAGTGATTAACTTAGTCAAATTATTCAAATCTAGGTTAACAAATCAAACAATCATATCAAGAATATAAAGCAGCGGAAAAGTAAATAACACAATGATATGATGACCCAGGAAACCACACGGTAAAAACCTAGGGAGGATTTGACCTAGCTATCCTCAAGGTAAACTTAAATCCACTATCTGAAAGAATTGAAATTCATACAAAATGACTTACAAGCTCCCCGCTTGACTTCCTAATGCTACCTACCAGTAGAACTTACTGACACGACCACGTGCAAGCTCCAAATCCACGGACTCCTTCTTTCTTGGATTCTCCACAAGATACAAGCACCCCCGCTTGTGTTTCTTTAAGCTCCAATGGCAGCAACTAAGTTGATCATCAAGATGTTAATGTAATCTCTACCTTGAAAACCCTAAGTTTATGTGAAGGAAAGCTCCTCGATGATCTCACAAGAGATTCACACAAACAGCAAAGTATGAGCAGCAATACACTCAGAGCAACTCATAAAAACGTGGATAGGGTTTTGCCTTATATACCTAGGGCAAAAACATAAAACCCTAAATGTTTAATGAGGTAGGGCTGAGTTGGAAAATTCTACAGAAAAACATTCGGCCGACTTTCGATCGATCGAGTCTAACTTTCGATCGATCGAGCCAAGCCGAAATGCACCAATGCATCTGCAGCCTCTCGATTCCAACTTTACATGAAAGACACAACTTTGAGCAAGCCTAAACAAGACTAAGCAACTTGTTTTGATCATGGTTTGCCAACAATACAAATTAGAGTTCTAAATACATAAATTCCTAAATCTTTAGAACCTAACATCATAATTCTCGACAGGTCGAGAGGTGCCGAGAGGTGCCAAGGAGTTGTCGAGATTGCTTTAAAACAGTTTTTCAAGAAGAGAAAAACATAGACATAAATGCAATCAAATATGCAACCCAACCAAGGATCCAAACAACATTTTAATATCTCAAAAACATCTCTCAATCAAGAAAATTGTAAGCACATAGATCCCAAAACACACACACACACTAAACAACTCTAACCAATTTTGTTTCAAAAACAAGTTAAGACAGTTTAGGGAGCATACATTAACACATGTATTCCTTGTGATGACCAAATCACATTGTACTTGCATATGTATCAAGAGTAGCAAAGAATATTACGTGTTGTGTGTGAAGTGTGAAAAACATCGCAAGATTGCATAAGTTTCTACGTGTTATGACGATTTGAGATATGAGAAAATCACTTTAACTCACACACAATCATAACTATTTGATGGGAACTATCACCTTCGGTACATCCTATAACTTCCACATCTCCTAGAATACACACTTGTAATCATATATAAAGCATTTTGTTTTTTTTGCTTTTATTTTATTTTTTTTGCATATTTTTTTTAAGCAAACCATGCATAGGATAAGAGAGAGAAAAGAAATACCCAATGATGTTAAGCATTTGACATTGCACTTTTGCTATGCCGAAGCATACGGATGTCATTTCATGATTGACGGACAACAGTGGTGAGATGGTTATTTATACCTTTCTCTTAGGATTTTCTAGTCCTTTCCGTCAAAAAAAGTGATACGAGTGTTAAGTACAAGTGATTACTTAATCTTACTCATCACGAACACGAGCCACAAAGCACACTTGCTTAGTTATGCATAGAGATGCTCATCTAAGCTACAAGAGATACAAAGTTTAAAAAACTTTGTTTCAATGGCCATCCAAGGTACACAAGTACCAATGTACACATACACACACTGTTTTTGTATTTTTCAATTTTTCAATTTTTTTTTATTTTGAAAAACAAAATAAAAAAAATTGAAAACTAACCAAATAAAAAATGTTAAACAAAACAAAGCAATACATAAAACTAGACGGACTCAAAACACTAAAGTAAAACACACAAGTAATGCAAAAACAAAAACAAGAAGGGGGGAGAGAGAAGAAGTGACAGAATCACTTGGAGCCCTTTTCCTTCCACACCTTGGAAGAACCTTTTCGTTTAGAGAACTCTTGATCCGGTGGTGAGGGGGAAGAGTTAAAACCATTCAAGTTCGAAAGGAATATGAGGGCTTTGAGAAGATCTCCAAGAGGAGTGAAAGAGGATGGAAGTTGATTCTGATCTCCCGACGCGATCATGTTGTTGCTCTTTTGAGTGGCTAACCACTTGTAGCAATTAGGTCGAGTAGGTCTATTTGCGCCACAGTGATGACATAAATGTTGTTTTTTCTATTTTGGCTTTTGAGAGTTTCCCTTCTTAGCCCTAGGGTTTTTAATCTCTAGGGTTTTTAATCTCTTTCTTATCAAGCTTAGAAGGTGTTCCAAAGATAGATTTACTCTTGTCTATGTTCTCACTAGCTAATTCATTTTTAACATCATTGTTTTCAGTTTCAATATTATTAGTAGGAGGAACAAAAACAGTAGCACTAGTAGAAACAATACTAAGAGAAGAGAAATCAAACCCTAAACCGGTTTGATCGGAAGTAGATTTCTGAAGACTAAGCATCTCATCGAGCTTAGCGCTTGAAGTCCTTTCCAGCTGAGCTTTGACTTGGAACAGTTCTGCCTCAAGCTTTTTAGTCTTCTCAGCCAAGAAATTATTCTCAAATCTCAGTGCTCCAATAGTCTGATTTGCTTCATCAAACTTTGTAGAGATTTCTTCCCGCTTAAGCTCCACATCACTAAACTTATTGGTGGCCAACATATACAACTTCTCATGCTTTTCTGAGACCTTGTATAACTTTGCATAGGCTGTGTGGATGTCATCTTGTTCATCCATCTTTTCAAAATTAGACTTCACCAATTGCTCTTCTTCATCCACATCTTCAATAATCCCTTCAATAGGATTTACAGTGGCAGTGAAGGCATTTAGGATTCCATCATCCTCATTATCAGAATCATCCTCAGGCTTAGTGTTACTCAATGTAGCAGCAAGTGCCTTACTCTTCCCAATGGTCTTGAGATACGTAGGGCATTCTTGTTTCATATGACCGAAACCTTGACACCCAAAGCACTTTGGTCCTGAGGGAACAGTGTACTAACCGCCATCCCTAGCATCCTTCTTCCCTTTGTCTTGGCTCTTAGACTGAGAAGAACTCGACTATCTATGGTCCTTGTCGAAGCCCTTTGCATTGGCTTTCTTCATGAACTTCTTGAATTGCCTGGTGATGTAGGACTTCATCTTAGAATCTTCATCATCAGAAGACTCATCAGTATCATTGCTCTTGGCCTTCAATGTCATGCTTTTGCTCTTGCTCGATTTGCCGATCCTTGTCAAACCCAACTCATAGGTCTGCAGATTGCTAACCAACTCTGTCAAAGGAATTTTATCAATGTCCTTTGATTCCTCAATGGTAGTGATCTTGGCATGGAATCTCTCAGGTAGAGATCTGAGCACCTTTCTCACAATCTTGGGTTTAAGAATGGTTTCCCCAAGATTAAAAGCTGAGTTCACTGTGTCCTTGAGCTTGGCATAGAACTCATCGAACGACTCATCCTCCCCCATCTTGATCTCTTCAAAGCTTGTAGTGAGCCTCTGAAGTTTTGAATCCTTGACAGCCTTGGTTCCTTCATAGGTTGTCTGGAGAATGGTCCATGCTTCCTTAGTAGTTTCAGTAGAGGATATCTTCTTGAACTCCTCATTCATGACTGCACTGAATAGAGCGTTCAATGCCCTGCTGTTGAAGTTTTCCGCCTTAATCTTAACATCATCCCAGTCGGCTTGCGCTTCTATAGGCTTGGTCCAGCTTATCTCCACAGCTTGCCACACTTTCTCATTTAAAGACTGCAAGAAAGCTCCCATGCGTACTTTCTAGTATGCATAGTTAGTGTCATCAAATAAATGAGGTATAATAAGAGATTGTCCTTTATCCATGACAAACAAGGGTCAATGGATCACACAGCAAAGATTAAACCTAACCAGAGTGTGCTTACTCTGATACCACTTGATAGGCCAATAACGTATTGACCCCTTGTGATAAATTAATTGATTAATTAGTCAAGTTTATTAATTAATCAAATTAACATGCAATTGTACGTGGTAGCAAAAACAAATCACCAATTAACTAAAGTATGCAGCGGAAAATAAATTGACACGGTGATTTGTTTACGAATGGAGAAAACCTACACAGCAAAAACCCCACCAGGTGATTTTAAGGTCACCATTACCGAGAATTCACTATTATCAAAACAAGCAGTTACAAGTAAAGGAATCCCAATACCTTATACAAACCTACAATTGAACCCTTACCCAATACCCAATTGGACTTATTCTGTAGTGACAATCTCTCATTTTCAATGCACGGCTCCCAGTACGTGACTAACCAATTGCGCGGATCCCAGTACGCGACTTGATCACCAACTTGAGAAGGATGTTGGCTGCAAAGTTCTTCAATTCATCCAGACGATGAAGATCATGAAGTTGCTTGGTCACGAAACCCTATGGTGTATAAACATGGCAGCTTCTTCAAGAACTAGGGCAAACTAGGTTTCCGGTCACACTCTTCTTCACACTTGTGTAATTGTGATCTTGTGCAACTTGTGTCACCTTTTTCAGCCCTTAAAATAATCCTTATATATGTTTAGGGTTGTGAGAAAAGAAAGCCTAAACATACACTCATGGATTGGATGAAAATCAGCTTGAAAAACTGAACTTCATAAACCTCGACAGATACCCTATCTATCGAGCTAGCCATCGAGCCACGGGCTTCAACAGCTTTTAAACCTCGATAGATGCTAGCAGTCGAGCTTTAAAATCCTGCACATTCTCATTTGATTCTTGGACAGACTTTCATGGCTTTAACACTTGAACTTGAAACCTTGTTTCTTGAAGTATTAAACACATCTTAGATCTACCCAATTATAAGTAAAGTGCGTTTTGTCAAAAGATTAGCTAACTACATAAAATGTTGACATATGTTCCTAACATTGAATCACATATGTCCTAACAGTTTTATCTCCATTGGTTAAGTGATAAGTGAACAATGGTAAAATTTTCAATTTATAACAAATGTAATTTTTTAAAGTTTGGGAATTTGGATACTTACCTATTTCAAAGAGAATCTACATTCTTACAAGAAGGGGGTTGAGTGATAATTTAGATACCCCTAGCATCTTATTCTCTTATGTAATTTGTTACCAAACGTGGAAATCTTTTAACATTTTTGAGAATCCTAAAACTTTACCCCGTACAAAACGCCACCTAAGTGAAACTTGAGGTGAAAGCCTAATTTGAAGTGAATTTTAGCTTCGTGGATTAGAGTTTAGGGTTGCCTCACTTAAGAGGTCTTTTTGCTGAAATGCAAGTAATAATAAAAGATAAGAAATTAAATTGACTACAATTCGTAAGACACTAAATTCCAATGCCATTAATTTGAAGTAAATTGATTCAAAGTGAACCGTTTTGAAGTAATCTAGATTGAAGTGAATTGATTCAAAGTAAATTAATTCAAAGTAAAGATCAGATCCTAAGCCATTATTGTAGCATTAAATGATTGAAAGCAAAAATAAGCCTAGATCAAACACATACTAACAACTAAATATTGCATTAACCTAAATTTGATTAAACATGATCACTAGTTACAAAGGATTCACTTCCAAGCATAAATTCTTCATATATCCTAAGAATTAGAAGATCTCCTAAGAAACTAAGTACAAATGCTCTTAGAATTGTTCTCAATAATTTATTTAGTGTGTTCAGAGTGTCTTTTCTTGTAAAATGAGCCTTCATTTATATTTAAGGTTGTAGTGGCTTTGCACATGTCGCTCCCTAGTTGAATCTCAATGCCATTTGTTGCGCAAGCAACTAGTCTTAGTAACCTCTTATAACTCCCTCAAGCAACTACTCCCATATTGATTGTGCTGCACGTGTCATTGCATTGTTTGTGTGTTCCTGTAACTACTCAAACCGCTTGAAAGTAAGTCAAAACAATGTCATTTATTATTGAGTAATGCCAGGACATATAAAAATGCACAATATCATGCCACAACTCACTTCGTGGCAAGTTGTGAATGGTGGAAGTGTGTCCCAACATGACCCGCCATCACACGTCCATCAATCACAACTTGCCATGTGACAAGTTATGGCACAAAGTTGTACATTTTTATGTGTCCATAGCATTACTCTTTATCATCATTTCAAGCAATTTTCTATCTTGCCTCGATTTCCAAAAAAAATGCAATTTGCCACATAATTCTTCTTTTCCTACTTTATCTATCTCTCAGTATGCCAAGTGTTCGTGTTTTACATCATTAATTTTCACCCTAACAACATCAGATTACTAGTAGTTAGTACTATATCACAGTCAATATAGTATGTCATTTGTAATAATGCTCTCTCTCATATGTAAGAGGATTTTAACCCAAATGATTCAATCCATAATAAACATGATTTACCATCAACTAAGACTCTTGTCTCCATATACTAATCAGTAACTTGTGTAATGTGCAAGAAAGTTTAATATAAGATAATTTTTTCTACTTTTTTTTCTCTTTTACATAAATATGAAATTTCATAATTATAGTAGTTATTAATAGACATTTATTATAATTGTGTGTGTTTATGGAATTATATAGTCTACTATTTAAAGAAAATATGATGTACCAAGATTCTAATAGGTGGTTTAAATATAAAATAGAATTTAAATTCAATTTTAAAATATATATTAGAATAATAACATGTAAAATTGTAAGTTCTAGTCAGCTAAATAGATAAAATCATTGATAGTTTGATTGTTGAATAAGAGATCCAAGGTTTAATATTCACTTATACCAAAAACCAATTGGTGTAAAAAAATAAAAAATAACATATAAAATTCTTATGTGGCACAATATTATACATCTAACTCATTTATGACAAAACTCAAAACCCGCCCAACTAAACCCAATTACCACACCTAATACACAATAACTTAATTTCATTAATAGTTTTACCGCAAGACTATCTCAGGTCAAAGCTAAGAAAATATCACAAAAACACAAGGGCAAGGAAGGAAAAAGCACAACGCTGACATATTACATAGATTTTGGTGCAGACAACGGTTCCATTCAGTACAATGATGTTGCCTAGTTAAATCTCTAAAAGAAAGGAAAGGAAAAAGCAAATATAGCAATGCTAACAACACATACCAAGATTTATTTTTTGGTGCACACAGTGGTTCCATCCAGTACAATGATGTTGCCCACCTAAATCTCTAAAAGAAAGGAAAGGAAAAAGCAAGTATAGTAATGGTAACAACACATACCAAGATTTATTTTAATTTGGGTAACATCTAGCCTGTTTGAATTTAACATCAAGATGCCCTCCCCAGTCAATTATCTTCCTATTTGGTGTTGAACTACATAGTGAAGATAAATAAACCAATTATACTTCCTTGCAATCACAATTTGTCCTATAACAACTCCAATTATGAATCCACAACCATATCCAATCACGACTACTTTCCAGCCAAATTCAAATAGCAACTTTGAGTCTTGATTTAAAGGAGGGTGCAATGAGTCCTTGAAATTTCCACATTTCTTTGGCAAAGGATTTCCACACAATCCAGGATTACCACCAAAAGACTTGTCCTGAAAGGTATCAAATTGGTTCCCATGCGGTATAGGCCCTATTAGATGATTGTTGGAGACATTGAAAAATGCAAGGAATGTGAGTTGTGTTAGTTGTGGAGGGATCTCTCCAGACAACTTGTTTTGAGAAAGGTCCAATGCTTCTAGCGCTGTCAGCTTCTCCAAGGATGAGGGTATAGAACCAGTGAGTAAGTTGTTGGAAAGGTTGAGCAACTGGATACCTTTCAAATTCCCCATGAGTTCTGGAATTTCTCCTTCAAATTTATTGCTTGAAAGATCCATGGCTATGAAAATATATGGGATTCTCTCGTATGCAATCTCCATGCCTCTGTTTGTGAATGTCATTGAATAAGTGTATTGATTTGTCCATGTATATCCAGGTACATTGAAGCTCGTGTTCGCTTGCATATACATTTGACGATGCTTACCAATGATTTGCATGGCTTTCCAAATTCGGAAGTACTCAAATGGTAACTTACCAGTGATGTTATTGTAAGAAATGTCAACAATATGCAAGTTTGGAAATACAAAATTATTTTCAGGTTTCCCAATTGCACCTTGGAGTTGATTATATCGTAATATAAGAACTCCTAATTCTGGAAGAACCCCCAACCAGGAGGGAAAAGAATCATTTATCTGATTGTTTCCGAGAACAAGAGTTTCCAACATAGTACAATTCACCAACGATCTTGGTATCCACCCCTGTAATTGATTTTGACTAAAATCAATCATTTTCAATTTGCTTCCCTTCTTGCATATTTGAGGAATGTTGCCGTGAAAGTTGTTCCTTCTTAGATTGAGAATTGATAAGGAAAAACTGAGGTTTCCCAAACAATCCGGAAGCATGCCACTCAAGTTGTTATATGACAAGTCAAGGACAAAAAGAGAACTTAGATTGCAAATCATTTGTGGGATTTCTCCGGTTAGTGTGTTATTTGAGACTGAGTAACTAAAGATGGAAGGTGGTGGGATAGGAAGTGATCCCTGCAGCTTGTTATTACTAAGATCCAAATTTCGTAGATTGGTCCATGGTAGAATAACAGGAAGTTGGTGGAAACCTGTTAGAAAATTGTTAGACAGATCTAGATTCCAGAGAGTTTTTTTACTTGAGTTCCACATCCATTTTGGTATTAGGCCAGTAATTTTGTTATTAGAAAGTACCAAAAATTCCAATTTATCTTGGCTTTTTAGAAAATCTGGGAACTCATCTAAGTCACAAGATTCCAGTCCTAGGATCCGAAATTTTGGAAAAGTTATGTTGTTACTAGGCTTTGTCAGCAATGAAATTTGGTTGGAAGATAGTTGGAGCCAATTGAGGTTTTGGAGTTTCAAAAAATTGTCAAATTCAACTATACCACCAAAGTAATTAAAATCCAGATAGAGAGTTTCAAGATTCATAAGCCTATATATCCATGATGGTATTGAACCATACAAACCATTGCTGTCAAGTGCCAAATGAGCTAGTTGGGTAAGGTTTGCCAGCCAAGATGGAATATGACCCGTTAAATAACAAGAACCAAGGTTTAAATATGTAAGTTGGGTAAGGTTTCGAATAAAAAAAAGGGATGCTACTATTCAAATTGAGGTTCGCTAGGCCCAAGTGATTGAGTTTAGTTTGCTTACCGATCCAATCCAAAGTAACACGGTTGAAATTGTTAAATGAAAGGTCCAGATTGATGAGCTCGGTAAGATTACCAAATGAGGATGGTACTGGTCCAGAAAAATTGCATTCCCTAACGTCAAAATCATATAACAACTTGAGGTCACCAATTGAATCTGGTAGCTCACCATAAAAACTCGTACCCGTAAGCTTCAAGACTTTAAGGGGGCTGCTTCTGTTAAATTCTGGAACATATCCAGTGAGATCTGCATTATACCGCACACTGAGGAACTCTAGATTTGGTAGTTGAAAAATTCCTGCCGGGAACTCACCATGCAAACCACAAGAGAAGTTAAAGAAGTAAGGTTTGCCATGTTATAGGGCACTGTCGAAGATATATCAACCTGAGAAAGATATAACTCCTCCATGTTTGGAAACTTCTCAACCAGGCTTCGTAAGCCAGGGTTTTGGAGGTTCAATAAATTGAAAGAGAGATCAAGACAAACCAGCTTAGAAAGGTGTAAAATTTCGGCTGGGATCTGGCCTGCAAATCCAGATTGGCAGAGGTCCAAATAAGTTAGATTCGAAAGCTGCATAATACCAACAGGGATTTGAGATTGATTAAAGTCGTTGAAGGAGAGAATCAGCCTCTGGAGATTAACAAGACGGAAAAGGCTACTACTGGAGTTGATAGAACCATAGAGACAACTATTGCTGAGATCAAGGCTGATCACATGACCGGTGTCCTTGTCGCACCCAACACCATCCCATGAGCAGCAATCATCACTCTCAAGCTTCCACAAAGAAACCTTCGGGTAAGCAGAAGTTGCAGATGATGCAGACTGATCGATGACAAAGCTTTCCTTGAATTGCAACAAGGCGAAGCTCTCATCATCATGGCATAAAGGTTGCACGAAAGAAGAGCTAGCAAACATAAGATTATACAACGAAAGTATAGCAAGAAAGTGCATGAGCATGAATAGAGAAATTGATAAACCCATAATGTTGTACTGAATTTTGTTTTGCACTCTTAGAATTTAAGCACACACATGGAGGCTGGAAAGCCGAGATGGAACATTATATTAATCAAAAATATGCTTTATCGTGAGAGAATCATTGCAATGTTTCTTACTATCATCATTGTAGTTGGAAAAATGAATATGTTCCATAATATCATGTTAAGCTCACAATAGTTTAGACCGTGACTATATGGAATTAGGCAGAGATGCATATCCATTTGAAAGCAGGTTGTTTAGCTTTTTGATGAAAACTTTTTGTTGAAAGTCCGCTAAAATTTACCCATAATTTTTTACTGAATTTTGTTTAGCACTCTTTGAATTTAAGCACACCTGGAGGCTAGGAGTCAAGATGGAACATTATTTTGATTAGAAATGTGCTTATCGTAAAAGACCCGCAATTGCAATGTTTTCTTACCATCATCATTGTAGTTATAAAAATGAATATGTTCTATAATTTCAAGTCACAATAGTTTAGCCGACCCTGACTATATGGAATTACGTAGATATGCATTTCCATTTAGGAGTAGTTTATTTGGCTTTAATGAACACTTTTTGTTGAAAGTGTGCTAAAATATACTTGTACCTAAAAAAAAAGTGAAAAAAAATAAGAAAAAATGAAATTTTAAAAAATTGAACTTTCTGGAGTCTTAAAAAATTGTACTTAAAAGCTAAAAAAAAATTACAATTTATACTTTATTAGTCAATAAAATCATGTATATAAATTTAATTAGAATAAAATTCTAATAAATAATTGTATTGAATTTAACTATACCAAAAAAAAAAAATTACAATTTTTACTTTATTAGTCAATGCAGTCATGTATTTGAATTTAATTGAAAAACTTAATGTATTACTTCTAAGAAACTGTACAAAGTACTTTTTTCTTAATGCAAGCATGAATGCCATATTTTATTTTTAAAAAAAAAAACTTTAGTGGGTTAAAAATTCTTTGAGCGCCTGATATTATCCCTCTTTCCATACAGAGTATGTCATTTAGCTCCTCACAAAAAGAACGTGGATTGTGAGACACAAAGGTTCTCCTTAATTTTGGATAATAAAATAAAATATAAAGTTTGATATATAATTAATTTTATATTCTAATTAATAAAGTGGCAATTTTTTTGTTTGGATCAAGTGACACATTGTGATAAGTGTATAATAAAAATGACAGTGGTGATATTGAATTAATCATAATCTATCATCTCAATATTTTAAAAAACAAGTATTGTAATAGACCCAATATATAATGGAATAACTATATGTAAAGTTGTTATTTACAACTATGTATTTTGTTAGCTTTTATTCCGTGCCAAATTTGATTGTAATTATTATCAATCGTTTGTACCCTGTATTTGTTGTGGGATTTGTTGTAAGGGTTGTGTGATAGAGAGAGAGTGTAAAGACTCAAGCATTTGAAGACTGAAGATTTCTCACGGGTATGTCGCGACTTAGCTTCCCGCGAAATGACACATGTGCCCTGCACATGCTGGAATGCGAAGAGTCAGGACAGATGTAGACAGCTGTTTTTCGCGAGTATCTCGCTGGTAAGGCCTTCCCGCGAGATACCCACGAAATGCTCTGTTTAGCTGATCTGTCATTTTTGATACACTCTATCCTTGCCCACTCTATATATACCCTCATTACCCACATGTGTAGGAGAGACCATTCAGAGAGAAAAACCCTAGATAGGTTTTTTACAACACACACACCAATCTTTTGAGAGAGAGCTACTCCTCCTTAGTGAGAAATCATTGTAGCCTCTTCTCCATCCCTCTCCCATTATCATACCTTGAGAGGAGATTTGTACCCAAATACAACCCACACCTATTCAGAGTGTAGAGTGTTTTGGAGTTGTTGGGAAGCATTGGACGAAGCCGATGATGGCAGATGCAAGATGGAGCTTGTTGCGGGATCGGGAGAACTAAGACAAGACACGGTTCCAAGAAGCTTTATTAGAGTAGGAGCTTGGAGGGCTTAGGTACATCGAGTAGATTAGGCTTGGAGGGTCTCTTGCTAACCCATGTATCCCAACTGATTGTCTAGTGGATCGATTTCCGCTTGGAGAGCGGCAGAGAGGTTTTTCGCCGAGTTCTTCGGTTTCCTCTTCGAAAACACGTCTCGGTGTTTTTTGTGTTTGTATCTCTCTTCCCTACTCTTTTATATTCCATTATACTGCTGTGTTGCTTAGTTTATGAATTAGAGTAGCTTGTTGTTCATCCGCTCGCATTTACACTATTCCGCACTTAGTATTAAGTTAGTATAAAATCTATCGAGCCATAACTTTAATTGGGGGGTCTAAATTGCTCTTGTGTTTTCAACACATTTTCGAGCTTTCACTATAACTTAAGAATAATCATTCAATTGTTTGGTTATATTTTTATTACAAGAGATAATTGTTCTTTATGAATGATTATTATTTAAAATGAAGAATAATTAATCCTTAAAAAAAAAGTGTAATTGTATAATGCTTTCCTTGAATTGCAACAAGGCAAAGCTCTCATCATCATGGCATAAAGGTTGCACGAAAGAAGAGCTAGCAAACATAAGATTATACAACGAAAGTATAGCAATAAAGTGCATGAGCATGAATAGAGAAATTGATAAACCCATACTGTTGTACTTGTGTGGGCTTTTGTGGAGTCTAGTTGTGTTTGATCCAATTGATGACTTGACCTAACCTAAAATAATGTTGTGTGGTTTTTAATGGGAGATTTTTTGAGACTTAGTCTATGGAGTAAAGGTTCGGATTGATAAGCCTAAGCCGTAGCGCTCATGGACAAGCCTCTTGGGGGTCTGGGGGCAACGCCCCTGGGAAAAATTTTTGGCCCATTTTGTAGCCCATTGTGAATCCTATGTGCAAGATACAGAAAACGCTGCTTTGGTGATTAGGGTTTCCAATTGTAGTTTTTTTAGAGAGAAAAAAAAAAACTGTACTACTGCACTTTGTATTTTTCCCTGATAATAGTGAAAACTCTGCAACTTCGTGGACGTAGGCAAATTGCTGAACCACGTAAATATTGTCTTGTGCGTGTAATTTTTTTTATTTTGACGTGTGTTTTCTCTATTTTGTTTCTTACTGGAAATTTCGTGTCAATTCCCTACAGTACTGAATTTTGTTTTGCACACTTAGAATTTAATAAGCACACCTGGAGACTGGAAGTCAAGATGGAACATTATTTTTCTTAAAAATATGCTTTATCGTGAGAGACCCACAATTGCAATAATGTTTTCTTACTATCATTATTGTAGTTGGAAAAATGAATGTGTTCCATTATTTAATGTCGAAGGTCACAATAGTTGAGACCTTGACTATATGGAGTTGGGCAAAGATGCATATCCGATTTGGAGTCAACTCAGTCAAGTTAATGGTGTAACATCACGCATTACTAATGTTAATTCCCTTTTTTATAATACTTTTTGGTTTTTGCTACGTGTATTATTGCCTTCCCATATTAATGCCACCTAATATAAATGCTAGGATAAAAACTTTAAGAACCGCTCTTTTTAATCATATTGGATTTATTTTAGTTAAGAAAAATAGAGTATATTATAACTGTGAGGGTCAAAAACAACCACCAAAATAATAAAGATGGACAAAATGACCTTCACAATTAATTTCTAAAAAGATGGGAAAATATTCCACAATGGGAGATCTAAACAGCAAATTGAAGGGATAAAAATATCAAAACAGGCTATTACATATACAAAAACAATGTTCTCGTGGTATAGGGGTAAGATCAAGGACTAAAAACCTTAGAAATATCTCTCTTTCCACTTTCTCTCTCTTTTTCTTCTCTAAGCCTTTTTTTTCTAAATTTTCTGAATCCCATTCCCCAAATTGGCTTGTTCCTAGCTGGATTTGGGGGATACTTGTCCCATCACCCCATTGTTCTGCCACTCTTTCATTATGAAATAGGACTTTTAAGGGTGTTTCTACTGTTCAAGCCAGTCAATTAGCATTTAATGTGGCAGAGATTAGGTGTAGAATCTTATTAATATGAAGGTGACTGCTTTAGTGGTCCTTATCCCTTCCTTGCACTTCTCGGGGTGAGTTTGATGGAAGGTAGCATCTTGGTTCAGAAGGAAATTGGTCATCTATGGTTCTTTTATCGTTCGTCATAGGGAAGGTTTAGCATATCACCTCAGCAACAAACCTCGATAATTGAAGTTTGTCTGGGCCTTTACGGAAGTGATCCCAGGAGGTTCCCTTCTATCTATTAGATCACTTGATCCACATCTGTATCTTTGGGTTGGGCCTATCTTTCTAAAAATGATCTTATTGGGTTTTTGGTTCTTAGCCTGAGCTCACACTCATCCCCCCACAATAACAAATAACTATATTGAATTTAACTACACCTTTTTTTTTTACTACAATTTATTCTTTATTAGTCGATACAATCATGTATTTAAATATAATTAGAAATTTTTTTTTAGAAACAAACTAACTGTTAAACACACATGCCCACACACTTAATTATACACTCTCTCACCAAGCTCTATTAAGCTCATTCAATTGTTTGGTTATGTTTTTATTACACAAGACAATTATTCTTTATGAATGATTATTCTTTAAAATGAAGAATAAATAATCCTTAAAAAAATGAGTGTAATTGTTATTCCTTAACTTATACAAATTTAAGTTCCAGAAAAAAGCTTCTATTCGAATTAGAATATTTTTTTGTAACTCATTTATTCTCTCTATAGTCTTTCTTGGCTTTGTTCTTAATTGATGAGATTTTTTGTCTTAATTTTTCTGTTATTTATTCCACTTCCAATACCACAACAAAGAGACCCTAAATTTTATCTTATTTTAGGCTGTCAAGAGAAACCCAATTCTAGATCAATAGTTTCATTTTACATTATTTATTTCTATTAATTATCATTTTAAACTAATACAAAAGGGATAAAATGCCCAACTATTGCTATCATCACATTCTTTCTCTATTGCGAACATGAGATTAGAGCCAGTTTGTTTGTTTTTTTTAATTAGTTTGATATTCTCAAATACAGAAACTCAAGTTTGTTTATCGTTTATATCTATTTTGCTGTCCCTACAAATTGAAAATTAATTCAAAATATAATCCAATCTGTGTAAACATATAATTTTGTAAAAATGGTGTTTTGAAAATTTTGACTAAATATGATATCATTCCACCACCTTATTTATGTATTATCACCAAATGGATGAATAATAATTATTATTCCATTTTAGCTTCTTTTATTACTAGTGATATTTATTCTTATTATACTCTAATCATCATTACAGTGTACCAAACATGGTTGAACTTTTTACTGTAATCGACTAACTATTTTTTAGGGAGTTGAGCAAATTTCAGTTAAATGAATATTTGTTCATTAATTTTTTTTAATTTTCCAATGTAGTGGTTGTGAGATGGGGACCTATTAGATTCCTCTTGAATGGTTGCACTTCACACTCATTAACAAAAGATTTTATAAAAAAAGTTTAAATTTGTAATTAACATTGTTGACAAAAATAAAACATCATATATATAAAGTCAAGGCTGAGAGGAAATTCAATTAGAATTTCAATTAGAGTTTAATTTTGTGCTATGTGTCTCATCTAAACTTTTTAACTTTTGTTTCAAGTGTGTTAATTTAGTGCAAATTATGAGGAGTCTAATATAAATGAACTATGAGAAACCCAATCATATACCCAAAATTCGAAGAAGAGAGAGTTTGAAAGATTATACTTCCAATGCCATTTGTTTGTCTAGCTAAAAATAATTCAAATTTATCAACTTTTTATATAATACTGTGAACAGTCGTTCTTTTTTAGGTAGGAAAAAAAAATATATATATATATATATATATATATATATTGTGTGTGTGTGTGTGTGTGTGTGTGTTTTATTATATCAATGCATATTGCATTTATTGTTACTACGTTGTTGTTGAATCACATCAGCAGCCATGTCATTATTTTCTTTCCATTAATAAACAATTTTTTTTCTATTAATCTTTTAACGATTCTACAGTTTTCACTTCTACTTCCATAGCCAAAAGCCTTGTAGCTGAATTGGCACCTCCCCATGTACAAAGTGTTTGGAGGTCTAGGGGGAAAAAGGGTTCGAGCTGTAGGGTTAGCAGCATGTTGTAATTATTTCTCAAAAAAAAAAAAAAAAAAAAAAAAAACTTCTACTTCCATAACACCCCTAACTCCCATTCTCCATTATTTTTAACTTCCCATGTAAGTTCTTTAATGCCTCAGACTCTCTCTCTCTCTCTGTCTCCTCCTCCTCCTTTCTTGCCTCTTCCTCTTCTCATTGAACCCAACCATTTCATACATATTTAGTTGCCACCACCCCTATAAAATCAAAAAGATGATATATGAATTGTTAGACGTCCTTTGTCTCTCTTAACTAGAAGATGAATGATTTTAGATTTATCTGATGCCATAAAAGAGCTAATTTCAGAGTAGCTAGCCTATATTCTTGAGAGGGGATATCATTCTACTCCCTAAAACCATATGGTATGTCAAGCTTATTTTATATATTGAAAAGTATTGTGTGTGTGTGTGTGTTTATTTATTTATTTAAATTATGTCTCTTTTACAATGAATTGTTGCCAAGCAAAATAGTTTGCTCTCTATTTTGATG
Organism: Quercus aquifolioides; assembly: GCA_019022515.1. NCBI lineage: Eukaryota > Viridiplantae > Streptophyta > Magnoliopsida > Fagales > Fagaceae > Quercus > Quercus aquifolioides. The sequence goes on along the minus strand of CM032331.1, from coordinate 41,704,268 downwards.
CTAAAGGTAATTTCAATATTTGCTTTTTGTTGATACCCATTTTCGCGACACATTCTTTACAAACCCGATTCAACCAAGCCTGACTTTCTTATGGGCTCAATTTATGTATTATATTATATTTTATTCTTTTAAGCATGGCCCTAGCTCATGCGACATATTGGAAGAAATTGAGGAAGTGTGGTTTGGAGGGTATGGGTCGGTTCCTTTCGGACCTTTTGCATAAGACTAGCCCATGTGTGCAATCAAGTGGGTAAGGGACACTAGTAATACCTCTGACTCATAGAGGAGGTCTTGTACCCGAAATTTCCACCCCAAAAGAGGTTTCATGCTCTGGTTGACTGTGGCCCAACTTTTCTGCACTACCATTTTTTTCCTAAAACTTATAGCTGACCCTAAGTGGCTAGCCTTGTCTACTACAACAACCAAATGTAGACTCTAAGGGCCCGCCATGTCTAGGAAACATCAACCCATGAATTTAGGCCACTTCATTTTCCAAATTATGCAAAAAGCAAGCCAACCTTCTTACTCAATTAAAGAAAATCTGAACATAACCTCTTTGATTGAGACCTTGGAGTTCAAAGCCTCTTCTATTGACCAAAAACCAGTTACTTAGAATACCCCAAACTCAATACAAAAGGCCCCAATCATATTCAAAATGAACTAACTATGTTTTTCCCACAGAGCTAAAACTTGAGACCAAAAGCCCATTCAACCAGCCAACACTCTCACAATTCTAAAGCTTAGGGGTGGAAATATGGTTACATGGAAACCTTCCCTCTCTTCCTCACAACCTCTCTCAATTTCCTTTTCTCGCTGACTGTGGGTCAAAATTTTGGACTTGTGTACTTTTTCTGCATTTTCTTGTATTTCAATTATGGCATTTTGATTTCTCTCTTGTTAAAGTACCATTAGCCTTTGGTTCATTATACATTTGAAATTTTGGGATTGACTCTCCACAAATAATCACTTTTAAAGAACCCAAGGGGAGACTTAGGCCATTCTCCCATTTTTGGCCCTTGTCACAAAAACGTCCCCGACACATTTCTATATATGTTTCCACATGTTTGATAAAATGACTATAAGAAGGATTTAAAAAGATGGTCATGTTCATGTAGAAGAACAAATAGCAAGAACAAATGTTAAAGATTATTGTTATGTTAGTAAACTTCATTCATAAATGTGTTTTCAACACTAAGAAAAATTCCTAAGGTGTGTTTGTGAGAAACCACACCCCTCGCCCATTTTGAATTGATTGGTATGGGCCAAACCCATGTGAATGACTTTGGTCTTAGATATAATCTAAGATAAAGTACATAACTTTGTTTCTTAGTTACAATCTATAAATTGAAAATTACGTGAATAAGTATTTGATCTTCTAACCATTGATCTAAGCTCGGAGGCTATGTTACAAAATGGAAAGATGTTAGGCACCCACCTTACTCGATGAAACTGGTCTTCTAGACTATAGTGACCAACATTCATGTTACATTGTCCAATCAATCAACATATTGTCAATGTAGAACATATAGGTGATTTGTACTGGGTAGCTAACCGGTACGAAAATTTTCAATCATTTCGACCTGAACTGAACTGAATCAATAACATTGGTGTCAAGAACTCTTCGAGCACCTAATATTTTATGGGATGTGTATAATTGCCCATTGCATACAAAATATGTCATTTGGCTCCTCACAAAAAGCATGTAGATTGTGGAGCACACGTATTATCCTTAATTTTGGATTAAAAAAAAATACATGCATAATAAATTTCACTTTTAAAAAAAAATTATTGAGGTGACATTTAAAAAAAAATTATATAAAATAACAAGTTGTGATAAGTGTATGATAAAAGTAACGAGAATGATATTGTACTAATCATAATCTATCATATATATTGTAGGGGCTCGTTTTGTCGTTGATCCCCCAGCAATACATTTGTTTAGAGAGTGGGCCGTAGGGTTTGGCGCCAACAGGCTTGCCACCGGCTCACCGGAAGTGCTCTTCCTTCTTGAGGACTTTGCTTTGTTCTTTTTGTTTTGGGGGTTGCTCCTCGGATGGCCGAGGAGCCCCTTACTCTGAAGGGCCCCTTGCATTATATACTCTCTTTGGCCAATCCTGGCCTTCCAATTGTCAATCATCTAGACCATTGCATAAGGACCTGTCCCATCAGCCACGTTCCCCACCTTACCGTGGGTCGCAGCACCCAAGGTTCCGCCGTTCAGGAGTCCTTTCAGCATTAAGATTGCCAGGAGAGTTAGGTGGATGCATTTAAGTGTGGATGTGACTGCCCGTACTGGGCTTGTCCCCCACCTGGGATTTAGGATAGGCACGCCGAGGAAAGGGTCGTCCTCGGCGTGGCCCAGAGGGCTAGAAGCCCCTAGATAGTTGCCTGGGACAGCCATCGATCCTCGGCGTGGGCCTTGGGCCAGCCTAGAGGTGGGTCGAGACTTCCCGGCCCACGGGCCCCACAATAGCCCCTCAAAATCCTTCTGCACGTTCCCTTGAACGGGGAGGAGGGTTTTGATATCCACGGCCCTCATACCCCAGAAGGCCTTCCACTGGTTGGTTTTTCCCAAATGGTCAGCTCGGCGCTTTAATCCTTTGGTAAGCAGTTAGTCTCCTTCAAAAGATTCTGGCACTGCTTTAAGGATAGTGGCAAGCTCCCCGTAGGCTTGGGTCCGAGGACCGTGTAAGACTTAGGCGCAGGGGCTGTCTTCATAAGTAGTGGCTAGCTCTCCGTAGGCTTGGGTCCGAGGACCATGCAAGACCTAGGCACAGGTGCTGCCTTCATAAGTAGTGGCTAGCTCTCCGTAGGCTTGGGTCCGAGGACCATGCAAGACCTAGGCACAGGTGCTGCCTTCATAAGTAGTGGCTAGCTCTCCGTAGGCTTGGGTCCGTGGACCATGCAAGACCTAGGCACAGGTGCTGCCTTCATAAGTAGTGGCTAGCTCTCCGTAGGCTTGGGTCCGAGGACCATGCAAGACCTAGGCACAGGTGCTGCCTTCATAAGTAGTGGCTAGCTCTCCGTAGGCTTGGGTCCGAGGACCATGCAAGACCTAGGCACAGGTGCTGCCTTCATAAGTAGTGGCTAGCTCTCCGTAGGCTTGGGTCCGTGGACCATGCAAGACCTAGGCACAGGTGCTGCCTTCATAAGTAGTGGCTAGCTCTCCGTAGGCTTGGGTCCGTGGACCATGCAAGACCTAGGCACAGGTGCTGCCTTCATAAGTAGTGGCTAGCTCTCCGTAGGCTTGGGTCCGTGGACCATGCAAGACCTAGGCACAGGTGCTGCCTTCATCAGTAGTGGCTAGCTCTCCGTAGGCTTGGGTCCGAGGACCATGCAAGACCTAGGCACAGGTGCTGCCTTCATCAGTAGTGGCTAGCTCTCTGTAGGCTTGGGTCCGAGGACCATGCAAGACCTAGGTTCTGTCTAACACTTGGTCTTCTGAAGTAATTAGTTTCCCCATAGGCCTGAGTCCGAGGACCATGCAGAGCCTTGGTTCTGTCTAACACTTGGTCTTCTGAAGTAATTAGTTTCCCCATAGGCCTGAGTCCGAGGACCATGCAGAGCCTTGGTTCTGTCTAACACTTGGTCTTCTGAAGTAATTAGTTTCCCCATAGGCCTGAGTCCGAGGACCATGCAGAGCCTTGGTTCTGTCTAACACTTGGTCTTCTGAAGTATTTAGTTTCCCCATAGGCCTGAGTCCGGGGACCATGCAGAGCCTTGGTTCTGTCTAACACTTGGTTCTCTGAAGCAGTTAGTTTCCCCATAGGCCTGAGTCCGAGGACCATGCAGAGCCTTGGTTCTGTCTAACACTTGGGAAGCGTCTCTTGGCCGTTCGTATTCTGCGCCTGACGCTTCGGTGCGCGAGACGCGCCTTCATTAATGGTCTCGTAAATCAACAGAAGTACAACGGTCTGCGGCCCCCTTGGAATTTGGTGGCTTCATTATTGCCCGCCGCCTCGGTAACTCACTCTTCGAATTCTTCGTGAATTAATTCTCACCAACCCTCCTCCTCTATATAAGACTTTCTGGGGGGACGGTTCCTTCATACTCCATGAGTCTCCCAACTCGAACAGAAAGAGCGCCATTCTTCCACTCCCCATGCCCCTTTAACAACCCCGTCGGAATTGTGACCGGAGTTAGGAGATATGGGGCTAAGGGCTGCCGTGGCCGCAGCCCCCACTGGGTTTCTGGTGCGGCAGAGTCTAGTCGTAACACCGGCAGTGTCGTACGCGGTGGCCAGGTGGAACGTTGTTGAAGCACCTAACGTCTCTCCCCGGAGCGCACCTCCGGTGGAGGAGACACGCGAACTCACGTCATGGCTGGCGCCTGAGTGTTGCCGTCTCCAACGGCCGGCGCTCGGGAGGACTGGAGAGCATCAAGGGAACATCACGGGGGAGGACATTCCAGTGCCCCTGCATCTGCTCCTCACTTTGTTCAAGCTTCCGCCCTGAAGTGAGCCAGTCCCAGCCCCCTTCCCCGTTTTTATTGTCAAGCTCTCCCGTTCTGCTGATGCCAATAAAAGCACGGGTTGACACTTCTCCCTCCCTCTAGCTAGCTGTAGAATCGGACCGCCTGAGCCTCCGATTGTAGGATTAGCTTGTAATAAAGCTTGTAAAACAAGCCTGCCTGAGCCTCTGATTGTATTTTGTAGTTTTCTTTTTCATGGAATAATATCAGACCCTTTTCTCCTTTCTTCTCTTTTTTTTTTTGCTGTTGAATCTTCCATTTTGCTGCAACTATACTTGTTTGTTTTTCTTTCGCGGAGTGACTGTTTAGAACGATCGCCGGTTGCGCCGGTCGGCGCACTAACCCTTCCCACAGACGGCGCCAATTGTAGGGGCTCGTTTTGTCGTTGATCCCCCAGCAATACATTTGTTTAGAGAATGGGCCGTAGGGTTTGGCGCCAACAGGCTTGCCACCGGCTCACCGGAAGTGCTCTTCCTTCTTGAGGGCTTTGCTTTGTTCTTTTTGTTTTGGGGGTTGCTCCTCGGATGGCCGAGGAGCCCCTTACTCTGAAGGGCCCCTTGCACATGGTTTTAAAAACCGAACCGGACATCAAACCGTTTTTTTCCCAATTTCCGGTTCAACCCCGGTTTTTGACCGGTTTTTGGCCGGTTTTCCGGTTGTTGACCGGTTATTGACCGGTTATGGGGCTTTTAACCGGACCGGATTGGCATCCGGTTCCCGGTTGAACCGGTCGGACCGGCCGGTCCGGTCCGGTTTTTAAAACAGTGCCCTTGCATTATATACTCTCTTTGGCCAATCCTGGCCTTCCAACTGTCAATCATCTAGACCATTGCATAAGGACCTGTCCCATCAGCCACGTTCCCCACCTTACCGTGGGTCGCAGCACCCAAGGTTCCGCCGTTCAGGAGTCCTTTCAGCATTAAGATTGCCAGGAGAGTTAGGTGGATGCATTTAAGTGTGGATGTGACTGCCCGTACTGGGCTTGTCCCCCACCTGGGATTTAGGATAGGCACGCCGAGGAAAGGGTCGTCCTCGGCGTGGACCAGAGGGCTAGAAGCCCCTAGATAATTGCCTGGGACAGCCATCGATCCTCGGCGTGGGCCTTGGGCCAGCCTAGAAGTGGGCCGAGACTTCCAGGCCCACGGGCCCCACATATATATATATATATATATATATATATATATATATTTAAGAAGTCCAATTGCATTGATTAAAGTTGAAAGAAGAAAAAAACTAACTTATTTTTAGCGAGTTGAGCAAATTCAAGTGAAATGGACATTGTTTATTAGCTTCATGTTATTTTGCTCAATGCAGCGGCTGTGGGACCTATTAACAGATTCCTTTTTGAATGGTTGCACTTTACGCTCCTTGACAAAAGGCTTTATTAAAAAAAAAGGGTTAGAAATTGGTGACTTTTTTTTTTTATTTTTTTATTGTTCGTACTTTGTAAGTTGTAATATTGTCGACAAAAATAAAACAACATCATTATAATTGAATCATACTAACGAATGCCCTTAGGTTATTAGTTAACAATCTATATTAGAAAAATACACCATTTTTATGAAAAATGAAAAAAACTGTTAAAACATTAATAATTTTTTTCTTTTCCCATAAATTTTTTTTAAATGAATTATTAATCAATGTCATAAGGGCATTCATTAGCATTTCCTATTATAATTATAGAATTTGAAGCTTTTCTTCTTTCAACAAGCCTCAGGCCACTTAACTTAAATACGTGGATTTCAGATAACTCAATTGGTAAAAATTTTTATGATTGAATAAGAGATCTGGAGTTTCAATATTTGCCTATATCAATAACTGATTGGTATTTTAATTTGATAATAAAAAATTACCATTAGAAGCGGACGTCATTAGTTATGAAATTCTCTCCAAAAATAAAAAAAAAAACTAGAGCCACTATTTTTTTTTCAAATTTTTTTATAATAATATATAATAATTGAGCAGGCATATTGTAAATGGCCAACAATAAAGTGACGTAGATAATGGATCTAAATAAAAACTAATGACAACTCAATAACTAAAGAGACATAAAATTTGTTGCAAAAAATATTGTGATTGCTGACATTTCTCTTCTTCTCTAGGTCTCGTACTCTTTACCAGTCAACTCCCAGTCCCAGATACTTGACGACCACGCAATAAAGAACTAAAGCAAGAATACTGTACATTGTTAAATCACTGCCCAAAATGCAAGCTCCAAGAAAGACCCACCTGGTAAAAACCCTAAGAGCATCTCCAATGGGACTCGGCATCTCTAAATTTTAAAGAAAAATGTCACTATTCACACAAAAAATGAAGTCCAACAGCCTCTCTATCAGCCTCTCTATCTCTATTTTTTTTTTAGATATGCTACAGTAGCTCGCCAGGAATAGAGAGACTGTAGCATTCACTGTAGCTTATGCAAAACTTATTTCTCATTAAACTAATACCCGGTTGGATTAAAAAAATATTTTTTTCTCTTTCCTTCGTTTCTCTTTCTTCTTCACTCCGTCTCTCTTCTTTATCTCAACGGCTACAAAACGCAGAATACAATCCAAACATAAAAAACAATTTTTCTCATAAACCAAATGAAATCAGAAAAGAGAAAAAGAAAATAGAGAGACATGAGCAAAAGAATTAATTCAATCTCAATAATCACAACCGAATAAAATTTTTAATTTTCACTCAATAATCAAAACGGTAACAACAAAACTATTCTTGATCTTTTCTCTCAAACATCTCTAAACTCAGTCTCAATCAAAATACAAACTCAAATCACAATTTTAAAACTAATCAAACTAAAAAAAAAAAAAAAAAAAGAACTGACCCATCTGAGCCTCGGTGGGGAGGAGGATATGCGGTGGTGGGAGAAGGACAAATGGACAATCTTCATCTATGAGAGAAAGCTCCAGCCGAAGTGCTGCTCCAGCCGAAGAAAAGAAAAGGAAAAAAGAAAATGCTCCCAGAGCTCCATCCAGCCGAAGAGAAGAAAAGGAAAAAGCAAAGGAAAAAGGAAGAATGCTCCAGAAAGTGCCAGGAGATAGGGATAAAGGGAAAGGTGTGGTGGAGAAAAAAGAGGGGGAAAAAAAAAAAAAGAAAAGAAAAGAAAACAAACGTGTGGGTGAAAAAAAAAAAAATAAGGAAAAAATAAAAAATATTAATTGAAAAATATTAATATAATATTTTCACAATATTTTCACAATAAATTTTAAATAACAGACTGTTATTAGTTAATATTGACAAGTAAAAAAATGATTTCAGTGGTGGGTTCAAATTAGAACTAGTAATAATTTTTCACGTAAATTTTATTGTGAAAGTATTGCGTAAAATATTGTGAACATAGCACTTCTTATTGAAAAATATAGTTGTTAAAAAAAAGAATATATGATGATTAAAAAAAGATTAAATAATGAATGAAGAAATAATATTTAAATGAGATAGAGAAAAGGATAGAGAGTCTGTTGGAAAGTGTAATTGAAAAAGTGGGTAGGCAAAAGGTAAAATACACTGTTCATTCTCCAAATTGGGAAAAATTTGAAGAAAATTTGGAGAGCCTGCTGGAGATGCTCTAACGTTTATTCTTCTCTTTCATTAGCAATCATTCACCATTCTTGGCATTTAGTGCTTTCTTCTTTGTCTGCTCAAGGTTTTTTTTTGCTTTCTTCTTCTTATTGATTTTTGAGCGTCACATTTTGCTGTGTTTTTTTTCCTTTATTGGGTATTGGTCCAACCACTTATTTTGATTATTTATTGCAACTTCTCCATCAACAAATATATATATATATATATATATATGGTTTTCTCTTCTTTTTGGGTGTAACTTTTCTAGGTTCAAGTGAAAATGGCTGAAAATTGGTTGATAATGTCTTTCTTATTTAATTATTTTTGCCCATCAAATTTCTTCTTTATGAGACTTTTTCTATGCGTGTGTGAGTGAGAGAGAGTATTTACTAATAATCTATTCTCTGTTTACTAAGCTGATGAACACACGCCATTTGCTGTGCTAAAGTCTTAATTTTGGGTTGAAAATCTTTCTAATTTGACTATACATTTTGCTCTTTGGTGCTTGGTTTTGAAAACTTAAAATAAAAGAGTATTAAAGAAAAGGAAAAAATGCTGCAAGCTAGTGTAGCTTTCTTTTGTTTTGAGAGTTTATAAGCATTTTTTTTTTTCTTTCACACTTAACAAGATCCAAAAAAAGTTTTTGCCAAGTAACAATTTGAAGATTTCGATATAATGCCTATGAAAGTCACTATTCTAGTGTTAGATGCTAACCCATTTCTATTTACAAGAAAATGATAATTAGGAGAGGAGGGATTTGAATCTGGATGTGAAACACCGGGAGGTGTTAGTTCATTATTAATACAATTTGGATAGTTAAACATATTGACAATCGTTATGTGGAATTTGTTTTCCTTTTGCATGTTCCAATGGAAGAAAAAGAAATTGTAGTTACAAACCCAAGTTTTAATTTATGTTTTAGAAGTGACATAGGTTTGTTCTAGTCATTCATGATATATGTCTTTTGCTTGTCTTTACCGGATGACATGATCTTATTAATTTCTTAAGAGTACTTGTACATAGAAACCCTTTGAAGATATACTGCCCATGTCCCATCCAAATATGATTCTATTGTGAATTTGCAATATCCCTGTCTTCCAGTCATGGTTGCTGTAGGCTGTAGCTATAAGGTTCTGTCTTGCAACATTCATAGGAAACATCTATTGCCTTATATTTTACCACACTACTGCACTTCATATCTTCATGATTAATTATCTGCAGAGAGTTAAACTGGATGAACATTAGAGCAGAGTGAGCTATACGCAGAATGGTGCCAAAGGGTTCTGTTTAGCATTGATATTTAGAGAGAGAGTATTTGAGACTAATGTTACAAAATATGTTGAGGTCATTTTAATGAGCCAGCTTGAATTGTCATAGTTATTTTGTTGCTTGATCTTCATTTTGTTCTCGATCCCTTTAGGACAACATTAGTACTAAAAGCTTTATAGCTTGAATTTTGTTTCCACCATTTTTTGTGATAAGTACTAAGGTCTTTTTTAATGAAGAGGAACTTCCTCATTTCCACATGGTGTGTACATAAGTTAGCCTAATGAATTACAAAAATTAGTGATTAGAATCAAAATGAGAGAATCAATGAAATCTACAATAAAATGAATATCCCTAGGACCTGAAACACGGGACCATTCAAACAATGAACTAGTGAAATACGTCTTCGGTTGAACCCTATAGAGTCCAACATCACCATGAGCAGATGGCTAGACCAAATTTAATGTATTATGTTTGTCAAAATGATTTGAATTGGATGCTACCAGCTGATACGCTAAATTAATTCTAATATCTAGAGAGTAATAACCAAATTTATAGTCTTAATGCAATCTTTTCATTTGCAGGGTGAACCTTGTGATAGATGTGGACATGTAGGTTATGCAGAAACTCTCGTTACTTGCTCTCACTGCAAATTAGCCCGCGAACATATGTATGATTAACTCTTTCCTCTCACCCACTCCAATTCCTTGCGTGTGTCTGTGTGCACGTGTGCACACTTGTGCAAGCATGAACGTGTGTATGTGTTGTTATTCTATTCTTTGTTCAGATCCTTGTTTCCTTTCCAAGGATGGACCTGCCTTATTTGCTCACATGGTTTGAATGAGTTGTGGTTTCTATCAAAATTCTTGAACTTTCCATTTTGTCTGTATCTATATCTTTCACGATCAAAGATTGTGTTGAAAGGTTCCTGGACGTGGTAGTTTATATCCTTTACCGTTTGTTCTTGTTCTTGCACTTTCATTACATTTTCAGCTCCATTTTTTCTTTGCTTACATTCTTTTTTTATTATGAATAAGATTTCATTTAAAAAGCCAAGAACAACACTACCAGATTACAAGCAGCAAGCTGCAGACACTAGCTACATCCACCCTCCAACACAGAAGCTAAAACTCAATCAATTCAAAACCAAGCAGCATTGCTGCCAAAACATTAGAAACCAGAAAGAAATGATTAGAACTTACAACCACTAATGGAAACTTACTAAACAATGATCTAATTAACATCTTAGCTTCCTAAACTTTTTGGTTTTTGTATTGCATAATTGATGTTGATACTTGCATAATTAACACCTCCTTATTCTCTCTATAGTCTTTTTTGGCTTTGTTCTTAATTCATGAGATTTCTTGTCTTAATTTTTTTGTTGTTCCTTCCACTTCCGGTACCACAACAAAGAGACCCTAAATTTTATTTTATTTTTGGCTGTCAAGAGAAACCCAATTCTAGATCAATAGTTTCAATTTACATTTTTTTTTATTTCTATTAATTATCATTTAAAACTAATACAAAAAGGATAAAATACCCAACTATTACCAACATTGCATTCTTTCTCTATTGCGAACATGAGATTAGAGACAGTTTTTTTTTTTTAATTTTAATTTTTAATTTTTAAAGTTTGATATTCTCAAATAGAGAAACTCAAGTTTGTTTTATTGTTTATATCTATTTTGCTGTCATTATAAATTGAAAATTAATTCAAAACATAATCCAATATGTGTAAACATATAATTTTGTAAAAATGGTGTTTTGGAAATTTTGACTAAATATGACATCATACACCACCTTATTCATGTTTTATCACCAAATAGATGAATATATAAAATTATTATTCCATTTCAGCTTCTTTTATAACTTGTAATATTTATTCTTATTATAATGTAATCATCATTATAGTGTACTAAATGTGGTTAAACTTTTTGTTGTAATCAACTAAATATTTTTAGGGAGTTGTGCAAATTTCAATTAAATGAATATTTGTTTATTGATTTTCCAATTTAGTGGCTGTGGGACAGGGACCTATTAGATTCCTCTTGAATGGTTGCACTTCACACCATTAACAAAAGATTTATAATAAAAAAAGTTTGAATTTGTAACACTATTGACAAAAATAATACATCATATATATAAAGTTAAGGCTGAGAGGAAATTTAATTAGAATTCAAATTGGATTTTAACTGGAGTTTAATTTTGTGCTATGTGTGTCATCTAAACTTTTTAATTTTTGTTTCAAATCAGTTAATTTAGTTCAAATTATGAGGAATCTAATATAAATGAACCATAAGAAGCCCAATTATATATCTAAACTTTATCAACTTTTTATATAATACTATGAACAATCATTATTTTTTAGGTAGAAATATATATATGGTATACGTGTGTATATGTATGTGTGTGTGTGTGTGTTTTGTTTTTTGTTTTTTGTTTTTTGTTTTTGTTTTTTTTTTGTTTTTTTTTTTGTACCCGTGCATATTGCACTAAACTAGTTATTTATATCTATCTATATATATCTAAAAATTGAAGCATAATATTTATTGTTACTATGTCGTTGTTGAGCCACATCAGCAGCTATGTCGTTATTTTATTTCCATTAATAAACAAAACTATTTTATATCCATTCTTTTTCTATTAATTTTTTAATGATTCTACAATTTTCACTTTTACTTCCATAACACCCCTGACTCCCTTTCTCCATTGTTTTTAACTTCCCATGTAAGCTCTTTAATTGCTCAAAGTCTCTCTCTCCTTCTTTCTTGTCTCTTCCTCTTCTCATTGAACCCAACCAATTCATACATATTCAGTTGCCACCACCCCTATAAAATCAAAGAGATGATATATAAATTGTTAGACGTCCTTTGTCTCTCTTAACTGGAAGATGAATGGTTTTAGATTTATCTCTGTTGAGGGTCATTTTTTGTGAAACCCGAATAGAAGGAAGGAAGCACAACCCAGCAACACGGGCAGCAAAAGAAATGGCAAGCATAGAGTAAAACCATTAAGCCCAAGTGGCAGGAATAATGGATCACAGGCCCATAATGTAAATAAATGGACCTTGAGGAAGCAAATGGGCTCAAAAGAGCCCGGAAAAAGAGAAATAGCAAATAGCAAACCCATGGGCAGTGTATGATGTAGAAAAGTAAGAATAGGCTGCGGCAGGTCCAAAGCAATGCAAGCAAAGAGAGTAGGGGATTGATGGCAGACCCACAAACCCCAAAGATGAGTATCAGGTAATTGGGCTGAGGAAGCCCAATGAAGTTAGTAAAAGCCCATGGGAACACAAAGTTAGGAAGAAGGCCGAGGAAGCCCAAGGCAAGCAAATAGGTTGAGGATGCTTAAGGGAAAACAAAAGGGACACAGGAGCCCATAAGTAAGAAAGCCCATGGCCATGCAAAGCCACTAAGAAAAGAGTAAACGGCAAGTCTGAAGAGGCCCAGCAAGATCAAGTCATTACAGCAGGAATAACAGAGTAGTATGGCAGGACATGATGGCAATAGAGGAATAGGCTGAAAGAAATATAAAGCCCACTATCAAGTAAAGCCCAGCCCTAAGGGGAGCGGGGAAATTGTAAAGTAGCCCACATAAAAGGTCGAAGAAGAATGGTAGACTGTGCAAGCAAGTCTCCAGACTGCGACAAACGCAGCAGGCAGATTTTGGATATACATGAAAGGGAAGCACGCGCAAGGCCCAAGCACCACCAGCCTATACCCAGCCAATATGGGACGTGGTGGGGTCATGGGTCAGAGGTAAAGGGGTATGGTTTGGTGGTGGGGAGAGGGGAAAAGACCTATTCTGCGACTCCTACCCAAGCTCTTTTGGAGGGTACGTCCTGCTGGGATGATAGACCACCCAAAAGAAGCAAGGTTGAGGGGGGAATCGTTAAGTGCATGTAATGAGGGATAGAGAGAGAAAGCACCTACACCGTAGCAGGAAAGGGTGCCATAGTAGACTAATGAATAAAACAACCTGCCTTTATTTGGCAAGGAGGAATGGCACACAGACGAACCCTTGGTGGTCGGTAAGTACACTCAGACCAAACAAAGGTGGTTAAGGGGCAAAGTAGTAAAATCTGGTCACAGTAGGCATTATAAGAAGACCCTTGCCATGCCCAGAAAGGGGGATTGAAAAATGGAGGAAGATCACGAAATAAAAAAGAAAGAAAGTAAAAACCAAGGAAAGAAAAAAGATAAGAGAGAAAACAGAAAACGAAGAAAGTTAATACGATGGGCATGCACTAGTAGGTCGATTTCCCTCTCTCCCTCTCAAAATCCTACTCTCTTCCAAAAAAGTAAAAGGGATTCCTTTGAGCACTAACCATTCAAGTCCGGTTCCCTTAAAGCCATTAATTCCCACGGCATGATCTTTCTTGGGAGATTAGCTGCATTGAGAGGAAGCGTTCTTCCTCTTTGGTTTTTTACTTCTGCGGGCCAAACTTGACTTGATTCATATTTATTCTTGATTAGCTCATACTATTACTTACTCTTTTATCTTTTTTGTAAAAATTATTGTTATCACTGTGATTATGTTTCATAAATAGGGATTATTTTATCATTTTCTATTAAAAAGTCAGAGGACTCTGTTTTTGTTGTTATTATTATATCTGTCTGCCATAACTCATTTGAAACAGCTCTGCCTGCCATAAGTACACTCCTGGCAAACGAGGCATAGTTTGTGCACAAGCTGGCCCAAATTGAGTTGTAGTTAGACCGGTCTCAACTCTCTTACTTAGAATACTCGGGCCCATTACTGCAGGAGGTAGCCCAGCCCAATGCACAACACAAAAAAAAGGCCCCTACAATCTCATGCCATAAAAGAGCTCATTTCAGAGTAGCAAGCCTATATTCTCGAGAGGGGATATCATTCTGCTCCTTAAAACCATATGGTATGTCAAGCTTATTTTATATATTGAACTATTAAGAGTGTGTGTGTGTGTGTGTGTGTTTATATATATATATATATATATATATATATATATATAAATTATGTTTCTTTTACAATGAATTGTTGCCAAGCAAAATAGTTTGCTCTCTGTTTTGATGCTAAAGGTAATTCCAATATTTGCATTTCTATATATGTTTCCACGTGTTTGATAAAGTGACTATAAGAAGGATTTAAAAAAAAACAAAGATGGTCATGTTCATGTAGAAGAACAAATAGGAAGAACGAATGTTGAAGAATACTGTTATTTTAGTAAACTTCATTCATAAATGTGTTTTCAACACTTAGAAAAATTCCTAAGGTGTGTTTGTGAGAGACCGTGCCCCTAGCCCATTTTGAATTGATTGGTATGGACCAAATCCATGTGAATGGGTGGATTTACGTTGGAGCCTCTCAAAATGGTGGTTTTACAATAGAGTCCCCATTTCTACATCTGACCCTAGTAAGTTTCCCTTAATTTCTTTGTTAAACAATATTTATTTTACTTCATATTAAGCAAGGGGAAAAAAGTTTGAAAATCAGAGAACTCATATGCATAACTCTTCTTATTTTCTATCTGTTTTTGATGATTTGCAGGCAGTAGTAGTTGTCCATACCTTTCTAGTTTTCTTTGCTTATTTGCCATGAACACAAATCATAATTATAAGAGTAATGCTACAGGCATAAACTATTTTACAATATTTTTACAAACTGTTAATGTTGCCAACTTATTATCGGTTTTCATCTAGGCCCACCATGAATATCACTTTTTCATTTACTAATAATTACTCACCACATCCGCAGTTTGTAAAATTTTTTGTAAAAATGTTTGTATCTCTAACATTACTCTACGAATATAAGTGCTTGTGGAGTGTGGGGGGCAAGAGCCGGTGTTCAAGTCTCTAGGAGGGAGCTTCACACACATATACACTTAGATTAGGCTAGAGTAGAATTCTATCTTGTATCCAAAAAAAAAAAAAATTACTCTAATAATAAGTACTTAATGATAATCACTATAATAATAGTAGTGATTAATTGATTAAGGTATTTTTAGACAAAAAAAAGAAAAGTTGATTTTTTAGAGAGAGAAAGAAAAAAAAGCTACAGGCATAAACTATTTTACAATATTTTTACAAACTGTTGATGTTGCCAACTTATTATTGGTTTTCACCTAGGCCCACCATTAACATCATTTTTTCATTTACTAATAATTACTCATCACATCAATAGTTCGTAAAAATGTTTGTCTCTCTAGCATTACTCTAATAATAAGTACTTAACAATAATCACTATAATAATAGTAGTGATTACTCTATATCTGTGATTAACAGATTATAGTATTTTTAGACAAAAAAAAAAAAAAAAAAACTGATTTTTTTTTAGAGAGAGAAAAAAAAGCTGATTATAGTACTGGCATTTTTTTAATTTTCTTGTTTGGATGTGGTGGTGGCCCTGATGGGTCCTTTGATTATTTTGAAAATGAGGGCCCACTATCTGTATGACAATAAAAACCGAATAAAGGGCTTCATCCCTGGATAGAAATAGTGAATGCTTAGCCATTATCAGTGGATAATTAATGGTGTGGTGCAATACAAATCCCATAATATATATATATGAATGTGGTTTTTATGTGGTTGTAGAATTTTTGATAAAATGTGTAGTTAGAAAAGATGAATGTGGAGTGTAAAGTTAATAAAAGTGGTTTTCTTTAATCACTCTATTCTTTATGCAATATCTTTTTGCCCTGCAGGTGCAAACTTCAGTAGGCATTTTGAGGGAAGTATAGTTAAGCTCTAGGAGAGGGCAAAGAGTTTTTGGACTATAGATGAACAAGTTCCAGGGGTGGAATTTGATAAGAATTTTTTGTAGGTAGTCTTCGGGCACCAGATTTTACAAGTTTGATTATATTTTACCTGCAAACAAACACAAGAAAATAGGAAAAAAATTTCTAAAAAATATTTTACTTCAAAACAAACGGTGTGTGTAATAGTGTTACACGCACAACATTTTGACAATAAAACCTAAATGACAAGTTATTACTTATTTTGATTTGAATTTACCAAAAACATCACTTTTTTTTTCCTACATAGCTTTAGTACCTATGTATAAAGAGAGAATTATTATTATTATTTTTAATGAAGGTACTAGAATGGATATAAAGATAATTAAATGGTTTCCATTTTGGTACATTCTAGCCCTGTGGATTAAGGTACATTCTAGCCCTGTACATTTAAGAATTTTGGTCCCCAGAGCGGAGTCTCTGGCCACCGAACCGTGGGCACTAGTCGCCGGAGCGATGTCTCTGGCCATCGGACTAGAATGTACCTTAATCCACAGGGCTAGAATGTACCTTAATCCACTCCAAAGCCAATTTGTTTGCCAAAGATAACAGTTAATTCATCTTCTGACATTGAGTAAGTAGGGACTTGACAAGCTTAAACTTTGTTCTGTTCAAAATGTTATTGTCATGGTGATGCCATAAGCTCAAGGGTTGTATTTGGTCTACTGTCATTGAAATATATTCAATTGCTACTTTTGATTCTCATTCTTACACATTATTCTTGCTTTTTGAAAATAAAGATGCGTACATTAATCAACACATTTTCCATTTTTTATTGAAGAAAGATTTAAATTTGCAGTGCATGATTGTGCAAAAATGTAAAATCAAATTGTTTAAAGTGTTTGTTATCAGTCATTTTCTCAGTCTGGAGTTAGAAAGATATTTTTTGGTTCCTATATTTCAGGATTACTATTAATCTGGTCACTACATTTTGGTAGCAGTCAATTTAGTCATTTATATTTTCAACTTGCAACCAATTTGGTCATTACTGTTAACTCACTAACAAAAATTGCTTACGTGGCAAATGGTTTACACAATTAACATGTCTAATATTAAAATACAAAATGATATGCTAAAGTGTCTAAAATTTTTTTTTGGCCACATCAGTTCTAGCAAAAAAAAAAAAAAAAAGCCACATCAGCTTTTATTTACCAATATATGTATATATATATATATCTGTATATATTAAGAGGATTCAGAAAATTAGTTATTACTTTTTTTTTATTATCAAAAATACCCCTAAATTAATTAACTAACAACTTAAAAATGGGATTAAATAATAAATTGGCAAAAGAAAGTTAGTTATTGCTTTTTTTTGGTCAAAAATACCTCTACCTAAAACTTAAAAATGGGATTAAAATAGTAAATTGACAAAAATAATAAATTTCTACTTTTACGTTGAAATGTCTTCTCACTTCTAATAAACTTATACTTTTATTTTGATTTAAATTCTTACTTCTACTCACTAACTCCCTACAAAATAGAATCACTATTTTGTTAATTTTAAAATTCCTCCAATTTACAAAACTCACTTCACGTATTCATTTTTTTTTTTTTAACTTCATCACAATGTAAAATAATTTTTACCCAAAAAATTGAAGAGTTTTTGAGCACGCAAGTGAGCCCGTGCTCAAAGGCTAGTATATTTTTAATTTTCTTGTAACCTTTTTAACCAAACGGAATTTCTTTTTATTTTCTCAACTATCTCTCAATCTCTGCAACTTTATTCTTTAGTTTATCTCTTTCCCTTTCTTCTGCCTTCATTCTTCTCAGTACTCATTTCTCAACGATCGGCAAAGTTAGTCCATACACCACTGAGTCGCTCATCGCCGTCCATCTGCTGCCTCCATCGCAACAACTCCTACATCATGGGCTTCCTTAAGAACGAAATCCAGAATAGACGATTTTGGAGAAGAATGAGAAGAGATTAGGAATCTCTGAGTTGGGAGTGAAATCGGTGAGTCTGGGTTTGGTGGATTTGGTCGGAGAAGAGGATTTAAGATCGGAGATGATTCGTGAGCTTGGGCTAACTCTAGGAACTGAGTCGTGGCTTCGGCTTGGAATAAGCTGGATCTGGGATTGTGGTGGTGGTGGTGCTGCTGCTGCTGCACCATTAGGGTTGTGGTGAATCTGAGTTTGTTGGATCGTTGTATGGAGGCGCTGAGTTTGGGGATTTGTTTGAATTTGGATTATAGTTTAAACTTGATGGCATAAGATTTGTTGTGATTGAAAGCAAAATTGAAAATTAGAATCAATGTAATCTGTGTTGATACTTGATATGCCATTGTTGGACTTGATCACTGTTACGATACAAAGAAATTGCAAGAAAGAAAAGACTGTTTGTTTACCAAGAAATTATAAGAACAGAAAAAATAAAATTGGTAAGATAAAAAAAAAACTCTGTTTGGTTAAAAAATTTTAACCCCAAAAAAAAAAAAAAAAAAATAAAGAAAAGACTAGTATTTTTAAGAGCTGATGTGGCATTTTTTTGCACTGGTGTGACCAATAAAATTTAGACATATTATTATATATTTTAATATTAAATAAGTCAACTATGCAAATTGTTTGTCATATAATTAATTTTAATTTTTGTTAGTGAGTTAATGGTAAGAATCAAATTGATTGTAAATTGAAAATGTGATTGATTGTAAGTTGAAAATGTGAGGGATCAAATTGACTGTTACTAAAATATAGGGATGAAATTAACTCTGACCTCAAAATACAAGAAACATGTTTTATTTTGTCACTTACTGTTTATCACATGCAGCCCAAAAGTTAAACAGAATGCAAAAACTTCAAAATTTCAAACTTGTCATGCTTTTGTTTTTGTTTTTGTTTAGTATATATTGACTAATGAACATTTAATATGTATAAAAGCTCATGAATTCCAAATAAAACTAAGACTTGTTTCGTCATATATCTGTCTATGGTTTCAATTTGATTTGCTATGTAAAAGTGAGGTTAGAGTAATACTATACATATTTTATTTAAATGGCTGAAATTATTCTGTCAAAATACTTGAAAGTTGAAACACAATTACTTGCCCTTTAATATTTTGCAGTGATATATTCTTGAGTTTGCAAAAAATTAAAGGACTTGTTACTGTGTTTCCTGTGTCTTGTTGGAATGATCTAGAAAAAAAAGTTTATGATAATACCGTTTTCCATCTCAAAATTGTGGACCAAGCTATGGGGCTTAATGACAAGTGAAACAATTGAGCTTTGTAAGCTTATTTAAAAAACAAGGGGCATTCTCCTTTTATAAACTTAGCTGTTGTAAAATACAGATGCTAGCAACTACTGCCATCTTGGTTTCTGACTCTCCGTGGAGCAATGGATATTAAATCTTGTAGACTGAAAATTCTTGTAAATGTAAAACTAGCGGCACTGGAGTCTTTACATTTTAACTAGCTTAAACTCCTGTCTTTATTCTTCAAATTTTTTATGATTCAACCTATGTTTTCAAAGATGTGATTGATTCTGGATTTCTGGTTTTTGAGGTTGGTTTGGTGACTCTTGGCTCGTTTTCCTAACACAGCACTGCAGGCACCAGTACAACTCCTGTGACAACAACACCATCCACCACCACACCCTCAACCACAACACCATCTACCACCACACCCACAATCACCACGCCAACAACCACATCTCCTTACACAATAGCAACGCCTTCCAATGGAGTGCCAGTAGGCATAGGTCCATCAGGAGTTGGCATCAATACAGATGACAGTCACGGTGGGCTTAGACTTGCAGACACTACATTCTTCTCTTTCTTCATAACCATCTTGTTTACAGGCTTGATGTTTTGCTGGAGTTGAAGAGAAAAGGAGTGGCTGCCTATGATGGTGGAGGGGTAAGGTGGTCAGAGGTGATGCTGCATTTCAATGTGCATGTGATTGGTTGTTGTTCTGAAGGTGTTCATGTTATCTTGCTAGGTTTTGTATTTTTCTTCTCCCTCCTACTTAAGTAAAATTTGGGCTTATGATTCCTTTTGGTAGTTTTGTTGTGTTGCTGGTGGGACTATGAGAGTTCTCTTTCACTCTCCTTTTTTCCTCTTTTTGTACATCTAGATCTAGAAGATTTATTAGTAATTATTAATTTTATGAGAGTTGGGCAGCCCATTTTCCTAGTTTATACTGGATGGTCATCGCATTTTAATATCACTCCTTCATACATAGTATGTAATTGCCTAGGAAGCACGGGTGCGTTTCGGGACTCGGGTGCGGGTGCGGGACTCGGCAATTTTTGAAAAAGGTGGGTGCGGGTGCGGTGGGACTCGGTGATTAAAAAATTATTAAAAATATATTTATTTATATTTTTAATATATTGCTAAGTACACTTTTTCACATTATATAAACATATA
Organism: Quercus aquifolioides; assembly: GCA_019022515.1. Taxonomy (NCBI): domain Eukaryota; kingdom Viridiplantae; phylum Streptophyta; class Magnoliopsida; order Fagales; family Fagaceae; genus Quercus; species Quercus aquifolioides. Next base: position 41,683,843 of record CM032331.1, on the reverse strand, counting down.
CCAAATTTAAGAGCAATAGTAGATAATAATTAAATATATTTCATAACCTATCATTATTTACTAACAAGTGCAACAAGTCACTGCTAAAATTTCATAATAAGTAGAATAGCAAACTAAGATTCACAATCAAACACAACAGAGAGGGACGAAATCGGGTTAAAAAACAAGCACACAAACACAACAAACACAGCACAGAGAAGAGAGAAATAGAGACTAAAAGGGAAGTAAAGAAAAGAGAGAGCACACCTGAAGGAAGAACACGGCAGAGAGGGAAAGGCCGGAGGCGGAGCCGCGTGCGGAGAGCACAGAGAGAAAGAGAGATGAGGGACGGACTGAAAGGGTGGGTTTTGGGCAAGTGAGTGTCTGATGTATTTTTAGGTTAGGTGAAACGGTGCGTTTCGCACCTTTTTTTTTTTTTTTTTTTTAATTTCGGCCGGAACCGGAAATTTCGGATTCGGCCGATACGGCCCGGTTCGCGCCGCGTCGGCGCGAGTCGGCGATGCCACATGGCCGGACGCGGCACGGACTCGCGGTCAGCGGCGTCCCTGCCGCGTCCCCGCGTCCGGCCGAGTCCGACTCCGGTGCGACTCCTCTGGAGCCGCGTCGGTGCTTCACAGGTAATTGCGTGTTAAATCATTGTGATTGTCTGTTACCTTTGGGAAAAGGATCATCTTCATTTGAAATTGATCCTTTGAGTGCCTCCATGTAGAGTAAAGACTGAAGAGGTTTTATTTCACAATAGGATTCAATTCTATAGGATGTTTAAAACCAACTTAGGTTCAGGGAATGGTTTGAGGGGGTTAATTGAAGTTGTTCAAAAGTTCTCAGAACTGTTATAATATAAATTATCTGACAGCCTAACAATATTTACTCAGACCCAACCTAATGGGTAAATTAGAAATATTTCTGCTTGGACAGAGTTGGATATCAATTTGAGTCGGCTCTGTTTGGTTTTCAATGAAAATTTTAGGGGAGGTAGAAAGCTACTTGGGTTGAGTTTCTACTGTGTTTTGCAACTCAGAACCATCTCATTTCCTTTCTCTAATCCTGTACAATGGCCAAGACTACTAAAATCAACTGTATCCCAGAAATTTATGCAGAATTTCCCTAACCATGAAGTACATTTGGGGAGCCATAGTTGTTAGAAGAAATCAGCACTAGCCATTTTCAAGTGCCTCGTTGCACTGGCCACGAATCTTGTTCAGCATTGAATGTTTATCTGGCTGTGTTGGTTAGTTGGTCTTGTGAAATGAGATGGTGCTTTACTACATAATCACTAATCTAGCATGTAATGAAGTTTAACTTGAACATGTATTGCATAAAACTTAGGTACAAATTCATAGGTGTAAATGTGCAATGTACCATGGTGCTTGGTAGGGGTATTTAAATAATTGTTTTTGTTGTTTAAACAATATAACACGTATTTCTACAACACTTTTTCATCCATATTTCCAAAAAACTTAAATAAAGTTACTAAAACAACATTACCAAACGAGCTTGATTACCAAATTAAGTTCAAACACACGGCTGTATTGTGGTTACAAGCTATAATCTTACTTATTTTTGGGGATAAATGGAAAGCAGCTGTATGGAATTCCTCATCCATTCTTGCAGTGTTTTGTGTAATATACACCAGTGGTTACAAGCTATAATCTTACCATCTTGATGTTGTTTTTGTTTTCAACTTTAAATCATGAACCTCTATTATTGCACTGTCCCATTCAATCCATGTGGGGTTAAAGCAATGTGAAAAGTTTATGCCGGTGATCATAAAATCATTATTTCTATGAAATATTGAGAATGTGATATGCATGTGAATCTTTTTCTGATTTTGTCAGGTCTTTGTCTTGACTCTTGACATAGGTGGAAATAAATTGTCAGATCTGCAAAGGATGTGTGCATTCCATTATTTTCTGTCTATGCAGTACATTCTGTCACTTCTACTCCATTAATTTTCTTTAACTAATAGAATCATTGGGGGAGAATAGTGTATTTAATTGTGATTTGTTTAAATGATTTAATGACGGTCTTGTGAATTCTCATGTTCGAGTTTGAATTTGGAGATTTTTTAACTCAATTTGGAGAAAAACCTTATCTTAAATGTATTTACGGAAGGTCAAAAGGCCTCTCAATTTACATGAATTTGAATTATAAATTTTTAATGAAGACACTCGGGATTTAAATCTTAATGTAAAAAAAAAAAAAAATGCTAGTAACTTCATAAATTGCAAGCTGGTTCAATTGTCCCAATAAACTGCAAATTTGGGGCCACAGAGGTAGCAAGAGTCCTAAAAAAAACACTAGTCTTTATGTTGGCATTTACCACTAAACACTTTTTTTAGTTTAGTGCTAGACGTGTGCCTATGTCACAATCACAAACACCAAACATTTTTCTTTGAGAAAGTGCAAACACAAAACCATGCTGTCACATAACGTGAGATTTTTAATGATTTCTGCTTGGTCCGAGTGTTAAATCTTCCTTAAAATAGTGGGTGGCCACAATTGGTGGGCCTGTCGTGTGTGTAAAAAATGTGTCTTCTTGGAAATGTCATTCTCATGGACCTTTTTCAAGCCATTTGAAAGCTCTATTAAAATTAAGAAATTGGAAGATTTTAATGGACACCCACATGGTATAAGATTTTTTTTTTTTTTTAACCCTATCCTCATAGGCTCACTCAACGTTTGCTTTTAGTTGCAGTGTGGGCTGCACTTCACAGCACCCCCCCTTATAATTACTGAATTGTTTATGTGCTTTGTCTACACTACACAAATATTATTTATACTTGTTATCCAAAAGTATTATTGGGTTTTGTTTGCTCCATGTTACAAAAGTATTATTATTATCATTGAAAGATGAAAAATAAACCAATTTAGGTTGAAATGGCTTTTCTTTTTCTTTTTTCTTTTATTTTTATAAATTTATTTGGGATGGAGAATGGGAGGAGGTATATTATGTATCCGGTGCATGTATTCTCTCTCTGGACTCCACACGTGTGAGGTTCACTTCCATGTAAGAGGGAGGAAATATACACCGGATACGTTGTATATTTTCTTGGGGAATATTAATGGGGTTTATGGAAGCTGGCATTGGATTGTGTGAATTTGGAATTTTAAATTACAAAGGAGTTGTGTGGGTGTGAGTGTGTGTGTGTGTGTGTGTGTGTGTTAATCCCACATTGGGTGTGTGCTGGATAGATATGGAATATATAAAGCGATTATGAGAAGTCTCAATTGCAATTTAATTAGTTATTTTTAATTATCTATTGCTTTGTTGGGTTTTTATTTTTTATATTTATTTTTTGGGCACTATATGTAGATCCTAATCCCTAAATAGCATATAAAAGATGTACTAAAAGAATCTTCCAACAACAAAAAAAAAAATGATGTACCTAAATTCTACTAGAAACAAATGGACTAAATTACAATTTTGACCCTCAAAACTAATGGTTTTTTCATTTTGGTCCCTTAAGTTTGAGACTTTTTATATTGGTTCTTCAAGTTTGATTTTATTTTCAAAATGGTATGTTTGCTCGTATCTATAACAGATCTGGCTATGAAGTGATAGTCATACTCTAAATTCCATTTGTGAGCCTCAAATGAGAAATCATAAATTTATGCAAAAAAATTAATGGTCCGTTTGGATTGAGAGAGAGGGAGGGGGAGTAGAGTAGATTTAGCACAAAACTAACTTATTTTTAGTCAACCATTTATCATCAATCCGTCTATTTGACTGTTAATTAAAGCTGTTCAAAAGTCTCAGAACCGTTACAATATAAATTATCTAACAACAATATATTTTACTTAGACCCGAACTAATGGGTAATTAGGTATATTCTTGCTTGGACACAGTTGGATATCAATTTGAGTTGGCTCTGCTTGGTTTCGAATGAAAATTTTTGGTATCATTGGAGGTAGAAAGCTACTTGGGTTGAGTTTGCACTATGTTTTACTACCACCCAGAACCATCTCATTTCCTTTTTCTAAACTTGTACAGGAAATTTATCTCAGAAATTTATGCTGAAATTCCGTAACATGATGTACATTTGCACAGGAAAAGACAGGGTTAAAAGTGTTTTTATTTTTATTTTTTTTTTTGCGTGAGTAAGTTGAAAAAAACTTCATCATGAATAGATACACCGAAGGTCATTAAACCACCCAATTACATGAATTTGGGGTTCCAGAAGCAAATAGCATTAGCAACTTCATAACTTTCAAGAACTGCTATCAATGGGCTCAATAAATTGAAAATTTGGGGCCACAGAAGGTAGCAAGAGTCCTAAGAAAAGCACTAGTTTTTACGTTGGCAACCTAACCTGATACAATCCACATGATTTACCACTAAACAACTACACTCATGAAGTTAAGCAATGAACAGGCAACTAAGAATAGCAAGAGACCATGTAACTCTTTTTTAGTTATGTAGGCCACAAACAAATAGGCCCAATTGAGACACTCAGGTTGGTTGCTTTTGTGGCAATTAGACTAAGATTTGTATGATGTTTGAGTGTGACAGGCCCAATTGAGTAAGAGCTGCACCGTAGCACTATATGTGCTATAGCCGACCAATTAAGGGAGTAATGAGAAAGCTCCCTACTTCATCACTATGTGAGCCCTAATTAACCATTGCACGGTCCATTTTGTGCCCTTTTCAACCCAGAACTATGTTATGAAGTGAATGTTTGATGTGACTACTTTAGCAAGTCATCTCAGGGCCATGATATAATACGGTCTCACCAAGCATGTCTAGGAAAGCGGTCAAGTGTGAATGAATTTACATAAGTGTATGGGGAAGATTATTTAGAACACGCTATTCATTTTATGGCTCATAGCCCAAGCAATTATGATGAATCTATTGTTCACATAATCATTAGCATATTATATGGTATGAGATTAAGTATTGCTTTGAGTTTTGAGCTCAAGAGGAATTGAAGAAACTTAATATAATACTCCTACCCTACACCTTCTCGTTAGGTCGCACATTCCATTTTCTGTATGAAGAGAGGATTGGACAAGAGATTGAGAGGAGCCAATTCTGATTGTAGTACCCAATGTGGATGAGTGGGAGATGTTAGAAATTAGATTGGGTTTGACCCAACCCATAACCCATGGCCTATGGATCGTCCACATGAGTTTAAATTTAAACTGATTGATCTTGATATGAGTTGTCAAGATCAATAGTGGAGTAATTTAAACTTAGTGGTTAAATACTTTTAGGGACTACCCATTTGATAGTGGGTGGATCTATCCTGATATTTAAATACACTAATAGCAGTTAGATAACTAATCACTAATAGTGAATATTGTAAGAACAAAGAACATAACGTATAATTTTGTAAGTGCTCTCTTAAATAGACTATTTTTCTCTAGGGACACCATCTACAATGCCCTAGAATTTGGAGCATGGAATATATGGGAGACTCTAGTAGATTCTTTGGTGACTTGATTGTGTTCCATAAGGTGAATAGATCATGATGAAGAGTTTGTAAAGCAAGTAAAGAGCAAGATCCGGCAAGTATATAATCTGTTCTACAAAGGTATGTGTCTTCATCCTAATCAACACTATTTTAAGAATAGACCTCTATCTTCGCATTCAAATATAAAAAAATATTCTCTCTTGCTTAAAAGATTAAAAAAAGATTTTGTAATTGTCAAAATAGGAGATACAAATTGAAATAATTGAGTATTTAAATCCATATGTTTCAAGGAATTAACTATATCTATTTGAGCATAAACCAATTTTTAATTAATTTTGGTCCCTTATTAATGTTTGCAAGTCACTCTAAGTGAAACTTGAGGTGAAAGCCTAATTCAAAGTGAATTTTTGACTTCGTGGATTATGGTCCATTTGGTTGGAGAGATGGAAAAGTAGGAGAATAGAAAATTGGGAGGGGATGAAAAAGTCTGAGAACAGAAGATATTTTAGTTTTCTTGATTTGTTTTTGGTTGGAGGGGTGGAAAAGTCGAAAGATGAATTTTTTTTTTTTTTTGTTTAGTTGAGAAGAAAAATAGGAAGATAGAAAATGTAGTTTGTATAAATTTACAATCATGTCCCAATTGTATAAAACAAAAAATAACTCTATTTTATATTTTTCATTTAAAAAAAAATATGTATGGGCACTTTATTTATATATATATATATATATATATATATATATAAAGCACAAGAAATTTAAGAACCCAAAATTGTTTTCTAAAAAACAAAACAAAACAGATTAAAAAAAAAAACCAATAACATAACACTTAAAAAAAAAAAAAAACTAAAAAACTAAAACTGGAAAAAACGAATAAGTTAAAAAAGATATGAAGAGCTAGTAAAAAAACAAAACAAAACTGTGGGTGCATTTTTTGCGCTAAGGCCAAGGGTGTCCGTTGTAACCTTAGGCATTTTTTGCGATCCCACATCGAAGAAAACTCCCTCCCCCCTTTGCCTTATAAGCATGAGCTGAAGAGAAAGGAGTACCACTAGTTCTTTTATTGTGGGTGCATTTTTTGCCCTAAGGCCAAGGGTGTCCGTTATAACCTTAGGCATTTTTTGCCTTATAAGCATGAGCTGAAGAGAAAGGAGTACCACTAGTGGTACTCCTTTCTCTTCAGCTCATGCTTATAAGGCAAAGGGGGGAGGGAGTTTTCTTTGATGTGGGATTGCAAAAAATGCGTAAGGGTACAACGGACATCCTTGGCCTTAGCGCAAAAAATGCACCCACAAAAACTATTAGTAAAGGAAACAAATGACGCCAAAAAATAAAAAAAGTGTGTGCCTCCAGCATTTCTCTTTTCTATCTTGCTTCGATTCCCAAAAAAAATGCAATTTGCTACGTAATTCTTTCTTTTTCTACCTTTTCATGCGTTTGGATAGTGAGGTTGTGCATCTACGTCTGTGCGTCTGCGTCCCTCTTTTTTTTTTAAATTTTTTTTATGCATGCGGATTACACGGGTCCCATGCATTATGCACTGTTCATGGGACCCACAATCACTTTTTTTTTTCCAGAAAAATATTAAAAATGGGTCTCACGATACTATTCACATATTTAAAATTATTTTGCTACAGTGTTTTAAGTTTTCAGTAAAATAAGCGGTATCAAAAAATGGATACCGCTTATTTTACCATGTGTTCATGCTTTAAATCATTATTTTTCACCCCAACAATATCATATTACTAGTAGTTGGTACTAAATCACAGTCAATATAGTATGGCATTTGTAATAATGCACCGTCTCTCATACGTCAGAGGATTTTAACCCATAGGATTCAATCCATAATAAATGTGATTTACCATTAACTGAGACTCTTGTCTCAATATACTGATTGGTAGATTATGTGATGCACAAGAAAGTTTAATATAAGATAATTTTTCAACTCTTTTTTTTAACATAAATATGAAATTTCATAATTGTAGTAGTTATAAATAGACATTTATTATAATTGTGTGTATTTATAGAATCATATTGTCTACTATTTAAATAAAGAGTAATGTTACAGACACAAACTATTTTACAAACTGCTGATATGAAAAATTCTTACTAGTTCTAATATGGACCCATTACTAATTTCACACTTTTACTTATAATAACTATTTGGAAAATGCTAAATCCACATAAGCAGTTGTAAAAATGTTGTAAAATAGTTTGTGTCTGTAGCATTACTCTTAAATAAAATATGATGTACCAAGATTCTAACAGCGGAGTTTAAATATAGAATAAAATTTAAATTCAATTTTAAAATATAGATTAGAATAATAACACGGAAAATTGTGGATTCCAGTTAGTTCAATAAATAAAGTTTTTGATAGTTAAATAAGAGATTCAGATGTAAAAAAAATTAATGTGTAAAATTCTTATGTGGCACAATATTATACATCTAACTCATTTATGGCAAAATTCAAAATCCACCCAACCAAACCCAATTACCACACCTAATACAAAAACTTTGGTTGCAATAAATTTTTATTATTATTTAATTTTAGCTTGTTCTCAAACCAAAGACAAAGAACAACACACTTTCACGGTTTCACATGTACTAATATATATGTGAGATAACATTTTATTCTTCATTCCCTTTTTTGCTTTTTTTAGGTAAAACCTAGAATTCCTGACAATTGCGCCATAGAAGGGATTTTAATCCAATTTTATTGCCCCATATATAAGAAGGATAATACCTTAATTCTATAGAAGGATTTGGAGTCCAGTTTTAGTACACAATAACTTAATTTCATTAATAGTTTTACCACAAGACCATCTCTGGCCAAAGCCAATAAAAGATTACAAAAAGAAAACGGCAGGGAAGGAAAAAGCACAATGCTGACATATTACATAGATTTTAGTACAATGATGCTGCCCACCTAAACCTCTAAAAAGAAAGGAAAAGGAAAAAGCATATATAGTAATGATAACAACACATACCAAGATTTATTTCGGTTTGGGTAACATCAAGCCTATTTGACTTTAACATCAAGATCCCATCCAAGTCAGTTATCTTCCAATTTGGTGTTGAACTGCAAAGTGAAGATAAAGAAACCAATTATACTTCCTTGCAATCACAATTTGCCCAATAACAACTCCAATTATGAACCCACAACCATACCCGATCACAACTACTTTCCAGCTGAATTCATATAGCAACTTTGAGTCTTGATTAATCTCTTCAAAGGTTAAAGGAGGGAGCAATGAGCCCTTGAAATTTCCACATTTTATTGTCAAAGGACTTCCACACAATCCAGGATTACCACCAAAAGACTTGTCCTGAAAGGTATCAAATTGGTTCCCATGTGGTATAGGCCCTATTAGATGATTGTTAGAGACATTGAAAAATGCAAGGAAGGTGAGCTGTGTTAGTTGTGGAGGGATCTCTCCAGACAACTTGTTTTGAGAAAGGTCCAATGCTTCTAGCGCTGTCAACTTCTCCAAGGATGAGGGTATAGAACCCGTGAGTAAGTTGTTGGAAAGGTTGAGCACTTGGATTCCTTTCAAATTCCCCATGAGTTCTGGAATTTCTCCTTCAAATTTATTGCTTGAAAGATCCATGGCTATGAAAATATATGGGATTCTCTCATATGCAATCTCTATGCCTCTGTTTGTGAATGTCATTGAATAAGTGTACTGATCTGTCCATGCAGATCCAAGTACTTCAAAGCTCATGTTCGCTTGCATGTACATTTGACCATGATTACCAATGATTTGCATGGCTTTCCAAATTCGGAAGTACTCAAATGGTAACTTACCAGTGATGTTATTGTAAGAAAAGTCAACGATATGCAAGTTTGGGAATACAAAATTATTTTTGGGTTTCCCAATTGCACCTTGGAGTTGATTATGTCGTAATATAAGAACCCTTAGTTCTGGAAGAACCCCCAACCAGGAGGGAAAAGAATCATTTATCTGATTGTTTCCGAGAAGAAGAGTTTCCAACATAGTACAATTCACCAACGATCTTGGTATCCACCCCTGTAATTGATTTTGACTAAAATCAATCATTTTCAATTTGCTACCCTTCTTGCATATTTGAGGAATGTTGCCGTGAAAGTTGTTCCTTCTTAGATTGAGAACTGATAAGGAAAAACTGAGGTTTCCCAAACAATCTGGAAGCATACCACTCAAGTTGTTATATGACAAGTCAAGGGCAACAAGAGAGCTTAGATTGCAAATCATTTGTGGGATTTCTCCAGTTAGTGTATTATTTGAGACTGAGTAAGTAATGATGGAAGGTGATGGGATAGGAAGTGATCCCTGCAGCTTGTTATTACTGAGATCCAATCGTAGTAGATTGGTCCATGGTAGAATAACAGGAAGTTGGTGGAAACCGGTTTAAATTTTTTTTAGACAGATCTAGATTCCAGAGAGTGTTTTTACTTGAGTTCCACATCCAATTTGGTATTGAACCATGCAAACCATTCTTTTTAAGTCGCAAATGAGCTAGTTGGGTAAGGTTTGCTAGCCAAGATGGAATATGGCCCGTTAAATTACAAGAACCAAGGTTTAAATATGTAAGTTGGGTAAGGTTTCGAATAAAAAATGGGATGCTACTATTCAAATTGAGGTTCGCTAGGCCCAACTGAATGAGTTTAGTTTGCTTACCGATCCAATCCAAAGTACCACGGTTGAAATTGTTATATGAAAGGTCCAGATTGATGAGCTCGGTAAGATTACCAAGTGAGGATGGTACTGGTCCAGAGAAATTGCAACCACTAACATCAATATCATATAACAACTTGAGGTCACCAATTGAATATGGTAGCTCACCATAAAAACTCGTACCTGCAAGCTTCAAGAGTTTAAGGGGGCTGCTTCTGTTAAATTCTGCATTGAACCGCACACTGAGGAACTCTAGATTTGGTAGTTGAAAAATTCCTGCCGGGAACTCACCATGCAAACCACACTCTCTAAGTACAAGAGAAGTTAAAGAAGTAAGGTTTGCCATGTTATTGGGCACTGTCGAAGATATATCAACCTGAGTAAGATATAACTCCTCCATGTTTGGAAACTTCTCAACCAGGCTTTGTAAGCCAGGGTTTTGGAGCTTCAATAAATTGAGTTCGAGATCAAGATAAACCAACTTAGAAAGCTGTAAAATTTCGGCTGGGATTTGGCCTGCAAATCCAGAATCGTAGAGGTCCAAATAAGTTAGATTCGAAAGCTGCCTAATACCAACAGGGATTCGAGAGAGATTAAAGTCATTGTCGGAGAGATTCAGCCTCTGGAGATTAACAAGACGGAAAAGGCTACTACTGGAGTTGATAGAACCATAGAGACAACTACTGCTGAGATTAAGGCTGATCACATGACCGGTGTCCTTATCGCAACCAACACCATCCCATGAGCAGCAATCATCACTTTCAAGCTTCCACGAAGAAACCTTCGGGTAAGCAGAAGTTTCAGAAGATGCAGACTGATCGATGATAAAGCTTTCCTTGAATTGCAGCAAGGCGAAGCTCTCATCATCATGGCATAATGGTTGCACGAAAGAAGAGCTAGCAAACATAAGATTATACAAAGAAAGTAGAGCAAGAAAGTGCATGAGCATGAACAGAGAAATTGATAAACCCATAATGTTGTACTGAATTTTGTTTAGCACTCTTAGAATTTAAGAATAAGAAGAAAAACTAGAATAAAATGGTACAAACTTCTTAGATTTGCACTGAAATGAGATTGGGGAAATTCTCAGATTTGTGGATGAAAATAAAATAAAAGAGATACTTCTATTGGATGATATGTAGGAGATGAAGAAAAGCTAAGCTTTTACAAGAGAATTACAAGAAGACTTATTGAAGATTGCAGAACAAACACACAGAGAGCAAAAGGAAAGAGTGAAAAGAGAGAGAGAGAGATTTGTGAGGAAGAGAAGTTTGTTATTTCACTATATGAAAGATTTACACAATGTACAGGTATATATAGTCAACCTAAGAATCCAGAAAGCTCGGATCACTCATAAATATCTTCTAGAAATATCTTCTAACAACTAAAACAGATTATCCCACTTAAACACCTGCCATAACAGAATTCTGGAATCAGTAACTAACTGTTGCTTCGCTGGCATGAGATGAAACGCACCGTGTGACTGAATTAGAGTTGCTTCTGAAAAACGCACCGTTTGAATAAGTCAATACACGTGTCAATCACACGTGTTATCTGTTTCACTCTGCTGTACATCTTCTTTGGCATTCCTTTGTGCATCCTCTTCAACATGAGAAATATGTGCTTTGAGCTTTGATTGGAACAAAATGTTGAGGAAGACTGAAAACGATCTAGAACTTATCTTGAGAAAGAGTGGCTGAGAAGCGAGAGGATGTCCACTTCATTATAGAAAGAGTGTGGAAAGAAAATTGAGGAGTAAAATTTAAGCAGGAGTTTGAATCTGATTTGAGGACTTGAGGGTAGCCAGTAACACGTGGTTATAGATAGGGGTGTCAATTCGGGTTAGCGTGTCGGGTTCGTGTCGTGTCGAGATAGGGGTATTCGACTAAATGGCTCAACTCTAACCCGACCCATTTATTAATCGTGTCATGATCCTTCAACCCTAACCCGACCTGTTAATAAGGCAAGTTGACCTGACCCAACCCATTTGACACGCTTAATAAACGAGTCATGTTGGGTTGACATGCATATAACACAACTCATTTCAACCTGCATAATATTAAATATAATATCCATCTAGAAATAATTTTTTTTACATCCCAAAAAGCAGTGCATACACTTCAAGTGTTCAACCCACATTCAAAATAATATAGTTCAACAAAAATATAACATTCATCTAGAAATAAGCTCTTTACACTCCAAAAGAAGTGCATACACTTCAACCCAAATCCAAAATAACAAAGTTTAACAAAAATAAAATAACATAGTTCAACAAAAATATAATATCCTTGAAAATCGCCAAATGCAAAGTATCAATATTGAAAAAATTTGAGCAAACAGTAAACTAATCCTGACTATGACCACAATTATCATCCATAGATTCTTTGTTGATGTCTAAATTCATAACATCTTCCACAAGCTCATCCAATTTCATTTGTGCGAGTTCTATGCCCAAAAAAAAAAAAAAAGTATTAGTAGTTCTAAGGTTTGTAAAGTTTCAATTTCCAATTATATCTCTAGTAAATTTTTTTAATTACTCATTTTTCTTTTTAAATTTAAAATATATGTTGGATATAAAAGGTATCTGACAAATCTAAAATAAAATAAATATTTATTTGTTATACAAGTTAAACGGGTTGTGTTAAGTGGGTCATTTCGGGTTGACACAAATAAATTGACGTGTGAAACGTGTTTATTACGGGTTACGCGGGTTGACCCGCTTATGACACGTTTCTTATCGTGTCGCTTTCAAGTCAACCCGTTTATGACCCAAACCCATTAAGGCCCAACTCTAATCCGAAAAATTTCGTGTTGGGTTCGTGTCATGTTCGCGGGTTGGGTCGAACATTGACACCCCTAGTTATAGATTTAGGGGAAAAAAAAGAAAGAAAACAAGAGTAAGCGTGTCTGACTAGACAAGATTAAGAAAGTAGGAATGGGAATAAATGACTTGTCTATTCATTCTTTATTCTTTTTTTTCTTTTTTTCTTTTTTCAATAAATAGTTAAAAGTTGAAGTTAAAATTTTAAACTATCATCTATATGTATATATAAAACCCATAATGTTGTACTGAATTTTGTTTTGCACTCTTAGAATTTACGCACACCTGGAGACTGGAATGTCAAGATGGAACATTATTTTAATCAGAAATATGCTTTATCGTGAGAGACCCACGATCGCAATGTTTCTTACTATCATCATTGTAGTTGGAAAAATCATCTATATGTATATATAAAACCCATAATGTTGTACTGAATTTTGTTTTGCACTCTTAGAATTTACGCATACCTGGAGACTGGAATGTCAGGATGGAACATTATTTTAATCAGAAATATGCTTTATCGTGAGAGACCCACGATCGCAATGTTTCTTACTATCATCATTGTACTTGGAAAAATGAATATGTTCCATAATTTCATGTCAAGCTCACAATTGTTTAGACTGACTATATGGAATTAGGTAGAGATGCATATCCATTTAGGAGTAGTTTATTTAGCTGAAATGTCAAGATGGAACATTATTTTAATCAGAAATATGCTTTATCGTGAGAGACCCACGATCGCAATGTTTCTTAATATCATCATTGTGAGCGTTTGGGGTGAGATTATTCTCACGGCGCGTTTTGCATTTCACGTTTTGACCTTTTTTTTTTTTTTTTTTTTTTTTTCTCAGGCGTGAGAGGGAGCAAAGCTGAACTGTGCGCTACTGTGCGGCTACTGTTCACATGAACAGTAGCCGCACTTGTTGACTTTTGTTCATGAACAGTGCATTTGTGCACTGTTCATGGACCCACAAATTTCATTTTTTATCAATTTTTTCATTAAAAATGGGTCCCACGGTACTATTTACACATTTAAAAATTATTTTGCTACAGTGTTTTCAGTTTTCAGTTTTCAGTTTCAGCAACAATAAGTTCAATCCAAACGGACCCATTGTAGTTGGAAAAATGAATATGTTCCATAATTTCATGTCAAGCTCACAATAGTTTAGACTGACTATATGGAATTAGGTAAAGATGCATGTCCATTTAGGAGTAGTTTATTTAGCTTTAATGAACACTTTTTGTTAAAAGTGTGCTACAATATACCTGTACCTAAAAAAATGTGAAAAAAAAAAAAATGAAGTTTTAAAAAATTGTACTTTTTTGAAATTTTAAAAAACTGTACTTAAAAGCTAAAAATATTAAAGAGTAGTTTATAAGCTAATCTCAAACACACACATTCAATGCCATGTCAATAACGGCTCTAGCAAATACTATATTATATTAGAATAATGCGGAAAAGAAAACTCACTTTGCTCTATGTTGCTAGTCAATTTGGAGTCAACTCAGTCAAGTTAATGGTGTAAACATCAAGTAGACTAATGTTAATTCTCTTTTATAATACTTTTTGGTTTTTTGCTACTTGTATTATTGCCTTCCCATATTAATGCCACCTAATATAATGCAAAGGATAAAAATGTTAAGAACCGTTCTTTTTAATCATATTGGGTTTATTTTATTATTATTATTATTTAAGTATATTAGGTTTCCAATAAAATTCTTACAAATAATTGTATTGAATTTAACTATAGCAAAAAAAAAAATTTACAATTTATACTTTATTAGTCAATACAATTATGTATTTAAATTTAATTAGAATAAAATTCTAATAAATATCTGTATTGAATTTACCTATATCAAAAAAAAAATTACAATTTATACTTTATTAGTCAATGCAATCATGTATTTGAATTTAATTATTAAAAGACTTAATACATTATGAATGTTCAATATGTGTGTAAAACACCCTTGAACGTTTAGACCCCAAATTACAAATTATCAATTCAAGCTTATTATCAAACAATTAATGTGCGGAACATGAAAATAAGCCAAATACAAAATTGATAAACAATCTAATCCAATTATAATCACATCCACAACAGAAAATAAGAGGTAAAGATAAAGGGAAGAGAGATGCAAACACAAGGACAACACTCGATGTGTTATCGAAGAGGAAACCGAAACCCTCGGCGAAAAACCTCTCCGCCGCCCTCCAAGCGGTCAATAATCCACTAGAAAATGTAGTTGGGATACATGAACAGCAATAGACCCTCCAAGCCTAATCTACCCAGGTACCTAAGCCCTCCAAGCTTCCTACTCCAACGAGGTTACGCCGAATCTTTTTCTTCTCTAGCTTACCGGATTCCGCTATAACCTATAGCATCAACCAATGACCATTGGTTCCTTCCAAACTGTTTCCCTTAGCACCAAAAGACCTTCTCACAGACGTGGGTGTGGTGAGAAAAGGATTTGGTCAAAAACCTCTTAAGGATGTATCAATGGAAAGGAAGAGAGTAGAGGAATTTGAAGAGTCTCTTAGTGAAAATTGGGGATGAGGCAATCTTGTTTTTCTCTAGGGTTTCTCTCTCAAAATTCTCTCTGGAATCTCCCTACATTTCGTGGGTATAAGGGTATATATATAGTGGTGTGTGTTTGAAATACGAAGAGACAGTTTTTCCCAAATAGGGTGAGTTGGCGGCTTGGCCTCGCGACTGGTATAAGTCGCGAGCTAACGGCCTGGCCAGCCTGGGACTTTTGTCTTGTAGTGCGACAACTGGCGTGACCCTTCACCTCCCCGCATGCTTCTCACGTGTGCAACAGTTGGCGGCTTGCAAGTCGCGAGTCAGCCGCGAGTCCTTGCTTCTTTGCACATTGTTGAGCAATTCTTCACACTCTCTCACACACTACCCTTACATGAATTCCACCTAAATACAGGGTTACTAAGTGCTAAATTACAAGCAAATTGGCACGGAATAAAGCCAACAAGATGGTTGATAAAATTCAACCTTACATATTACTTCTAAGAAA
This sequence comes from Quercus aquifolioides, assembly GCA_019022515.1. Classification (NCBI taxonomy): domain Eukaryota; kingdom Viridiplantae; phylum Streptophyta; class Magnoliopsida; order Fagales; family Fagaceae; genus Quercus; species Quercus aquifolioides. The sequence goes on along the minus strand of CM032331.1, from coordinate 41,667,928 downwards.
TTGTACTAAGTACTTTTTTCTTAATGCAAGCATGAATGCCATATTTTATTTTAAAAAAAACTTTAGTGGGTTAAAATTCTTTGAGCACCTGATACTATCCCTCTTTCCATATAGAATATGTCATTCAACTCCTCACAAAAAGAACGCGGATTGTGGGGCACAAAAATTCTCCTTAATTTTGGATAATAAAAAAAAATAAAGTTTGATATATAATAAATTCAAAAAAAAAATTTCCAATTATTAAAGTGAAAATTTTTTTGTTTGGATCAAGTGACACATTGTGATAAGTGTATAATAAAAATGACAATGGTGATATTGTATTAATCATAATATATCATCTCAATATTTTAAAAAACAAGTATTGTAATAGACCCAATATATAATGGAATAACTATAACTTAAGAATAATCATTCAATTGTTTGGTTATATTTTTATTACAAAGATATTTGTTCTTTATGAATGATTATTATTTAAAAAGAAGAATAACTAATCCTTAAAAAAAATAATAAAAAGAAAAAGAAAAGAAAGAGTGTAATTGTATAAAGCTTTCCTTGAATTGCAACAAGGCGAAGCTCTCATCATCATGGCATAATGGTTGCACGAAAGAAGAGCTAGCAAACATATGATTATACAACGAAAGTAGAGCAAGAAAGTGCATGAGCATGAACAGAGAAATTGATAAACCCATAATGTTGTATTGAATTTTGTTTTGCACTCTTAGAATTTAATAAGCACACCTGGAGACTGGAAGTCAAGATGGAACATTATTTTACTTTAAAATATGCTTTATCGTGAGAGACCCGCAATTGCAATGTTTTCTTACTATCATTATTGTAGTTGGAAAAATGAGTATGTTCCATTATTTAATGTCGAAGGTCACAATAGTTGAGACCTTGACTATATGGAGTTCGGCAGAGATGCATATCTGATTCGGAGTCAACTTAGTCAAGTTAATGGTGTAACATCACGAATTACTAATGTTAATTCCCTTTTATAATATTTTTTGGTTTTTGCTGCATGTATTATTGCCTTCCCATATTAATGCCACCTAATATAAATACAAAGGACAAAAACTTTAATATCCGTTCTTTTGAATCATACTGGGTTTATTTTAGTTTTAAAAAAAAGAGAGTATATTATAACTGTGGGTGTGGGGGGTCAAAAGCAAACGCCAAAATGATAATGATGGAAAAAATTACTTGCACAATTAATTTCTAAAAAGATGGAAAAATATTCCACAATGAGAGATTTAAACAGCAAATTGAAGGAACAAAAGGATCAAAATAGGCTTTTATATATACATAAACAATGTTCCCAAGCTACAAGCAGTGGCGGAGCCAAGATTTCAGTCTAGGGGGAGCAAGATTAAAAGACAGTATTAAAAGAAAAGTAATTTAAATACATTAATTCAGAACAATATCAAAATAGATTGTAAATAAACAATTGTAATTACAAGTATATGTTTCATATTGTTAAAAGAAAGAAACAAAAATAACCAATTCATAGTTACTAACAGTTGAAACAAGAGATTAATGCAAATCCATAAAGTTTTTTTTTTTTTTTAGAAGAATAAATACATAAAGTTTAGACATCTAATTTGATTCCTTAAAATAAATTAAGAAAAAATAGAGGGGTCAAAAATATTAAAATATGTAATATGTATGTATGTTTTATGAAATCTAAAAATATTAAAAATATAGCAAATACTTGTAAAGTTGTATGTATGTTTTACTGTTTGATTGCTTCTTAAAATATGCAAAATTCAACATTTATTTTTCTATCCTTCTAAGTATTTAAAATTTATGTTTATAACAAAAATTCAGATTTTGAAATTGTAAAAAAGTTAAGAAATAACAACATTTTATCATTCATTTATGGGATAAGTTATTTATAAGATAAGCAGGAAAGGCAAGTGCAGTAAGTAGTGAAATAGGTAAAAAATAAACATGTAAAAAACATGATACAATATAAAAACTAAGAAAAAAATAATATGAGGTTAGGACTTAGGCATGTCTGGGGAGTTTTATCCCTTATTTTTGGTCTGTTTCTTTAAGGTGGTAGTGAGGTTGCTTTTTTTTTTTTTTTTTTTTTTTTTTTTTATAGAGGGGTCAAAGTGTCAAACTCTTTAAGAATATATCACCAATATAGTAACTATAAGGCATTTTTACAGAATCAGGGGGAGCAAGTGCCCCCCCTCACCCCATGTTGCCTCCACCCCTAGGTACAAGGGGTAAGATCAAGGACTAAAAACCCTTAGAAATATCTATCTATTTCCACTTTCTCTCTCTTGTTCTTCTCTAAGCCTTTTTTCTAAATTTTCTGAATCCCCTTTCCTGTTGCACCTCTCCTCCTCTTATAACCATTTCTCCCTTTCTCTCTCTCCCCAATTGGCTTGTTCCCAGCTGGATATGGGGGATATTTGTCCCATCACCCCTCTGTTCTGTCTTTCTTTGATCATGAAATAGGACTTTTTGGGGCATTTCCACTGTTTAGGCCAGTCAATCAGCATTTAATATGGCAGAGATTAGATGTAGAATCTCATTAATGCAGAGGTAACTGCTTCAGTGGTCCTTATCCCCTCCTTGCGCTTCTCAGGGTGAGTTTGATGAAAGGCAGCATCTTGGTTCAAAGGGGAATTAGTCATCCATGGTTCTTTTATCATTCGTCATAGGGAAGGTTCAACACATCACCTCGGCAACGGACCTCAGTGAAGTTAGTCTAGGCCTCCGCAGAAGTGATTCAGGGAGGTTCCCTTCTATCTATCAGATCACTTCATCCACATCCGTATCTTCGGGCTGGTCCTATCTTTCTAAAAATGATCTTATTGGGCTTTTGGTTCTTAGCTTGAGCTCACACTCATCCCCCCACAATAACAAATAATTGTATTGAATTTAACTACACCTAATTTTTTTTTTTTTTTTTTTTTTTTTTTTTTACATTTTATACTTTATTAGTCAATACAATCATGTATTTATATTTAATTAGAAACTTTTTTTTTTTTACAAACAAACTAACTGTTAAACACACACACACACACACACTTAATTATACACTGTCTCACCAAGCTCAATTAGGCCCATTCAATTGTTTGGTTATATTTTTATTACACAAGACAGTTATTCTATTTGAGTGATTATTCTTTAAAATGAAGAATAACTAATCCTTAAAAAAAAAAAGGAGTGTAATTGTTATTCCTTAACTTATACAAATTTAAGTTCTAGAAAAAAGCTCCTATTCGAATTAGAATATTTTTTTCGTAACTCATTTATTCTCTCTATAGTCTTTCTTGGCTTTGTTCTTAATTGATGAGATTTCTTGTCTTAATTTTTCTATTATACCTTCCACTTCCAATACCACAACAAAGAGACCCTAAATTTTATCTTATTTTAGGCTGTCAGGAGAAACCCAATTCTATATCAATAGTTTCATTTTACATTATTTATTTCTAATAATTATCACTTTAAACTAATACAAAAGGATAAAATACCCAACTATTGCAATCATCATTCTTTCTCAATTGCGAACAGAGATTAGAGCTAGTTTGTTTGTTTTTTTTTTTTTTTAGTTTGATATTCTCCAATACAAAAACTCAAGTTTGTTTATCGTTTATATCTATTTTGCTGTCCTTACAAATTGAAAATTAATTCAAAGCATAATCCAATCTGTGTAAACATATAATTTTGTAAAAATGGTGTTTTGGAAATTTTGACTAAATATGATATCATTCCACCACCTTATTCATGTATTATCACCAAATGGATGAATAGGAATTATTATTCCATTTTAGCTTCTTTTATTACTAGTAATATTTATTCTTATTATACTCTAATAATCATTACAGTGTACTAAACGTGCTCAAACTTTTTATTGTAATCGACTAATTATTTTTTAGGGAGTTGAGCAAATTTTAGTTAAATGAATATTTGTTTATTAAATTTTTTTTTTTAAATTTTCCAATTTAGTGTCTGTGGGATGGGGACCTATTAGATTCCTCTTGAATGGTTGCACTTCACACTCATTAACAAAAGATTTTATAAAAAAAGTTTAAATTTGTAATTAACATCGTTGACAAAAATAAAACATCATATATATATATATATATATATAAAGTCAAGGCTGAGAGGAAATTCAATTAGAATTTAAATTAAATTTCAATTAGAGTTTAATTTTGTGTTATGTGTCACATCTAAAATTTTTAATTTTTGTTTCAAGTGAGTTAATTTTGTGCAAATTGTGAGAAGTCTAATGTAAATGAACTGTGAAAACCCCAATCATATACCCAAATATTTGAAGAAGAGAGAGTTTGAAAGATTATACTTCCAATGCCATTTGTTTTTCTAGCTAAAAATAATTCAAATTTATCAACTTTTTATATAATACTATGAACAGTCATTCTTTTTTAGGTAGAAATATATATATATATATATATATTGTGTGTGTTTTTTAATTGTATCGGTGCATACATATATATATATATATATATATTGTGTGTGTGTGTGTTTTTTTTAATTGTATCGGTGCATATTGCATTTATTGTTATTACATTGTTGTTGAGTCACATCAGCAGCTATGTCATTATTTTCATTCCATTAATAAACAAAATTATTTTTTTCTATTAATCTTTTAACGATTCTACAGTTTTCACTTCTACTTCCATAACACCCCTGACTCCCTTTCTCCATTGTTTTTAACTTCCCATGTATGCTCTTTAATGCCTCAAACTCTCTCTCTCTCTCCTTTCTTGCCTCTTCCTCTTCTCATTGAACCCAACCATTTCATACATATTTAGTTGCCACCACCCCTATAAAATCAAAAAGATGATATATGAACTATTAGATGTCCTTTGTCTCTCTTAACCAAAAGATGAATGGTTTTAGATTTATCTCATGCCATAAAAGAGCTAATTTCAGAGTAGCAAGCCTATATTCTTGAGAGGGGATATCATTCTGCTCCTTAAAACTATATGGTATGTCAAGCTTATTTTATATATTGAAAAGTATTGTGTGTGTGTGTGTGTGTGTGTGTTTATTTATTTATTTAAATTATGTCTCTTTTACAATGAATTTTTGTCAAGCAAAATAGTTTGCTCTTTGTTTTGATGCTAAAGGTAATTTCAAGATTTGCATTTTGTTGATATCTATTTTCGCGACACATTCTTTACAAGCCCGATTCAACCAAGCCCGACTTTCTTGTGGGCTCAATTTATGTATCATATTTTATTTTATTCTTTTAAGCATGGCCCAAGCCCATGCGACATATTGGGGAGAAATTGAGGAAGTGTGATTTGGAGGGTATGGGTTGGTTCCTTTCGGACCTTTTGCATGAGCCTAGCCCATGCCTGCTACCAAGTGGGTAAGGGACATTGGTAGCACCTCTGGCTCATAGAGGAAGTCTTGTACCCAAAATTTCCACCCCAAAAGAGTTTTCATGCTCTGGCTGACTGTGGCCCAATTTTTCTGCTTTACCATTTTTTGCCTAAAACATATAGCTGACCCTAAGTGGCTAGCCTTGCCTGTTGCAACAACCACATGCAGATCCAAAGGCCTACCATGTCTAGGAAACATCAGTCCATGAATTTAGGCCACTTCATTTCCCAAATTATGCAAAAAGCAAGCCAACCCTCTTACTCAATTAAAGACAATCTGACCATAACCTCTTTGATTGAGACCTTGGGGTTCAAAGCCTCTTCTATTGACCAAAAACCAATCACTTAGAGCACCCCAAACTTAATACAAAAGGCCCCAATCATATTCAAAATGAACCAACTAAGTTTTCCTCACAAAGCTGAAACTTGAGACCAAAAGCCCATTCAACCAGCCAACAGTCTCATAATTCTGAAGTTTAGAGGTGGAAATATGGGTACAGGAGAACCTTCCCTCTCTTCCTTACAATCTTTCTCAATTTCCTTTACTCACTGACTGTGGGTCGAAGTTTCGAACCTTTGTACTTTTTCTGCATTTTCTTGTATTTCGATTATGATATTTTGATTTCTCTCTTGTTAAAGCACCATTAGCCTTTTGTTCATTATACATTTGGAATTTTAAGGCTTGACTCTCCACAAATAATCACTTTTAAAGAACCCAAGGGGAGACTTTGGCCATTCTCACATTTTTTGCCCTTGTCGCAAAAACGTCCCCGACACATTTCTATATATGTTTCCACGTGTTTGATAAAATGACTATAAGAAGGATTTAAAAAAACAAAGATGGCCATGTTCATGTAGAAGAACATATAGTAAGAACAAATGTTAAGGAATATTGTTATGTTAGTAAACTTCATTCATAAATGTGTTTTCAACACTTAGAAAAATTCCTAAGGTGTGTTTGTGAGAAACCGCATCCCTCGCCCATTTTGAATTGATTGGTATGAGCCAAACCCATGCAAATGACTTTGGTCCTAGATATAATCTAAGATAAAGTACATGACTTAGTTACAATCTAAAGATTGAAAATTATATGAATAAGTACTCGATCTTCTAACCATTGATCTAAACTCGGAGGCTATGTTACAAAATGGGAAGGTGTTAGGCACCCACCTTACTTGGTGAAATTGGTATTCTAGACTATAGTGATCAACATTCATGGTACATCGTCCAATTAATCAATATATTGTCAATGTAGAACATATAGGTCATTTGTACCGGGTAGCTGACCGGTACAAAAATTTTCAGGCCCGTTACAAAAATTTTCAGTCATTACAACCTGAACTAAACGGAATCAATAAAGTTGGTGTTAAGAACTCTTCAAGCACCTAATATTTTATGGGATGTGTATAATTACCCATTCCATACAAAATATGTCATTTGGCTCCTCACAAAAAGCATGTAGATTGTGGAGCACACATATTATCCTTAATTTTGGATTAAAAAAATAGATGCATAATAAATTTTACATTTAAAAAAAATATATTGAGTTGACATTTAAAAAAAAAATTATATAAGATAACAAGTTGTGATAAGTGTATGATAAAAGTAACGAGAGTGATGTTGTATTAATCATAATATAACAAGTTATTATTAGTGTATGATAAAAGTAAGGAGGGTGATACTGTATTAATCATAATCTATCATATATATATATATATATAGTTAAGAAGTCTAATTGCATTGATTAAAGATGAAATTTTAATTGTAATCAACTAACTTATTTTTATTCCCTCAAAAAAAAAAAAAACAAAAACAAAAACACTACCTTATTTTTAGCGAGTTGAGCAAATTCAAGTGAAATGGACATTGTTTATTAGCTTCTTGTTATTTTTCTCAATGCAGTGGCTATGGGACCTATTAACAGATTCCTTTTTGAATGGTTGCACTTCACGCTCCTTGACAAAAGGCTTTATTAAAAAAAAGGGTGTGAAATTGGTCTTCTTCTTTTTTTTGGTTGTTCGTACTTTGTAAGTTGTAACATTGTCGACAAAAATAAAACATCATAATTATAATTATAGAATCTGAAGCTTTTCTACTTTCAACAAGCTTCGAGCCACTTACAATCATGTGAGTTTCAGATAACTTTGCTGGTAAAATTTATGATGGTTAAATGAGATATTTGAAATTCAATCTTTGTTTACACTAAAAATTAATTAGTATTTTAATTTGATAATAAAAACTATCATTAAAAGTAGATAAAGTGTGAAATTCTCTCAATTAAAACAAAAAAAAAAAAACTAGAGCCACTAATCTTTTCACAAATTTTTTACCATAATATATAATAATTGAGATAGCTAACTGTAAATTGCTGACAATAAAGTGATGTAAACTATACATCTAGATAAAAACTAATGACAACTCAATAACTAAAGAGATATAAAATTTGTTGCAAAAAATATTGTGTAGGTTGACATTACTCTTCTTCTCTGGGTCTTGTAGTCTCTACCAATCAACTCCAAGACCCAGATACTTGACGACCACGCAATAAAGAACTAAAGCAAGAATAGTGTACATTGTTAAATCACTGCCCAAAATGCAAGCTCCAAGAAAGACCCACCTGGTAAAAACCCTACATTTTAGTCTTCTCTTTCATCAGCAATCATTCACCATTCTTGGCATTTAGTGCTTTCTTCTTTGTCTGCTTCAAGTTTTTTTTTTCTTTCTTCTTCTTATTGATTTTTGAGCGTCACTTTGTGCTGTGTTTTTTTTTTTTTTTCCTTTATTGGGTATTGGTCCAACCACTTATTTTGATTATTTATTGCAACTTCTCCATCAACAAATATATATATATATATATATATATATATGTGGTTTTCTCTTAATTTTGGGTGTAACTTTTCTAGGTTCAAGTGGAAATGGGTGAAAATTGGTTGATAATTTGTTTCTTATTTAATTATTTTTGCCCATCAAATTTCTTCTTTATGGGACTTTTTGTATGTGTGTGTGTGAGAGAGAGTATTTACTAATATTCTATTCTCTGTTTACTATGCTGATGAACACACGCCATTTGCTGTGCTAAAGTCTTAATTTTGGGTTGAAAATATTTCTAATTTGACTATACATTTTGCTCTTTGGTGCTTGGTTTTGAAAGCTTAAAATAAAAGAGTATTAAAGAAAAGGAAAAATGCTGCAAGCTAGTGTAGCTTTCTTTTGTTTTGAGAGTTTATAAGCATTTTTTTTTCTTTCACGCTTTACAAGATCCAAAAAAAGTTTTTGCCAAGTAACAATTTGAAGATTTCGATATAATTCCTATGAAAGTCACTATTCTAGTGTTAGATGCTAACCCATTTCTATTTACAAGTAAAATGATAATTAGGAGAGGAGGGACTTGAATCTGGATGTGAAACACTGGGAGGTGTTAGTTCATTATTAATACAATTTGGATAGTTAAACATATTGACAATCGTTATGTGGAATTTGTTTTCCTTTTGCATGTTCCAATGGAAGAAAAAGAAATTGTAGTTACAAACCCAAGTTTTAATTTATGTTTTAGAAGTGACATAGGTTTGTTCTAGTCATTCATGATATATGTCTTTTGCTTGTCTTTACCGGATGACATGATCTTATTAATTTCTTAACAGTACTTGTATATAGAAACCCTTTGAAGATATACTGCCCATGTCCCATCCAAATATGATTCTATTGTGAATTTGCAATATCCCTGTCTTCCAGTCATGGTTGCTGCTGTAGGCTGTAGCTATAAGGTTCTGTCTTGCAACATTCATAGGAAACATCTATTGCCTTACATTTTACCACACTACTGCCCTTCATATCTTCATGATTAATTATCTGTAGAGAGTTCAACTGGATGAACATTAGGGCAGAGTGGGCTATAGGTGGAATGGTGCCAGAGGGTTCTGTTTAGCATTGATATTTAGAGAGAGAGTATTTGAGACTAATGTTACAAAATATGTTGAGGTCATTTTAATGAGCCAGCTTGAAATGTCATAGTTATTTTGTTGCTTGATCTTCATTTTGTCCTTGATCACTTTAGGACAACATTAGTACTAAAAGCTTTATAGCTTGAATTTTGTTTCCACCATTTTTTGTGATAAGTAATAAGGTCTTTTTTAATGAAGAGGAACTTCCTTATTTCCACATGGCGTGTACATAAGTTAGCCTAATGAATTACAAAAATTAGTGATTAGAATCAAAATGAGAGAATCAATAAAATCTACAATAAAATGAATATCCCTAGGACCTGAACCACGGGACCATTCAAACAATGAACTAGTGAAATACATCTTCGGTTGAACCCTATAGAGTCCAACATCACCATGAGCAGATGGCTAGACCAAATTTAATGTATTATGTTTATCAAAATGATTTGAATTGGATGCTACCAGCTGATACGCTAAATTAATTCTAAAATCTATAGAGTAATAACCAAATTTATAGTCTTAATGCAATCTTTTCATTTGCAGGGTGAACCTTGTGATATATGTGGACATGTAGGTTATGCAGAAACTCTCGTTACTTGCTCTCACTGCAAATTAGCAAGCGAACATATGTATGATTAACTCTTTCCTCTCACCCACTCCAATTCCTTGTGTGTGTCTGTGTGCTCGTGTGCACACTTGTGCAAGCATGAACGTGTGTATGTGTTGTTATTGTATTCTTTGTTCAGATCCTTGTTTCCTTTCTAAGGATGGACCTACCTTATTTGCTCACATGGTTTGAATGAGTTGTGGTTTCTATCAAAATTCTTGAACTTTCCATTTCATGATCAAAGATTGTGTTGAAAGGTTCCTGGACGTGGTAGTTTATATACTCTACCTTTTGTTCATGTTCTTGCACTTACATTATATTATCAGCTCCATTTTTTCTTTGTTTACATTCTTTCTTTCTTTTTCTTTTTTTTTCTTTTTATGAATAAGATTTTATTCAAAAAACCAAGAACAACACTACCAGATTACAAGCAGCAAGCTGCAGACACTAGCTACATCCACCCTCTAACACAAAAGCTAAAACTCAATCAATTCAAAACCAAGCAGCATTGCTGCCAAAACATTAGAAACCAGAAAAAAAATTATTAGAACTTACAACCACTAATGGAAACTTACTAAACAATGATCTAATTAACATCTTTGCTTCCTAAACTTTTTGGTTTTTGTATTGCATAATTGATGTTGATACTTGCTCTGAAAAATGACGGTATAGAACTCTTTCTCCAGCTACTGCACGCGAGTTCTGCTCCACATTGTTCCAGAAATTTGGTTTTGTGATGCCTGTCGGTCAAGCAAAGACATAGTTTCTCCAATAGTTACCATGAAGAAACACTTTCCTGAGGCTTTAAACTCAAAAAAATCCAGGATATCCAACTGTGACTTTCTGCGATCTGTGAGTCCTAGCAGGATTCCTAAGAATTCAAGGAAAACAGGTCCTCTTAAAAAGCAGTTGCATATTGGAACTTCCAGAGTGAAGTTTATTCCTCCTGAAGAAGCTGTTAAAATGTTGTCTGGAGCCCGATTGAAAGAATCATATTTACCAAGTAACTTGGGCTCTAGTTCTGCCCATTCAGATACCATGGCAACAACATCCAAGTATAAAATTTCATCTCTGAAATTTTCTGGGCAGAATGTGAATGAGCATCGGAGTTCTAGACCTGCTGGACACTCTAAGCCTCCTGTAGAGGGCATTGTAGACACCAATTCAGTCACTCAGGAACAAAAGTCAGGAGCCCAAATGGTAGAATTGTATTCACCAAGTGATTTGGGCTCTAGTTCTGCTCAATCAGATAGCATGGCAACAATATCCAAGTTTAAAACTTCATCTCTGAAAATTTCTGGGCAGAATGTGAATGAGCATCAGAGTTCTAGACCTACTGGACACTCCAAGCCTCCTGTATGTGGCAGTGTAGACATCAATTCAGTCTCTCAGGAACAAAAGTCTCAAACATCTGAACATAAAGGTAGAGTGTCCAGTAGGTCTCAAACACCTGGCATATGCACATGATTTGATCCTGCTGTAAAATATAAATTCTTTTTTCCCAAGGCATATTGCCTTAATTAAATTTCAATTATAAGTCTAACAAGGGACAATAGTTGTTATTTAATAAAGCAGAAGGTACTATTGACTTTCCTTTGAGTCAACTGCACCCAGCTGAGCCGCCCAACTAATTACTGTTAACATTTGACTCACATGGAATATGTGCCAGATTCATGCTCCTTTATAGCGTATATGTGCTGAAAGTGTAGATGTATCTACCTCATGGAAACAATTTGGGTGCTTATCGATTTTTCTTTCAGATAAAACAGCTCCTGCAGCATATAAGAATGGACCCATGTGTGAGCAGTTTTCCCTAGTCTGCAAGGAAGAGCCATTGTATTCTCTACCCATATGTACAGGCAAGGAAAATTCTTTGGCCTTTTGTGAATTTTACATGTTTGTACGAACCTATTAGTAATATTATACTTTGCCTATTTGGTTTCATATACTAATTGAAAAAGGTATATGTTAGGAGGTATCTTCCATGGCACTGCTAAACCTGAGGAAGCTGAGAGTGATCTTCTGAATTTTTTGCCCAAAATTGAGAAATTTCTTCCAAATTATCCTGCTTTAGATGCTACCTGGTGGTGAGTGATGTTTTCTTTCATGATGTCTCAAACTCATCTGTTTATTGAGAAATGCATTTGGGTTAAAAAAAAAACAAGATTCAAAACTACGAATTGTGTAATGGTAGCTACCAACTATATAAGTGAGGAATTCCATACTGGCTAATGATCAAATTTTCAATGTAAAAGAAAAGTGCATGTTTATCTACTCTACACGTTCTGAGCACCAACTTGTGTGCTGAACTAATACTGTTTTGAGGAATCCATGACAATTTTCGAACTCCCCCATCAATCAATATTTTCTCCTTTCTCCTTATCTTGTTAATGTCCTCATAAATCATCTGTCTTTCTATCTTTCTTATCTTACTAATGTATTATAAAAGAGCTTGAGTGCACAAAGTGGCCCAACACACCGATTGCTGGACAATGGGGCTTTGTGTTTTATTATTGTTTCAATATTTTACTAACTGCTCTAATATTACCTATCATATATATATATATATATATATATATATATTACTCTAGGCGATTGTTTCTTTCAACCCTGGTATAATCTTACAATATGTTCCTATTTTTACTTGAGTTTTCTTTTGTTTCATATTTCAACCATAGTAAAATGCCTAGTGTTTTCATTGGAGACATTTAGGGTTTAAATCCCACCCTCCAATGTAACTATCAAATTATCCAAATAAAAAACCAAACCATAATAAACTACCAATAGTCCCAAAAGTTTAAGCTATTAGGAGAAGGCAAATTTAATCACTTGACCATTATTTTAACACTCCCTCTCATGTGGGGGCCCATACTACCCCTCAATGACAATAAGTGGCCCCAACACGTGGAATTTTAAATTTTTTTTAAATGTGAGCTAGAGTGGAGATTGGGTTTGAACTCATAATTACTTATTCTAATACCATTATAAGCTAACACTAGTCCTAAAAGCTTAAGTTGTCAGGAAATAGGGAATATAATCATTTAACCATTATTAACAATCCATACTTGGGAAAAAACGCTCACAAATGATTTATGGCATGCAGGCAATTCAACAAAAGTGCTATTTCTTCTTAAAGTTCACACACACACATATATATAAATATATTAAATTCAACTAGAACATATTAAAGTCACACATATCTAAGTGACATTGCTTTTCTAATGATTTTGATTCTCCTTTGCTAGTGGAAGCTTTGAGATCCTTGACATGGTTTCTCGTAGTGAATTCTATGAAGGATTTCTGGCTTATCTTCCAGTCACTGTACATCCTAAAGTGTTCGAGATTTCAAAACACATGCCTGGAGTGCTCCTTTGTACATTTCTTCCTTGTTGCAATATTTGGGTGGATGTCTTTCAAAATGTCTGCCCTACTGTAAATGATATTGCACTATACTTTTTCCCTGGAAAATTTGAGAGGTATGTTTATGAATTCATTGCTCAGGCCTTAATCTGCAATATTTTTATAGATGATAGTATGTTAATATAGAAAGACTGCTTCTATTGTAGGTCTAAAGAGCAGTACTTTAACCTGTTGGAGCTTGTAGAGATGCAAGATCTGGTACTAAGGAGTTCTGTGAATGATGTGGAACTATTAATTTTTTCTTCTAAAAGACTTCATCTGGATTCTTGTGGTGAGTCTTGTGTGAATTCTGATATAAATTGTTATTATATACTGGTAGAACTTCATTGTTCAAAATATTAGATTACAGATAAGTTTAAGCTATAAGATGTATGCTTGTAAATGATATGGTTGAAACAGTGAGGCAGAAGGATTAAGCCGTGGCTGTTTCAAGATTTTTATAAAGAGTGAAAAATGAAAAAGAAAAAAGAATGTAATCTTTAGCAGACAAGTTCCTCAAATAATATTTTCTTAGTTTATTTTGATCATGAAATAATAGAGATAGAATGCTGAAACATTTGTGATTTCACCACTTAGAAATCCTGAGGAGGTAGAAATTATAAAATGTCAAAAACCTAGTGACTTAAAGAAAGTCGACCCAAGTTTTGTGATAATGATTTAAAATATAACATCAAAGTGATAAAATTATTGTATGAATGAGTTGCAGTACTTATAACAGCTTTTATTGGTGATGAAAGAAATTAATGTTCATGATTGTTAATTTAGGATTGGAAGTGAGATCTTTTCTATGGGGCATCTTCCGCCCTTTGGAAGGCAATCTAGCAATTCCCGCCCTACCTTTCCATGACATGATTTTCCCAGCATGTGGACAAAGTTCTGATGTTGAGATGAAGCTGGTTAAACGGAAGTTTCCCAAGGTTAAAATGGAACCGTTTGATGGCCCTGATGTTCTCCCAGGGTTTTGTAAGCATGCTGCTGGTGATACTGCTTGCGACATGATGTTGAGTAACTCATCAAATTCAGTTGATGCGTCAATTAAAGGTCAACAGACATCTATTTTATTTTATTTTTTTGAGTGCTAAAAAATTTCTATTATTGCTGGATCTGGGTTTCCATCTCTGGAACCAGTGGTGTTTCTACCACATTAGATGCTCACTAATAATGAAATACTGAATGTTGTAATAAAGAAACAGAATAAAATAAAACTCGGATCAATATAACATGCAAGTAGTCTTGGGTAGAATAGAATTCTTTCAGCTGCATGCATATGACATCTTATATCAGGTTCTGGATATACCATTTAATGTGTCTTAGGAGGATTCATGATTTTGGCTGTATGGAGGAAGATATATTGTTATGGGTATGTGACACGGTTCTGGCCCTCAACAGTCAACAGTAGCTCTAGTTATTCACTAGTCAATACCATCACTGCAAATGGTCCATAGGCATATTTAGCCACTTCTTAACATTTGATCCATGTTTCTACTACACATGGTCTAACCTGCCAATGTATTCTTTTCCACATCTATTTGCTGAATTTTGTGGAATTTATGTACACTGGTAATTTAATGAACTCACATTTATTTGTAATTGTAATTTCAGGTCCCTATCCACCCAGTGCATGCTCGCTAAGGATGCATTAGCTGTTTACTTACCAATCACCTAAGGCTTAACACTGCTGCAACTCAACTTGTATAGTTAAAATATAGGAGACAATGCCAGGTACTATGAAATCTGCCACAAGGATACTACACTAGCAGGAAAGAGGAGACAATCTGATTTTTCTGCGATAATTTTTGCGCTTATATGAAGAGATGTAAATACAAATTTGACATCAGAAATTGTTCTTAACTGACAACCCAAGAAGGGGGGTCATTCCATTTCTCCTTTCATATTTGCATGTGTTTTGAATATTGTTTTTAAGTGCAAAATATTCTATTATCTCTATGAAGTGATATTACGTGGTTTTGAACCCTAAACCACTTTGCCTAGAGCTGAAGGGAAGGTCCCAGGACCCTTACCTATCTGAAATTTAGATCTCATATTTTTGCTTGTTTCAAAGATAGGATCATAGAATAGTAAAAAAATAGTAGAGATATTACTCAAGAACATGATTTTATAGGCACTCAACTTTAAATTCTTGTGCTCCAAGCAACTAGTTCACTTAAAAATTCTTGCACCATCAGGTCTATATTCAGAAAGTTGAGTAAGTGAAAGATACACATATCACAATTTTTTCCTTTTTTAAATTAAGAGACAAGATATTGCTTAAAGCTAATTATATCTTCCTCTCTTCTTTCCTATTTATCAGTAATAACGGATTACGGATATCATGCTTAGCAATTCTGAGAACAAGTTTTCTAATTATTCATGAAAACCAGAAAGAGCTAGAGCTACTAGAAGATGTGTGCAGGTATTATATTTTCATTTTATTCCAGTGACCCCCCTTCTTTTCTCTCCCCTTTTGCCTCCCTTCCTAAACACAAAATTAAATGATAGGGAATAAAATAGGGACCATCATTAACCATGAAAGCTCTTTGGCAGTTGAGACAAGTGAATTTTTGTTTGTTTGTTTGTCTTAGCTTAAAATTCCCAGCTTATTTTCTCCAATTTCATATACATTTTCTTTAAGTTTCAGTTTTGGTAGTTACAGTTATAGTTTTACGTAGCTTAGTTTTTAAAACAAAATAAGTCAATGTAAACAAGCCCTTCCAAACTCACTTTCCTGTTGTGCAAGGCCTTCTTCGTTTGAAATCACCAATTATTTTTATTTTATTTTTTGATTTTGAATTTTCATTAGTAGCTTTTAATCCACAAACCAAAATATATAAAAAATGTGAAAACTTGGAAACTTCTTAAATTTTAATAGGTCATAAAAGTTTGTATTGAGGGGAACAGGTACCTAATAATACCTGCGACCTTAAAAAAACACAAAGTTTAGTGAGACAATTTACTTCATAATTAATTTTTCCCAATTCTTTGAAGTGGCAAATTATAAGCGGTGAGAAACGAAATTGGTGTCAATAGTACCGTCAGATTGCATATCACTGGCAACTTATTATGTCAACATTTTGTGATGATAGTTTAAAAGATAAGATAAAAAAGAAAAAAAATAATAACAACTTCCTACGTATGTAACAAAACTAAGCAAAGAACTTTTCAATTATTAAGCAACAACTTAGTTAGGCCATTGATGCAAGCAAATCTATAGATTTTAACATTTTAACAAATTGATCCAATCTTACACAATTATAAGATTTTAACATGGTTATAGGCAAAGTTTTATTGTTTCACGAATAAAATGGCTGCTAAAACTGCATGCCTGAGCTGCCTTAGCTATCAATACGAAGTTGGTTGAGATTTTGTACGTTAGTATTCCCTGCATGGCTGCAACTAGCTTACCTAAAAGTGGTCCCTCATTACAATTGCAATAAGCCCTAACTCTTGTGGTGGAGTCTAAAGCTGCATTTGTATTTGCTCGTCTCTCTCTTAGGAAGCCGCCAATTTCTTGGAAATTTTGAACCATCTTTACTGTGTGTAGTTCTAGATTGCGGGTGATTTTGATTCTACTGGCTTACATTTACTTGGAACAAATCTGAGTGCATTTTTTGAGTTCTTGATAAGATTGACCATGGGCCTAGATTAGTATCATCAAAGAGTTTTCCATCTACCATTGCACGGTTGGGTGAGTTGGTAGTAATTGGGGAGCAAGGGGTGTGTTGGGTTCAAGTTGCTGGGAGCTAGTAATTGGGTTGAGTTTAACCCAATTTTATAACTCATGGCCCATAGATCGTCCACATGAGTTATCTGATAAATGAGTTTAAATTTAAGTTTTAAATTTAAACTGATTAATCTTAATAAGAGTTGTTAAGATCAACAATAGAGTATTTAAAATCAGTAGTTGAGTATTTTTAGGGACCACTCATCTATAGTGGTTTATCCTCATTAGTATTTAAATACTCCTATAGTTGCTCAATTAAACAGGCTATAGGCTCTTTCAAACACCATCTCTCTAGAAACACTCTAGAATTTGGAGCGTGGAATAGTGGAAGAAACTCTTAAACAAGAAGTTTATAGAGCAAGCAACGAGAAAGATTCGACAAGTGAATGGTCCGTTCTACCAAGGCATGTGCCCATATGACCCACTTAATTTATTCTATTCTACATATATTATGTAAGTATTTCTAATCATTTAAAAAAAAAAAAAAAGAGTTTTCCATGTGTATCCCTCCAAAATCCCAAACATATGGAAGCAATCATAAATATAAGGCGAAAATGCACTTTTCGTCCCTACATTTTGGGTCAATTCTCATTTTGGTCCCAAATTTGATTTCTTTGCAAATTTCATTCCTAAAATTTGAAAATCGTTTTTAAAATGGTCCCTGCCGTGAACCAACAGACGGAACCCTTCTATGTGGCAAACGGAGTGCCCTTCTTGCTGACGTGGCCTTTAAAATATTGTTAAAAATAATTATTTGGCATTTTTAAATACCACGTCAGCGCCACGTCAATTTTCTCAATTTTAATTTTAATTTTATTAAAAATATTATTAAAAATAAAAGCCATATTTTTCAATTTTAATTTTAATTAAAAAAATGAAAAACAAACAAAAAAAATTTACTTTTTTTAAGCCATAAAGATTGAAGCTCAAGCTCTGTTCTCATCTCTCACTCTCTCACACACACCGAACACCTCTCTCAGTCTCAAGAGCCAAACACTGAACCTTTTAAATTTTTTTTTTTTTTTATAGACCCTAACCCTTTAAGAAGACCCACAAAACCCATCCCACGATCAAAATCAAGTCGGTTCGTGACCGTGCCGATCTAGCTCAGGAGTTGAGGTTGTTGCCTTTTCCGGTGAAGAAGAGCGCCGCCGCTTCGGTGGTTTGGGTTTGTTAACGATTTGGAGATGGATTCTTCTCCACCACGCACCATGCGCCGATCTGAACCCAAACTCTCTAATCTCAAAATCTTATCTCCGCTCAAAACCTTACACCCAATATTGACCAACGGCGAGCATATCAAGAGGTTGATCTTCAAGGTTTTGATCATGGAGGCCATGGGGTTTTAATGCTGTGAAAACAATGGGAAAAAATTGGATTTGGGTCTGTGTTTGTGTTTGATCTCTTTTTTTTTTTTTTTTTTTTTCTTTTGTGTTGTTGTGATCTGGGTCTGTGTTTGTGTTTGATCTCTGTTTCTTTCTCTCTCTTTTTTCGTTTGTATTGTTGTGATCTGGGTGTGTTTGTGTTTGATCTCTGTTTCTTTCTTCTTCTTCTTTTTCGTTTGTGTTGTTGTGATCTGGGTTTGAGTTATTGGTTGTTGGGTTTGTGTTCTTGTAATCTGGGTTGAGTTCTTCCTTGCTGGGTTTGATTGGGAAGAACACGAAGAACAACTGTAATGTTCTTATGAAAATTAATAATTATGAAAATTAATAATAATAAGTAATTTTTTTTAATTAAATTAGATTTAAGGTTTTTTTTTTAATTTTAATTTCTTTTTTATATAAATTTTCTGATGTGGCATTGAGTAAAAAAAATTAAAATGCTGACGTGGTATTTAAAAATGCCAAATAATTATTTTTAACAATATTTTAAAGGCCACGTCAGCGACACCTCAGCAAGAAGGGCACTCCGTCTGCCACGTAGGAGGGTTCCGTCTGTTGGTTCACGGCAAGGACCATTTTAAAAACGATTTTCAAATTTTAGGGATGAAATTTGCAAAGAAATCAAATTTGGGACCAAAATGAGAATTGACCCAAAATGTAGGGACGAAAAGTGCATTTTCGCCTAGATATAATTATATATAAACTTTTTTGTTTATGGTTTTCCTTATTTAATATCTTGGAAGTTTTTCAACGATCATAATTCAAATATTCTAATATCACCTCTCATCAGACCATAGAATTCACTTCTATGCTACACTTTTTCGTTTTTTCCATCCATGGGCGTACGGGCAATAAGTGCTCCAGTTTTCTTCTTTCTTTCTAACACATGATGAAGATACATGATCTCTAATAATTTTATCCTAAAACTTCAATGTTGTCAGAAAATGCTATACTTACTACCGGTTTCACTGCCAAAAAAAAACAAAAAAAAAACTTATAAACTAATGTAACAATAAATATGACTAATACCACATCAATAACATAATAAATATATTTTTTAATTATTTATATATACACACACGATAATACTTCAACATATGGTGTTTACTTTCATGATGATTATTTTTTATTAGTTTTTTGTATAGGCAAGGTTTGAACCCCACATTTCTTATTCAACGACAAAAGACTTTACCAATTGAGCTAACTAGAACCCACTGTTAATTATTTTTTATTGTATTTTAAAAAATTAAAGCATCTATTTATAATACCTATAATAAATTTTGTAATATATCTAACATTACTCATAACTTATTAATATATGTCATATTACTGTATGAACTCAACATGTTGGAAGTTATTACTACCATATAATAAATTTTGTAATATCCCTAACATTACTCATAACTTATTAATATATATGATTATATTCCTAGCATATGATTTGCAGATGCTTTAGCATATTATTGACAAAACTTGAGTCCCTTCTTCTCCCATAAATGTTATTTTTTTTTTTTTTTTATATATTGAGTATGATCTTCTCCAATAAATATACCATAAGATAATAATTAACATAAAAGTTTTAATTATTAAAAAATAGTAAACTTAATCATTTAACTATTATTCTAATAAAAGAATTTAATCACGCTTGTATAAACAATATATAAACTCTGAATATAGCATATTTGCAGATCCATCACTAGTATAAGTATATCAAGTCAACCGAAAAAAGAAAGAGAGAAAAGTATAACAACATCAAACCGTATCATCTTAAAAAATTGAGAAAAAAAAAAAATTTCAAAGCACCTAACCTTAGATGTCATTAAAGAGCTGGACAACCCTTTATATCTATGATTTATGAATTTATTTATACATTTACTGCTCTTTTAAATGTGTTGGTTTTGTTCAATTTAAGGCTGTGTTTGTTTCGTGTAAAACGTTTTCCGGAAAATATGTATTTTCCGGAAATGCTATTTTCCGGAAAAGGAAAATATTTTTAAGTGTTTGGTTGAATTATGAAAATTGTGGTGGAAAATATTTTTATGTGTTTGGTTCTATTAGGAAAATGCTATTTTTCGGCAGCAAATTCCGGCAACAATACCACAACAACAACAGCAGCAAATTCCGGTAGCAACAACAACAACACCAATCGGTTCATCAAAAAAAAAAACAACAACAACAATCAAATTAAAAAAAAAAAAACAACAACAATCAAATTAAAAAAAAAAAAACTGGGAGATCGAGGTGCGATGGCGATGGCGCGGCGCGATGGCGATGGTGCGATGGCGCGATCGAGGTGCGATGGCGATGGCGCGATCGAGGTGCGATGGCGATGGTGCAATGGCGCGGCGCGATGGCGATGGTGCGATGGCGCGATCGGCGCGGTGCGATGGCGAGGTGCGAGCCCGGCGATGGCGCCGGCGAAGTCGAAGGCTCGTGAACGCCGGCGGAGTCGAAGTCGAAGGCTCGTTCTCTCTCTCGCTCTCGCTCTCTCTCTCTCGCTCGGTTTGGTTCGGCTCTGGCTCTCTCTTTTCCGGAAATCATTTGAAGGTAAAATAAGGGCGTAAAATGATTTCCGGGTCAAAGGAGTAAATCCGGTCAAACTGAAGCTGATTTTCCGGAAAATAAAATTTTCCTTTCCTGCCAAACACTGGGGTCAGGTAGTAAATGATTTCCGGAAATCATTTACCACCAAAACAAACGGAGCCTAAAGGGTAAACAAACGAAACGACACGAACATATTGGGTGAATGTGAAAAGTCGGGATGGATGTTTATATTGTTATTGACCACTGCATGCGCGTGAACTGTTAAAACCCTATTTTCATGACCCAATGTTTGTTCCTATCAACAAAAACCAAAACAAAAACAAAAAAACTCAATGTTTGTCTAGGCTAAATTTAGTTACACTATTAGTCTATTACTCTATATGTGTTTCTCACTGCAAGTTTAGTTTAACTTGTTGACCCCAAGAACGTGTGAAGGAGCTTATTTTCATGAGTTCATGTTAGTTATTGTTTTGTTCTCCCAAAGAAAAATGTTAGTGTTTTGTTTAGTAATAGTATATTTTTTTAATTAAATTCAAACATTTGGTTATATTGATCAATAAACCACAAATAGAATATCAAAAGTCTTGTAGTTCAATTGATTGACATTTATTCAAATTCTAAAAAATTTCAATTATTGAATAATATATTTTTTTCAAAAAAATTAAAGTTAATTGGAAAAATTAATGTAAAAAATATTATATATATATATATATATATATAAGATATGTGGGTACCATAGGCATGCTTGGCAACGTCCTCGGACCCTCGGGCATGCTTGGCAACGTCCTAGGCATGCTTGGCAACGTCCTAGGCATGCTTCCGCAACGTCCTCGGGTCCTCGGCATGTCCTTCAACGTCCTAGGACGAGGTCCTAGGAGTCCCACATCGAAGGAAAACCCCCCCACTTACTGCCTTATAAGCTGTGAAGCAAAGGGAGTAGTGTAACCATCAGTTTAGCTTCATAGCTTATAAGACAGCAAGTGGGGGGGTTTTCCTTCGATGTGGGACTCCTAGGACGTTGAAGGACATGCCGAGGACGTTGCAAAGCATGCCGAGGACCCGAGGACGTTGCGGAAGCATGCCTAGGACGTTGCCAAGCATGCCCGAGGATCCGAGGACGTTGCCAAGCATGCCTATGGTACCCACAAGATAAATAAGCTCAACCAAACATGGCCTTATACATTATTTTAAGTTATTATATACTCTCTAGTTTTTTTTTTTTTGGGCAATACTAGCTATAATTCATTAGATGGAGTGCATTGGGTTTCAAATTATATTCCAACAAATGATTTTATGGTGTGAAAATGTGAGATTTTGTGGTGTCCTTAAACTTTTTGAGTACATTATTAACTCTTCGGTAAAATTTTAAAAAAAAAGAAGAAAAAAAAAAGAAGGTAAAAGTGATAGATTCGTGCAAAAAGATAAGGTGGAATGTGGACTAATCACAGACTCCAATGAAAGACTTTTGGTCCTAGAAGTTATTTATTTTCATAAAAAAATAAAATTAAATAAATAAATAAATAAAAGGAAGTTCCAAAATATTGTCATTCTTAGTGTCTGTTTAGATACATTTTATTTTGCTGAAAATTAAAAATTTAGGTTGCGTTTGTTTTGGCTGAAAAGGGTTTTAGGAAATCATTTTACACCCCTCTATGTGTTTGGTAAGCACTAAAAATTGGGTCAAACGGAAATCAATTTCCGTGTTGACCGTCAAATACATGTCTTGGCCCATAAAACCAATGTAGCTTTTCTTTTACCTTCAAAGCAATTACACCCCTCACACACTCTGCTTCTCACACGCACTCCTCACAGACACTCCCAAGCTCAGTTGTGACTGAGCTCCACAGAGCAAGACAGCACCGGATGCAACTCACCCTCAAACCATTTCCAGAAAAAAAAAAAAAAAAAAAAAAAAAAAAAAAGAACCAAACCCACAAAGAGAGAGAGAGAGAGGCTGGTCACTGTTAGAGAGAGAGAGAGAGCCACCCACCGTCAAAGAGAGAGAGAGGCCGGTCACCTAAACTTGAGATCGACTCCATCGCCGTCGGGGCTATGCCTCTCACTGTCAATCAAGCAAAGATTGACTCCAACGCTACGCGATTTCGCCCCCTCCGTGTGATCTTGCCTTCGCCATGCAATCTCGCCTTCGCCTCCGCCACGCGATCCCGCCTCTAGATCGAACCTAGTTGCCTCTCTCTCTTCCTTCTTCTCTCAATTTGACCAGATTTGATGAATTTTTTTTTTTTTTTTTGGGTTTTGTTCCTTTTGTGTTTCTGGACTGAGAAATGATATTATATATTTGTTTAGAAGCTGAGAAAATGTGAGCAACAAGTAGAAAATGTGTTTTCTATAGTATTTTCAAGAACACAACCAAACACTAAAAAATATTTTTCGAAGTATTTTTTAAAATACTACCAAACACCTGAAAATATTTTACACTTAGAAAATATTTTACATAGAACCAAACACAGCCTGAAAACTAAAAATACTATAATAAAATAATTTTTAAACGTATTAATAATATGGTGAAACCCATTTTTAATATTTATTTTTAATAATGTGGTTATATGTTTTGTAAACGGTGATAAACCGTGAGTAAACTGTAAATTTTGTCTCTAAATGCTGAAACGCGTGGATCCAAAAAAAAAAAAAAAAAAAAATGAAAAAGAAAAAAGAAGAAAACGTGAAACGCCAGACGCAGGAAACGCTGAACCCAAACACATACTCATTCTCTTTCTCTTCAAACAAGAAGAAGAAGAAGGAGGCTTTGAGTTTCACTGTTAATCCACCGCAAAAATCTTTTCTCTTTCTTCAAGAGAGAAAAGAAAGGGACCAAACCGACAAAAAATGCGACCGAATGTTACACAGAGACAGGTATTTTTGCTTTTGTCCCCACACTCGTACTCTTAAATTCTTTATTCTTTATTCTTATTTCTCTTTCATATTTTATATTTTTATGTTTACTCATTTTTCATTCAATTCCTAATTATTTATGCTACATTAAATTATGTGATGTTTTCTTTTTAATCATTAAATTTTAATGCTCACTTTTAAAAAAATGTTCAATGCATTGGTTTTGTTTTTTTGGTTATTACTGTTTTTTAAAATATTAAATTTGTTGGGATTTATTTATTTATTTATATTTTGTGACTTTTGTTGTGAATTGTTAATTGGGTGAAGTGGGTTTTGCTTCTTTTATTTGTTTATTTATTAAAAAAATGTTGCAATTTTATGGTCTAATGGGGTTTTGCTTCTTTGATTTGTTTATTTATTAAAAAAATGTTGCAATTTTATGGTCTAATGGGGTTTTGCTTCTTTGATTTATTTATTTATTAGGAAAATATTGCAATTTTATGGGCTATTGGGGTTTTGCTATTCTGGAAATTTATTTATATTTCAATGGCTGTATTCCTTTTACATGGCTAAAAAGTTAAATGCATTTAGACTTGAATTTTGAATTTTAAATCGATGGATTTGAAATGCTTTAATTCCAAGTCTATAAATATTGAAATATGTCTTATGGATTTAAAAGTTATTTCAAATTCAAGGGATTTAAACCTTGGTGGATTTGTCAAATCCAAATCCAAATCCTTTTTTAAACTATCCAAACAAGTATTTGGATTTTAATCACCCAAATCCAAATCCATGTGCCAAAGTCCTGCGATCCAAACACAGCAATTGAATCTGGGTTTTGTTTACAGGAATACCCATTATTTATATGTAATAATATTTCTTTAACAGTGCAGAAAAAGAGAGGTGTTATCTATGCACACAAGAAACATTGCAAAAATGTAATTATTTTTAATGATGCAAAAGTGTAATTATTTTCCCTTGAATTTTTACCTTAAAAAAAATTCTTTCTTCATTTATATATTTGCTTTTTTCTGTTTCAGCTCTCATCTTGACCTTTCTTTTTCTTTTTTTTTTGAGAAAAAATTATTTGGGTTTTCCTGTTTATATTTATTGCCCCCTTTTTTGGTTTATATATATGTATGGTTTGTGCATTTTGGATCAACTTTCTTTTTGCTCCTGGACACTCTCTCATCCACAACTTGTCCTGTGATTTACTACTTATGGTTTAATTCCTCTTTATTAGTAAATACAAATACAATGGCTAAATCAATAAAAATCTATAGTTTTTGTGTGTGTTTTTAATTTGAGTAAGGATAAAAGACTGTTAAAGTTCAAGTATTGCTACCGGAAGCTTGCTCTGTTTTCCTCAAATTTTGGATTTGAAGTTTGTTGAGGAACTAAACTAAAATAATATAATTGAAGCAGTTTGACAATTTGGGTTTTGGGACTAAGGTTTGGTTGTTGTTTTTAAAAAAGGTTGTTAGAAAATGAGAATTTGAGGAGATTAAAGTAGTTCTACAAATTTTGATGAACTAACCTAATACTCTTTATTTTTTTTAAAAGAAAAAAGCAAATGAAAAAAATAAAAAATCATTTGCAAATGCTTTGGCATTGAGCCCTTGTTTGACATAGTAATTACAAGATTGTTTACAAACTTTATAGAAAACTCCAGCTTGTTACTTGCAATGTAAGTAAATGAAAATTGCAACCTTTCTTTCTCCTCTTCTTTTTAATATAATTTTTTAAATTTATTTTTGTGTATTGAGTTGGGGGATAAATAATGTTGGTGAGACCTCCACATGATCACCAAAAGTTCACCATAAAACACCACCACCATCAAAGACACCACCTGAACTAATTAAGTTCGGTTTCCAATTAATGCCACGAAATGAAGAGGCAGATATTAATCCTTACCAATAAACTATGCAGACGACAATCTCTACCCTCCATGAAGAATCCCACACAAAATTTCAATACCACCCAGAAACAAGTATATCCCAATTTGTTCAATTTCAACTAAATTCTACAAAATTACACAACTTCAATGATTTTTTTTAGTAGTTTGGGGATTTATTGGCCTGCTTTGGTGATGTGGCGGGTTCTTGGTGGTGAAACAATGTCATGGAGGACTTATTGGGAAGGTATTGGTTATGGGTTGTTGATTGGGTAGAGTGGAACTTGGATTTCAACAATGTGGCAAATTAGGAGCCTATAATTTTAGTTTAGCCATTTGTGTGTATGTTGATTGGGTGAGTTGTTGTTGAGTAGGGAGCCGGCTTTTGAAGTTGTTGGTGTGACTACATTGCATGACAGAGGTTGGGATTTTGAGGGGTTAGTGTTTCGGCCAAGGTGATGGGTTGGGGGATCGGATTAATTGGGTAGTGGGTGAATCTGTATGGCTGACAATTTGGGTGGGAATTGGATGGTGAATTATAAGTATTTTACATGTAATTAAGTCAAGAGCCTTGTTACTTAACATGCACCTCTAGTGTTTCCAATGGAGACGTATAGGGTTCAAATCTCTCCTCTCCTATTGTAACTATCGAATTATCCAAAAAAGAAAAAACAATTTGGTGATATAAATTGATCTTTTTTGAATTATCCCAAAAAAAATTGAGCTTGAATTTACCTTTCAATTTAAATTTGAGAATAATTTAACAGAGGAAATTCTAAATTGTTCTTGACTGGGTGTAGATATTCTGTTCACTCCATGTAATTAGTTTTTAAAATATTGTGATTCATTTTTTTTGCTTTTGTAATCTATATTTCCTTTTAAACTAATTTGAGTACACAATGTTGTCAAAATTTAAAAATTGTATTGACTTTGGTAGGATCCCATGTGCTACTCACTTAATATAAGTATGAATTACCTAAATCATATAAGTGTAAAAAAGGGGATTGTCACACTTCGTGTGATTGGTCCCTTTATATATGAAAATTTATTATTTTATGTTGTTTGGAGGCATTCAATTCCAATGTATTTCCTTGGAGAACAACATTTAAGAAGAGTTCTTCATGTAAAGGAAATATACATGGTGCTATGATTTCACCTATAGAGGAGATTGGTGGGAATAAAAAATGGAAAGGGGGTAGGGAGTTGGTCCCTGCAGCTTGTTCATCATACTTGTGGGCTTGGTGTTTGGAAGACAATTAGAGCAAGATGGAACTGTTGGTGATGGTAGATTGATAAGATAGCATCTCCCATGATACTTGGTCTGCCGATAGGAATCTAGCTTCTTTACCTCTTGAGCTCTTTTAGATAAGTGCTAATAAGGATGCTACAATTTCATATTGCGTGGCAATACTTAATAGGGGAATTCACTGGAATCCTATTATTGTGAGATCAGCCCATGATTGGGATATGGATTGTTTGAATTTTTTTTTGAACCCTTTACTTCATCTGGATGCAAGTGGGTATGGAGGAGTCCTCCATACCCACTCCGTCTCCAAAACACCTTGTCCTCCAGGAGGACAAGGTGTTTTGGAGACGGAGCAATACTGGGTGTTTTAGTGTTCTATGAGGAGTTTAGGTGAGCTGCTTACCAGATTTCCCTTGGAAGGCGAAAGGGAGGGTGAAGACTCCTAGAAGGTTGCTTTTTTGGTGTGAACTCAGCTTGGGAGAGAATTCTTATTATTGATAATCTTATTAGAAGAGGTACGGTGTTGGCTAATTGGTGTATTTTGCGTAAGAATATAAAAGAAATTCAGATAAGTTGCTTTTGCATTGTCCATTTGCTGTGGAAATTTTTTTTATTTCTAGCTTTTGGAGTGAAGTGGGTGATGCCAAACAGCCAAAAATGTTGAAAAGTTTGTTACGACTTTGGCACTGAAGTTCCAATACTTTTAGAAATTATGGAATGTTGATCCTTCTTTTTTAATGTGGCAAATTTAGAGATAGAAGAATAGGAGGATGTTTGAAGAACATGATATCTATAGAGACATTCAAATTTCAGTTTGTATTGTCCTTATCCTATTGGATGTCATTGGATGCAAGCATACCAACTAGATGCTGAATTTCTCTGACTCATCATATTGGTAATTGTTTGTAAGGAACTTTGGGTATACATTCTGTGCACTCCATCTGTGTCCCATGATTTTTCTTGCTTCCTTTTATGGAATTTTTATTACCTATCAAGAAACTTATGATATCAAAAAATTCTCATGCTCTAACAACTTGAATAGAAATGGTCCTGCTTCCGCAGTTTGTATATATCCATATGATCATGCCTTTTTTAGGATAGTGTAGGAGTGTGAATGTTAAAATATTGCAGATGATTGAATTTGTCACCAGCACTGTGCCTCCGTGCATATGCTGAGTGATTGCTGGCCAGACTAGAGCAAGTAAATTGTATCAATTAAATTCCAGAAGTTGACTAGAAAATTTTGATTGAACTTAATTAAATTTCGTTTATTCTGTCACTGATTGGTTCTTCTATTGGGAATTCAGTTGTGATACTTTTCCACCATGCAGGTTGAATCTTGTGAGATATGTGGTGGTGATCAGTATAGAGAGAAGATAGTTCTATGCAATAATTGCTATACTCGTCAACACATGTATGATAATACTTTTAGCCCCCTAACACCTTTGTACGCCTGTGCAATTCATTTCACTTTTTTTTTTTTTCATTTATTTCCTAGATAGTGTCTTCTAATTATGAGTGTTATGAAAAATGAGATTAATAATGTTTATTTCCATAATTTTTGTTAAAATATAAATAAGAAAATAAAAAAATGTAGGAGAGAATGCGGAAGCAAGAGAAAGAAATAGGGAACATTTGGTACACTAAATGGAAATTATGATAGGAATGGAAAGCTTTATTATTGCGAATGAAAGATGTTGTAATGGAATAACTAAAACTATTCATATGTTTGGTTTTAATATTCTAATAAAACTCTAGATTTGTATTAATGAAATATCTTACTTATTCAATTATATTTTCTAAAAATAATATTTTATAAATTTGAGGGAGAGATTATATCTTGATGATTTTATTTTTATATTTTTATGTAAATATGGAAAGTTTGATTTTTTGGAAATATATTAATCATAAAAGTTATTGCACTTACTAAAAAATAGTTATTAAAGTCCTTCTGGAGAGGAATAGCTATTCCTCAGTTTAAGGAAGAGCTATTGAGCTATTCCTAAGGAAAAACTATTACTTATAATAAAGATGCAACCAAATAATCTTATAGTTATTGCAAGACCTATTACAACAGACCAAACATGCCCTTAATGTGGTTTGGCTTGATGGCTTATGTCCACAGCGGAAAGTTCTTAGCAGCTACAGCTTGCTATTCTAAATGGTGCAACAATTAACACTAAGTAGGGTATATATAGGAGCTAACTCTAGACTAACCCTATTGACGCAAGACAACCAAAACAAAATGAAACTATTGGAAAATAAAGAAATATGACCTAGGAGTCAGCACTTAGGCCTGGCTTGGATTCAACACCAAGCAAGAAAACCATTAAGTGTTAGCACCTAGGGTGGAATTGGAGTCAACACTAGACCAAAGACACACCTAAAGGCCATTTTTTCTCATTTATCAAAATATCAACTAACTCAAAGGATTACAATAGTTTTTTTATAAAGAATTGCTAAACCCTAGTTCTATTTGGCGTAGGAAACTTGATGCAAGAGTATAACCAGAAATTGTCTCATTATCTTATTTTGGATTTTCATTGGATAATTTTAGATTTTAATGTTTTTATTTATTTAGTTTGAGTTATGATAAGGATGAAATTTCATATCCTTAGATTATTTTGAGGGTGATTCTGATTAGATTTGAGGAAGTTTCAGGTTTAAGAATAAATTTGGGGCAAGGTAGTCAAAAGCGAAAGGCGACCTTAAGGCGTTAAGGCCTTTTATCGCCCAAGGCGTGAGGCGACAAAAAGGCCCTAGCCTGAGTAAAGCGAGGCACCAAATTCTTAATATATTTATTATACACATAGAACTTAAATCATATGTACCTAGTGTATTATAATATTATAATGAAGTTTTTTTCAATATGAAGCATGAAGAAATTAGGTCTATAAAATTATTTCAAAATAGGATTAGCATGGTTTAGGCTCTATTAGTTAATTCTAACAATACGTTTTACATCAAGCTTCTATATAAGAATAAGTTTTACAAAACAAATTTGTAAATTAATTTAACTAACAATAGGTTTTATAACATGCCTTTTGAAATTAATAATCTTAAATAGGTTTCACAACAAACTTCTATAAAAAAAAAAATTTAATTTAAAAAAAAAACAACAACTTGAGGCTCTCGCCTTAGCGCCTTTTTCATGGCTTAAGGCGGTCGCCTTGCTCGCCTAGGCTCTAAAGGCGAGTGCCTCACTAAAGGCACCTCGCCTTAGAGCCTTTAAGGCGCCTTAGCGGCGCCTCGCCTCGCCCGGGCGCCTAGGCAAGCGCCCGGCTCGCCTTTGACTACATTGATTTGGGGAAATCAGAGTTGATACCAATTGGAGAGGCAAATAATATAGATGTGTCAGTGGAGTTGTTGGGTTGTAGGCATTCTTCCCTTCCTTTGAAATATTTGGGACTGCTTTTGGATGCTAAATTCAAGGAGTTGGGACTTCTTTTAGATGCTAAATTCAAGGAGCTGCCAATTTGGAATCCTATATTAGAGAAGATGGAGTGAAGACTAGTAGGATGTAAGAGTCTTTATTTATCTAAAGTGGGGTAAGGTAACTCTTATTAAAAGTACCCTCTCCTCCTCACCTACTTATTTCCTTTCAATTCTTCCTATACCTAGGAAGGTTGCTAATCGCATGGAGAAATTACAGAGAGATTTTCTTTAGTGGTATTAGTGGTGACTCTAAATTACACATGGTAAAATGGGCTAAGGTTTGTCAGTCAATACAGGTTAGGGGGCTAGGCATAAGACGATTGAGAAGTTTTAACTTTGCTCTGTTGGGCAAGTGGTTGTGGAGGTATGGTTTAGAGACAGATGCATTATGGCGAAATATGGGAAT
Source organism: Quercus aquifolioides (assembly GCA_019022515.1). NCBI lineage: Eukaryota > Viridiplantae > Streptophyta > Magnoliopsida > Fagales > Fagaceae > Quercus > Quercus aquifolioides. The sequence continues at coordinate 41,637,113 of CM032331.1, read as the reverse complement.
GTTTGGGGTGGTTGATGTACGAAAAAGGTGACAAGTGTGTATGGTGTTAGCCTCTGGAGGTTTATTAGAAGTGGCTGGTTGAACTTCTCTAAACTCCTACGGTATGATGTGGGTGATGGTACGAGTGAAATTTTGTAAGCATGTGTGATTTGGGGATTGTTCTCTTAAGAGACTTTTCTAGAACTTTACTGTCTTAGTGGGGCAAGGGACTCTTTAGTGAGGTTATGTGTTGGTCTGGTGGGAGGATTCATTGGAATTTTCATTTTCGTCGTCCACCCCAGGATTGGGAGGAAGAGTCTTTTGAGGTTTATGGACACTGTTTACTCTTCAAAAGTGCGGGGGTTGGCCCTAATAAGTTTTGTTGGAAGCCAACAAGGAGTAGATGTTTTGAGGTTAGCATTTTTTATCTTTCTTTCTACCCTCCTACTTTTTATTTCCCTTGGAGGTTGGTATGGCAATCGAAGGTTCCTCCAAGGGTGGCTTTCTTTTCATGGTCAACTTCTTTTGGTAAGATTCTTACAACTGATAACATTCGCAAAAGGCGCATTATTGTTCTTGATTGGTGTTACATGTGTAAGAGGTGTGAGGAATCGGTGGATCATCTTCTGCTTTATTGCCCCCATAGCTTTTGAGATGTGGTCTTTGGTGTTGTGTTTGTTTGGACTTCATTGGGTTATTCCACAGAAGGTAATTGAGTTGTTTGAGTCTTGGCAAATTAATTTTGGGCAACATCGTAATATAGACTTTTGGAGACTTGTGCTGCATTGCTTGATGTGGTGTATTTGGAGTGAAAGAAATGCTAGATGCTTTGAGGGATGCAAAAGGTCCTTGCTAGAAATTAAGTCCTTTTTCTTACACTTTCCTTGTTTGGAGTGTGGCTCTGTCGCATTGTTCTTGATTTTTGCCCTCATAGTACATCCCCAATGTACTCGGGTTGGCTATTTTTTTCTTAATAAAATTTTTTGCTACCTATCAAAAAAAGAAAAAGAAAGATTAGTTTAATATTTGATTAGTATTTGAGATTGTTTAGGATTATCTGATTAATATTTGAGATTGTTTAGGATTCGTATTAGGAGAGTTTATCTTTATCATTGTGATTCCTAGAAGCTGTATATAAAGCTCCAGATGATTTCTTTTGTATTGAGACGATTATTAATATTATATTGAGATTATTCATGCAAAGTTTGCATTAGGTTTGGTGGTGAATCCAAACAACCTTAGGTGGTGAAGCCTAAGGTCTACAATGGGATTAATTTTAGGTGGGAAGCCTAGGTTGTCCTACATCAAAACCCTAATTGCCTTATTACAAAAATAACCTTGCGTCCAAATTAAAATACTAATAGCCTAATAAACTAGTAGGACCTAAAACATAAAAATACAATTGACTTGCAAACATAAAGGAAGCCTAGGTTGTCCTACATTGAAACCCTAATTACCTTATTACAAAAATAACCTTGCTTCCAAATTAAAATACTAATAGCCCAATAAACTACTAGGACCTAAAACATAAAAATACAATTGACTTGCAAATATAAATAATACTAATAAAAATCTTCATTCATCTCCCGCATTAGCTATACTAACATGGACCTACAATATATTTTGGCCATGGCATCTATAACATACCCATAATATCTTTAACTTTTCTCTTTAAACTCAAGGGAGAAGTTTGATTATGGCTTGAGTTTGGAACATAAGCTTGTGAATATGCCTTGGAGATGACCATGAATGACTGGATCAGATGTCGAATGGCCAAGCACAATGTGGAACACATCGTGCAAAACGTTGGCAATGTCATTGACTACTATGGCTAGAAGATGGCTAAACTGGTGGCCTAAGGAACATCGGAAGAGGACAAAATTGTGGTGAAGCATACGTGTGCAAGTTTGAGGATTTTACATAGATTGAACCTAAAAGGAATAAGTGGTGGGCCAATTTGTGTAACTTGGGAGCCTTAATTGGGAAAACAGACCCCAAAGTTGGAATCTATGCAAAAACAGTGGGAAAGTGCCCTGCCCAGAGGAAAACAGTGGCCAATCTATGCCAGTCAACGCTAGTCAATGGCATCCAGAGGCAGAGGTATGACATGACATAGTGTTGACATGATGATGATGTGGACTAAGGCTGACGTATCTAGCTAAGTAGGTGACATATGGGATGCTCTAGGGCTGAAGTGGCTGATTTGATATGTTGGGTGTTTGGCGCGTGCAGCGCACGAGTAGCTTCTGGTGTTGCATGTAATGGTGGCCAGAAGTTTGGGAGGCATGTGGCAGTGCATTCAAGAGGTCATTTGACATGTCTCTCAAAAACATGTTGATTGGTATGCTTGGTGGCCAAAAAGGAAGATCTAAAGGCTGAGTTTCGAGGGAAACTACTTTGAAATGTGCTGGGATGGTGGCCGATGAAGACTAATCCAAATGATGGTTGGCAGTGCTAAGCTCAGTAGTGATGGTTAGCGGTGACTAAGTTAAGCGATGGTTGGCTGTGGGCCTCTTAAACCCTAGTGAGGCCCCTTAAAAGAGGCTTTATTCCCAGATTAAAACAAATGAGAGAAAATGAAGTGATGTAGAATGTAGAGAGAGAGCGAAAGAGAGGAATTGATGTGGTTCGGCTTAACAGCCTATGTCCACGGTAGAAAACCTTAGCTGCTATATCTTGATATTCAGATTTGTGTAATATAATGAACCCTAAGTAGGGTATATATAGGAGCTGACTCTAGGCTAACTGTGTACTAAGATGGGTCTACAATATACTTAGGCCACAACATCTTTAACACGCCCACAATATAACAACTTTTAAGTATGCATGATTACTCTTGTTCTATAAGCAAGGAGACTTAATTGAGGTGGTCTTCTCTTCCCATATTAGCTGCTATATCTTGATATTCTCTTTTTTTTTTTTTCCCTTGGTAGTTTCTAAAAAAATGGTATCTCTGAGTTCTGTCTTGACTACGCCAGAATTATGATGCCTTGACATTTTCTTTTTTTAATTGATCAAATACATTGCAAAGAATACTATTCCGGTTCTTTTTCTGAACATGCTGCCATTTTTCTCCATTTTCAGTTATTGCATGCAGGTTTATCACTCAAAGGTTCCAAGGGATTGGGTTTGTGAATCGTGTCTGTCAGGAGACACGGTTTTGCCAGAAGCTGGTGTGAAGGAAGACAAAAAGAGAACTATGCATACAGAAGTTCCCAGTTCAGGGTGGCAGGCTAATTCTAAAAGGCAAAAGCCTATTCCAACTGGCAAAGTGAAGTACATGCCAACTGTCGAAGTCATTAAGCTATCTTCAGCCCCCCAAAAAGTCTCTCCTTTGCAAATGAAATTTGGCCCAAGATCTGGTCCTACATGTTTCACAGCATCGTCACAGAGTAATCCAGTTGGATTTAGAACTGCCACTCCAAAGTCATCAACTTTCAGGGTGCAAGCAAATCCTAGACTTGGACCTTCAGGACTTATGATGAAGCCTCCTAGGTTCGGCAGTGTGCAACTCAATTCAACAATCAATAAACAGGCACCTCAAGTATCAAAGACAGTAAAAGGTGATAACTCTTTTTCCTGGGTATTCAAGTTCTACCACAGTTATTGCAAGGTTAATTATTATATATTGTATATTATTTGAGAAAAGGTTTAGACTACATTAATGAGCTCTGGCATGATTATAAAAATTCCCTTATTAACATGCTAATATAAAAACAATATAAATTGACTCTTAACACCTCCCCTCAAGCTGGAACATACAAATCAAACATGTCTAGCTTGAAAGACAATGCTGAAACAAGCCATGAGCTAAAAATTTTGTGAGGATATCACCCAATTGATCATCTGAACAAAGAAAGGGGGTGACAGTTTGTTTCTTCATCAATAAATTCCAAATGAAGTAACTGTCAGTCTCAATATTTTGGTGTGAGAAAGTTAGAATTCCTGATGCGTGAAAGTTGCTCTTGTAAAGAGTACTTTGTCTAGTCTTCACAACCTATCTCATGTCACTGTTCTCAGTTCTTTTGAATTTCAAATTCTTAGAATGGTAGTTTTTTCTATATTCCAATTTTCTAATGATTAATAAATAACTTTTCTGAATTCCCCTAACCAACCACAGTCTATTTAACCACCACCTCCTTTACTTCTGCCACCTCCAATACAGCCGACACCACCAACAACTCAACCCCGTCAAACCATTTTTTTCCCCCCACCTCATTCATCTAACCCATTACCCATCCTCTTCCCACAACCACCACCTTTTTGTTGGCCAAACCAGCTTTAGTCCCTACATCCATCCCAAACCCCTTTCCCTCTCCATTCTATGACCTGATACAACTTAACTTTCCCAGCCCAATATCATTAACCAGACTCAACATGTCCCTTATACCAACCAGAAAAGTTCCCAGCCTAATGCTTATTCAAAACAAAACCCTGAACCACCACAGCCCACTAAACCTCAACACATTCCAGAGAATGTGGTTGCTGGTGGGTATCAAGAATGTGGGAGAAGGTGGCTGCCAGTGGTGGAGGGTTGAGAGAGAACACTGGAATACACAAGAATCAAGTATAGAAACAGTTCAATAGGTGTGGGAAGTCAGGAAAGGATTTATGGAGAGAAGGGCAGTTTCCAAAACTTAATGGGAATTTTACTCAGAAGGAGAGATGTGTGCGATCTGATTTTATGAGGCAAAAGTCAAATTTACCCATTAATTTTAATGATAAACGGACCCAAGTCCATCTTAACTTAAAAATATTGATAGGCACTGAAGGTGGATGCCGGGTTAGTTAGGCTGAAAACTCTAAAGCCCCACACATTATGGGTTGCTAAAAAATAACAATCTCGCTAGTGGGCTCATTAGAGATGAATAAGGAAGGATCTACTGCTGGGCTAAGGATAGGTGACTCCATGCAGTGAGGACAGGTGACTCAATGTAGGAGGAATGGTGGACTTGAGTTTGGCTAAGTACGGATGATTCAAAGGAAAATGCCCCTGAAATTGAGACATGGTAGCACTCAAAGCAGAGGAGGTGAAGGAGAAAGAGCCATCATGATCTAGATAGTACAGTCCATCATTTTCATCTTCTTGGTCTTATGGTCCTGAAAGACAAAAAGTGGGATCATAGGTTATAGAACACTGTAACACCTTAGTCAAACAGAGAGCAATTCAAAAGGAAAATCAGAATTATAAAGATTAGATGGTAAATATAATGACTTAGTAGGATGAAGTCATGAAGAACACTTTTCCCAAGAACAAGCCGAGAAGAACCATCAACTAAAACGATATAGTGTTTAACAAGAGTCAAATTAGAAAAAGAGGACAATATGACTGATGGGGATGAATTGGCCATACATGCAACTTTTTTTGAATCTATTAATGTAGCAATGGAAGAAGAGGGAAGTACAATGCATAATTGTTGAATGAACTTGCTAAGTTGAGTAGTGACTGCATCATGAGAACTAGAACTAGGAGTTGCATGCCCAAATGGAGTAGAAGCAAGCTGTGGTTGGGATATACCATCAATGATCTGATGCACATAATTTGACTTGCCATATTTCACCCAACAATAACGCTTAGTATGATTAGCACCACCACAATGATCGCACTTCCTATCACCGCATCCAGTATAATGACTGCAACCATGAAAGCCCAGGCCTCCACTACCACCACAATACCACAGCCTCCATTGCTTGTAAAGCAGAATAGTCTAAATGGAGTGACAATGGAGCCATTCACAATGGAGTTCTATCCCAAGGAGGAGATCAAGAATTCAGAATAAGCATTAGCAGTCGTAGGTTAGGTCTCACTAGCAAGGATTTGATTTTTGAACCCACATTGATCAAAGTTGAAACCAGATAACAAAGAACCAATCATAAATTCCTAACAATGTTGTGTTTATTTCTCTCAAAATCAGTAGTGTAGCCAGCACTATAGTAATTGATGCCATAAATTATTAGGATCACTATAACTCTCAAACAACAATGACAATGATTTCATAAGTATCCCATAACAATAGAATCCTCACTCATCCTATCGTCATAAGTAGGATCTTTCTTATCGCGAGGGTTATCCACCAACTATTTCAACATTCGATTCCCCCACAGAATGATTTTCACGTGTGCCCAAGCCAGGTAATTTATACCATTCAACTTTTTAGAAGTAATTTAATTAAGTAGGGATGTTTCCCTCAACCATGACAACTGATTTTTCTTCAGGCATTATATCTTGGTATAAAAGGATGTGGCATAAACTGCTTAGTCTTATGTACTGGTCTAATTTGAATTAAGTTGGAAAGTTGATCCTTTTGAATCTGGTCACTTATTTTGAGTATCAATTAATCATAATTTAAACTGTGAGGTATGAATAGTGATGTTCAGAGTGATGTGAATTGGGCCTGGGTGAATATATATATATATATATATAATTTTTTTTTAAAAGGCAAATTACCATGCAAACCTAAGTAGAAGTCTTTTAAGCACCTTTGCCAACAGGCTATGCCAAAAAATTGGTGGTACAAGCTACTCTTATATGATTATATACAAGTTTGATGCTCCTGCCTAATTTTTCTGTGCTATTAAATGTGTTTTTGTCTTTGGGTGCAATTGAATGATGGAATGATCTCCATGTCAGGAAATGAAGCTCTTCTAGCTTGCAAAAAGGAGCTTGTTATTGAGAAAGTGGATGCCCTGATTCTTGACACAAAGATACAGAAGAATGAGAAAGTGGATGCCCTGATTCCTGATAAAAAGATACAGAAGAACACAGTCATGTCAGGAAATGAAGCTCTTCTAGCTTCCAAAATGGGGCGTGTTATTGAGAAAGTGGATGCCCTGATTCCTGACAAAAAGATACAGAAGAACACGGTCATGTCAGGAAATGAAGCTCTTCTAGCTTCCAAAATGGGGCGTGTTATTGAGAAAGTGGATGCCCTGATTCCTGACACAAAGATACAGAAGAACATGGTCATGTCAGGAAATGAAGCTCTTCTAGCTTCCAAAAAGGAGCTTCTTATTGAGAAAGTGGATGCTCCATTTTCTTACTGTAAGATACCAAAGAATGAGAAAGCGGATGCCCTGATTCCTGACACAGAGATACAGAAGAACACGAGGCAATCCACATGGAGGCCTATACCAAAAGGTTAGGGATGCCCTGATTCCATTCCATGTAATTACTTTTTAAAAATTAATCACAAAGGTTTTGTGGGGGCTAACAATATTATCATACATGTGTTGATGACAATGACAAGTATGGCAATTAGTGCATATAGCTATCTTTTTTCAGATACAGAAGAACACAAGGCAGTCCACATGGAAGGTTTAAAATGACGTGACACCAAAAGGTTTGGGACTAAAATGACATATTTGAAACATTAGGGACCATCTTAACACATAGGCAAATGTTAGAATCAAAATGTTAATTAGCCCAAAAGAAAAATAGAAGTGAGGTAGGGGACTTTTTTATTATAGATTTATATAAGCTACTACAACTTTTCAATTAGAACAAAGCTGCTTCAATCTTATTGGGGTGTGCTTATTAAATTCAGGAATTTTAGACGTTAAAATACACATGCCATATGGATATAATATCATTTTGTGAACCAAAATATAAAATTGATATGCTAACATTTTGAAATAAAATAAAGTAAGTCATAATATCAATTTGTGTTACCGTTGGGAGTGTATTTGGCAGTATAACTATTTAGTAACCTGGTTGCTTTATCTAATTGCTGTTCCTGTATTTGTGTAGGTGGTAAATTCCAAGCTTTCTTTAAACGTGAGAACTGTGATGCTGAAGAAAGTGAATTGCTGAATAGTCTACTTAAATTCAAGCTATACCGTGATTATCTCCCTGCTCTACATGCAACCTGGAGGTGGGTAGCCAGTCTCTTCATGGTTTGCCTGGAACCTATTCTTTCATGATGTTTGGAGTCATTCATTCATTAAAAGAATGGACGGAAATAAAACGTTTGTGTCAATTTGTTGAATAGATTGTTTCATAGGATTCGTAAGGCATATATTTCCTACATTTTGTCTATTAGATTGTTTCTTAATATGTGCAGGGCTTATACCTTATGATATTATAGCATTCTAGAGTTTTCAAAAAGTTTTCATTGCCTCATTCTTTGGGGGAGGCATTCATGTTACTGCTACCTGGAGGTGGATCTTCATGGTTTTGCATAGAACCTCTTATTTCATGATGTTTGGAGTCATTCATGAATGAATGGAAGTAAAATTTTTCCGTCATTTTGTTGAACAGATTGTTTCATTGGATTCATAGAGCAGATATTTCCTGTATTTTGTCTATTAGATTGTTTCTTATTATGTTCAGGGCATATATACGTGCGAGATTATAGCGTTCTACAGTTTCACAAAGTTTTCATTGCCTTCTTTCTTCAGGGGAAGCATTCTTGTTGCTGCCAAACCTGGTGACATTTATCGTGGGCTGCTGGCTCAAACTGGTGACATTTTTCGTGGGTTACGGGCTCAACCTCCACGGACTGTTAGTGGCAGGGCATATGAGTTATCACTAAGATTGCCTCTAACCCTTCGAGTTATGCTGCTTCCTCGATCCCAAATTTGGGCAGATCTTTTCCAGAATGATTATCCTGATCTAAACGACATTGCACTATATTTTTCTCCTGATGATAAAATTGAGAGGTTTGTTTTGACATCTGATTTTTATGAGACGATCTCTGCCTCTGCTTCTTTTTATATATTTATCTTTAAGGGCATCTGTCGGTTATACTTGTAGATCCAAAGAGAGCATTTCCTGCCTGTCTGAGCTGATGGAGGACGAAAATTTAATTTTGAGAATCCACATTGAGGGTGTGGATTTGTTGATATTTACATCAAAACAGCTGCATGTGGACTCACAGAGTGAGTTATCTGGCTTTTTATCTGACTCACAGATGTTATTTACTTTTTATATGGCATGAGTGTTTTTCCACCCTTATAATAGAAATTAATGGTCTAGAAATATGGCTCTTGTAAAGTTAGTGTAACTTGAACCCCATCTCGTCTCTTGTAAAGTTACACAATTAGATATTTAGGTTTTCTAAGATCATTTTTCTTCCATTAAGTGGCACTTTCTTTTTATGAATTATAGTTTTTACTATTTGGAAATTTTTGGATTTTAATATATAGTATTGAAAATTGGAGGGGGGAAAAAAACAAAAACAAAAAAAAAAAAAAACTAGGACTCTAGTTGTTCCTCTAAATGATATTAAATAATTCGGGCCTAGGAATTAGTGAAAATTATATAAGGGTGCCACTGTAAGTTTGAAATTTCAATTTAGAAATGATTTCCAAGATTTTATTTAAAATTTAAAATATATATTAGTTGCATTGTGCATGATTTTTCATTGTGATAACATCAATTTGTGTTTATAGATGTTATTGCACGGCTCGAAGCAGGATACGTCTTATGGGGAATCTTTCTTCCTGTAAAAGATAATCAGACTCAGGTATAAAATATGGTACTAATTACATTGAAGCTGGTTTTTCACTACTTAATTTTGTATTATTCATTTATTTGTGCTTCCTACAGGAACCAGCTCGTGTTGGATCATCCATTAGAGTGGCATCTACAAGCGTCATCGATAAATACCGTCATTTCCTTGGGGACATTAAAGCTGGCTCTGAACCTTTTTCATTGCGAGCTAAAACTAGTCCAACTGTATATACACTAAGTCAAAGTTAAGAGAGTAGTGGCTCATTTGCATAATCATAGTCTATTTGTACAGTTCTTTTTTTTTAGGAAATATTTGTACAGTTCTTAAATGATCAGATCAGTGTAGCACGTATTGTTTTATCATAAAAACTTCATTAGTCCACAAACTGAAATGGCAATTTTTTAACATCACATTTTTTTCTTAGCCTTAGTAAAATGTGTTACTTTTGTAACCTCCTTTCTTGCTCTTGTGGTGCCTTTGATTAGCGATTGGCTATGCCTCCACAATGTCTAGTACACAATTTATAGGTTTTGAGAGTATAATGGTTATTTTGGAGGTTTCAATATTATTTTGGCCATGTCGAACATTTCAAGGGTATTTTTGTCATTTTACAGGCTTCAGGGTTATTTTTGTCATTTCAAAGGTTTGGTGATATTTTGGGTACATTTTGATCATTTTTGAGGTTCTACAGGTTATTTTGGACATTTTAGACATATTTTATTCATTTTAGAGGTTTCAGAGATATTATAATCATGTTAGAGTTTGGGAGGTATTTTGGTTATTTTGAGAGTATTGTAGTCATTTTAGATGTTTCAAGACTATTTTAGTAATTTTGGTCATTTTTTAGTTTTTATGATTTTGGTCACTTTTTAAATCCCATAATTATTTAGGACTTTTTTTGTTTTAGGGGGGTGGGTGGGTGTATTTGGTCATTTAGAACGATGCAATCATATTTTGGTCATCTTGAATGTTTTGGGGGTATTTGTGTCATTTTAGGGTATTCAAGAGTATTTTGCGCATTATGAACATTTTTGTATTCTTTTGATCATTTTAGATTTTTTTTTTTTTTTTGGGGGGGGGGGGGGGGGTGGTGGGGGGTCATTTTGGAGCTTTCGAGGGTGGTTGTTTTAGATGTCCGAGGTATTTTGGTCGGTCTGAAGGGAATTTGGTCATTTTAGAATTCTAGGGATATTTTGGTCTCAAAGAATGTTTTTGGGATCAATGATTTTGAATATTTTGGGGATATTTTGGTCATATGTGAAGTTTCAAAAGCATTTTCTGTGAATTTGGAGTTTGGGGGGATTTGGATCATCACTTTAGAAGTTTTAAGGATATTTTGGTCAATTTAGAGATTTTTACTGTTTGTAATTATGTATATAATAATAGTTGTGTGTTTGGATATATATATATATATATGTGTGTTTGAGTAATGGATATTGAATCATTGATTGGTTTTTTTTTTTTTAACATAATTATTTAGTTATTTAAATGAGTAATAAATGGTTTAATGGACAATCATCCTTCCTGCCCATTTGTCACCTCAAGTAATATGTCAAGCACGTTACTTGTAGTTTATTCATGATGAAGTTGATTTTAGCAAGGCATTACAATGTGAATATTACACATTTACACCCTTGCTGGCTGCTGCAAAGGACTAACGTAGTGTTTGGAACATCTACTGGAATGCATTTTCGCAAATTTCTTGGCATGAAATGCATTATGGGAAAAAAAAATAGTGTTTGGTTGAACATTTGAGAATTTATAAAAGTCATTTTGTCTAGAATACATTTTTCAAATTCTATTTTCTATAGCAGAATTTCAAATGCTGAATTAAAATAAAATAAAAATAATAAGTCTTCTTTTTTTTTTTTCTTTTTTTATGTGAACAAATCTTAGAGTACGTTTGGTACACTGAATGGAGATTACAACATGAATTGTAATCTTTATTACTAGTAATAAAGTGTGTTGTAATGTAATAACTAAACATATTCATTAGTTTGGTTGTGAGTTATAACATTAGAATGAAACTAACATTTATTTTACGAAATATCTTACTTATACAATTATATCTCCTTAAAAATTGTTATTTTTAAATTTAAGAGAACTATGTGTTATTTTTTATGATTTTTTATTTTTATAATTGTTAGATGTATATGGAAAGTTTGTTTATTTGGAAATATATTAAGTTTTGAAATTATTGCACTTACTAAGGAATAGCTAATACAACCTTTTAAAGAGTAATAATTATTCCTCATTTTGAAGAATAGCTATTCATAAGGAATAACTATTCCTTGTAATAAAAACATAACCAAACTAAAGAACAACTAAACCATAGGAATAACTATTACATTACAGCGCCTATTACAGTCTACCAAATATGTCCTTATTCTTTGTTCCTTGTTGTTTCTCTTCTCATAAAAAATTCCATACCACTGTCAAAACAAAACCAAAACCAAAGCCCAAAAAGAGAGAGAGAGAGAGAATCAAAAGCAAATCAGTACCATCAAAATTACAAAAAATTTCCAGCCCACAATGAGAATCAGTATTTATAGTGAAAAATAACCAATAAATAAATAAGCACAAGATTTTCTAAAATGCATACACGTCTTCAAAAAAAAATCCCTCATGGCTAAACCTAATACCCATGATATTAATAGAGTGAGACGTGAGGCAAGTAAGGCCCCATTTGTTTGTGGTGATTTTGAGAGAGATGGAAAAGGAGAAAAAATTACATTTTTTTGTGTTTAGTTAGAGGAGAAAATGGGGAAGAAAACTAGTGGAACCTAGGATTTTTCTCCTCGGACCACCAAAATGCAATCTCCCTAAAATAGGGAGAAAACTAGAGAGAAAATGCAAGGGACAAAAAGTCCTACGATTTTGGACAACATTGTCCCCCTGTGCAACGGGCTTTTTTTCTTTCGATTTTGTCAGTTTCTTTCACTTTTGTCTTCTTCTTGAATTACTTCTCAATAGTCCTCATTCGTTTTTTTTTTTTTTTTTTCATCTATTTTTCCCCCTCATTTGTTTTGTGTTATTGTACTTTATAATTTTTTATAATGAAGTTACTATCCATACACAATTTTTTAATAAAAATAATAATATGTTACTCTTTTTTTTATCTAATAAGGGAATAGAGTAAATTCATACATTCTACATTTTCTATCTTCTCATTTTTATTCTTAAGAAAATAAAAGAGTTTTCTATTCCTCTACTTTTCCAAACCCCAACCAAAAACGAGAAAACTAAAATCTCTTGTATTCTCATACTTTTTCATCATTTCCAATTTTGCCAAATGTGAAATTAAAAGTGAAAAAAAAAATGAAAACAGTGAGGGGAAAGATTAGGGTGTGTGTGTGTGTGTGTGTGAAACAGAAAACTGTCAGGCTCCACCATTTCCTCCCCCCTCTCCCCTCCCAACCAAATACACCAATTATCCATTTTCTCTCCCCCATTTTCTATCCACCCGATTTTCACCCCAACCAACACATATCCGAGAGAGAGAGAGAGAGAGAGATAGTATGTTGAATATTTTTTTTTATGTACAAAACTATCTTGTTAAAAATAAATCAATATGTCACTTTTTTTAATTGGAAATTGTCGAAATTATTTATATTAGACATAAATTCAAGGCATAAGGTAAGGAGTTTGAAATTTTCATTGGCAATATTTATTTTGTTACTATTATTTTTGTTATTAATGGTGACTGTATTTTTATTTTGTTATTGTATTTAAATAGATATTAATTATTGAAATCTTTATTTTTTGGAATTTTACGTAGTGAATAAAAATTCTAATAAAAAAAAAAACCCCATTAACTTTCTGTTATTATAATCATCCTAATAAAAAATAGTTAAAAATTCCAAAAATGAATTTTACACTTTTTGTTATACGAAACACAATTCCATTCAAAATAATTACTTTTTAGTAAAATGTTTTTTTTTTTTTTTTGAGTAAATACTTTTAGTAAAAGTTGAAGCATCAAACTAAATGCAATTTTCAATAAAAATATATTATGTCATAATACATTCTGCCAGAAAGCAAAATGCATTCTAGTACAAAGCATTATCCCAGCAGTCGTTCCAAACACAAAACCAAATGCCTCAAATCGTTTGTTTGTGATATCCAACAAATTATATATATAGATGTCAACATGTAAACTCACAAATATGGTACTGATTCAAAGCATATGACAGTAGAGTGCATCATTTTGAACTTGGCGTTAAATGATACTATCATACTAAACTCTCTTGGGTTTAGGAAAAACTAATATTATTTTATTTAAAACAAAGTTTGGCTAGTTCAACTATTCATGTTCATAAAAAAAAAAAAAAAAATAGTTCAACTATTCATGATCAATGTTATTTTTTTATTTTTTTATTTTTTTGAAGGAGAAAGTTTTAGTTACAAAACTAGTCGAGTCTAAAATTATAACATTACTTAATAAAATATACATTACTGCATATTTTGAAAATCTAACCGTTAAATTGCATGTTCTTTACGGTCTTAATACGTATGTTAAATTTTGTGTCAATCGAATATTATTTACTATATGATCTATAAGTTTATATGTTATGCATAATTTTAAACTGCAAAAATTTGCAATTTAAACAATTTATTGATGACATAGCTATTAATCTTTAATTTTCTAGAAATTTTGCAAGTATGGAGGATATGAGAAAAAGATGTAATCCAATGGTAGATTTGTCAAAATGCATCTCAAGTAAAAATATATTGAATAAGGTTGTAACTTTAAAGTACAACCAATTTTGTAACTAAATTTTATTTTTTTTTTACTAGGTAGGCCTTGCCCGCAGGTGCTTCCTTTCTATTTTTCTTCTTGCAATTTTTTTTTGAGAAATTTCTTCTTGCAATCAAATGCTTTATTTTATATTTTATTTGGCTGTAGCATAAATTGACTGAATGTTCCTAAGATTCTCCTATGGTCACTTTTTTTTGTTAGATTATTCACTGTTCTAAACTATTGTGGGTTTGGCACACGTGATGTGACATGACACCTATATATCACTCCATGGACCAAAATGAGAAACTAGAGCAAATGGAGGGTAAAATCGAGAAATACGACTAAGAAACAAGGGACAACCAGGCACATCACATTTAAAACTGAAAATATAACGGTAACTTTTCCAAAACATCCTGTTGTTCTTTCTTTCTTCCCCATCTTTGCTTTAATCACAAGTCCCAAACGGTCCAAATCCCACAAAGGAAACAGAAAGCAAAATACCCAAAAGAAAAAAGATCACAACAGTTTATGTAGAGAGTATCTTATAGAAGATTCAAAACAAGATCTCTCTCAGACATGGCTATGTCCAAAGTAGAAGAAGAAGAAGAAGAGACAGAGAGGCTTGTTATTATGGGCACTACGAAAGTGGTGTACTACTTGCAACCATTGATGTCAAAAGAGCTTCTCTGCAAATTCCCTGACAAGTTATCGGCTTTCGACTTCGACTACACGCAGAGCTCAATATGGTCCCCTTTGGTCCCTCGGGCTTACAGTGCCATGGACTTGGATTCTGATTTTGAAGATTTGGATTTCGTGACAACACCCACAAATAGAAAGCTCTCATTTGGTGGTGGTGCTATGGTGTTAAGCAACAAAACCAAGTTGAAGAAAGTTACTTCCAACATCAAGAAGAAGCTCAACATCAATCTTAATCTTAATGTTTTGAAGATTAAGCGCATGCACAAGCACAAAACCAAGCCATCTGGGTTCTCCCCAACTCCTCTAAAGCCCACTTTTACTTGTTTCCCACACACCACAAAGGTATTTCTATTCCTATTTCTTTCTAGAGAATTTCTTTATTTCTATATTTTTTAATCTAGAAAAAATTTTAGGAAAACTTTGGCTCTATTGTCACGGTTCAGATCAGAGCTTAAGAAAAGCAAAAAAGAACCTTAGTAATTACAGCAGCACCTTATTATCGCCATTGTTAAGAAAACCCCAAACCAAAAGGCAAAAGAAGGATCAATTGATACAAAGAATCGAAAAGAAATAGCAGTATAAGAATAAACTGATCTTTAAAAATCTTTCTCAAAAAAATAGAATCCTTTTACAAGATCCCTCCAAATAGGGAAAAAAAAAATTCTCTTATTACACAGCCGTAGTGTCCACACCGTAATAGCTCAAAAGTTTGCCTCCACAAGTCTTTTGCAGCCTCCAGTCGACGACCGGTGACCAAATCTCTCCAAAGCAGTGAGCAATGGTGCTAGGATCTCTCTTTCTCTCACTGTTCTTCTTCTTCTTCTTTCTTTCTTTTTTCCGAGAACTCTCAATTTGTTTGTTGAAGAGACTGAAGACTTGAAGTCTACGTGACTACGTCTATCTATTTGGTAAAGTAGATTCCCCAATTTTTAGCTTAGGAAATGAGGCCTGCCACTTTGTGTACCACACACCATCAAAAACCACACAAAAAAATCAGATTTTTATTAATATTTGTTATATTTAATTTTTAGTTTTGTTGATATTTGTATACCAAGCAGCTTTTGACTTCATCATCTTAACCTTTGTAATATTTTAGTAATAGTTACTGTTAGATTTAAATTTGATATCATGAACTGAGAAAATGGATTGAAGCAATTAGGCTATCACCATACTTAATATCTTTTTATTGAAAATGAATTTTAACAAATTTACTATTAGATTACATCTTTTTATTATATTCTTCATTCTTGCAAAATTTGTAGAGAATTAAAGATCAATAGCTATGTTATTAATAAATAGTTTAAATTGCAAGTTTTTATAGTTTAAAATTATGCATAAAATATAAGTTTATAGATCGTATAATAAATAATATCTAATTGACACAAAATTTAATGTGTATTAAAAGTATAAAAAACATACAATTTAACGGTTAGATTTTTCAAATATGTAGTAATATTTATTTTATTGAGTAAGATTGTAGCCTTAGGCTACAATTAATTTTATAGCTAAATTTTATCATTATTTCAATAATAGTTTTGATAAATCAACTATGTTTATTTTAGGGAATAATTATTGGTTTATATTATAGCGCAGTCATGTGATGAATTTTGTATAAAATGTACAATATTGTATATATTTTGTTTATTATGTTTGTTTAGGATTTCAAATTTTTTATTTATCTTATGAAAGTTATGATATAAAAAATACATTTGAAAGATAGAATTCTATATTTATTTGGACTATTTTAGTTATTTTTCAATTTTATTTGGACTAAAATTATAAAATTAATTATGAGATTATTACGATTCGATTTCGGTTTAATTTTGGTCTGACCTCAAAAACCTTACACCTCTCTTTTACGGTTCATTAAGCGATTCGGGTTTCAAACCATCCTATTGAGTGCAATTTATTTTGGTTGATCACCTGATTAAAAAAAAAAAAAAAAAACATTTTTCTTATCATATTTTACACTATTCATTACAGGCTTGGACTAAGGCTTTGAAAGCTGCCTCTAAACATTTCAAGAAAAAGAAGAAGAAAGATCCCACGGCCCATGTGAAGCTCTCCAACAATTTGAGAGATGGGAATATTTCAAGATGATTCTTCAATTGGAAATTTCTCTCTGTTATTCTTTTTGGTCAATTCATTCAAATCTGTATTTCCCTTGCAGCAAGTACACCGTACATTACTATCATGTTATTCAAAAAGTGTAAAACTTTTATTAATTCTTGTAATGCATAATATTTCAAGGAATTTATGCCTTTCATAGATGCGTTTCACCGTGTAAATTGTTGAAGGAATTTAATTTCACTTGAGTTTTACTGGGTATAAAAGAAATTGAAATAGCAACGGCTAGTTGGGGGGGTTGGGGTTGCGTGGGATGAAAGTCTTCCTCTGGCTCTGAGTCAGTGATAACAAAACAGAGACTGAGAGTCTCTCCGTGTGTGAGTTGGAGAGTGATGTAGTAAATTTATATATATATATATATCCCACTTTGGCAATAACTATTTGCTCATGAACAATGTTTACTTTTCTCTATTAGGCATTTCAAAAATAAGTTTTTAAGGTCATATTTTTCGTAATTACAATATATATATATATATATATATCAGTAACTCCAAGTGAAATAAGTAAAATATCAGTAACTCCAAGTGAAACAAGTAAAAGAATGCCAAAGAACCATAGAAAATTACTATAATAAAAATAGCTGGAGGTAATCCTAAATTTATTCACAAAGAATTTGCAAGTAGGTGAGACATGAAATGGTTGCAGAGCTATGGTCTTCAAAGGGATAGAAGACTTGTTCATAGGCACAGATATAGAGATTGATTCAAATGTCTGCAAAATAAGGACATCAAGTACCAAAGAAAAGACTTACATCTGTACCCAGCTCCATCAAGTACGAAGTCATCAAAATACCAGAACAGAGGATCCTAGGGAAAATGAGAATCTCATATGTATGAGGAATTGCTTTCATCTACAGCTACGGAAATCAACCCAACAATGTTGAAGTTGTGGCTCTGTCATCCTTACTGATTCAAGTGTTTGCAATAAATACTTGAGCAACAATCCTATAATTGAGCATTTAATTAATAGAAATAGAAAGAGAAGTACCCAAAGATGTGAATCCACAGAACTTGTTTGTTTCATTTTCTTTGGCTTTCCAAACAGAGAGAGCGAATAATAAAAAAGAAGGTACCTGGACATGAACGTTGCAGTAGGAAGGGTTGGACGAGAGCTCCTTTTCCAGAGTCGGAGTGAACAAAACAGATGGATTTTTAAGTCAGTTCGTATTTATTTCTCATACGTGAGGGACCCCTTTTTATTCTTTTATTTTTTATCAATAAAAATATTAATTTTATTGATTTTAATTATAATTCAATTACTACTAGTCGAAGTCTGTGACTACTAGTTGATAACCAGAGCGAGAGAGAGTCAAAAAAACAAAGTGTAGGGTCGAGAGAGAGATTACAATGGAAATAGGTTTTATTTGAGTTTGAGAGAGAGGAACAAAGGATTGATTGAACAAACAGAGTTAGTGTTGGCGGGAATGGGTATGATGGGTTTTAAATTTGTTGGGTTGGGTTTTTCCTTTACTAGATTCCAATGAGGATGATGGGTTCTAATCTCTAATCCAATGGGTTAAATAGGTCCATAGTCCATAATTTTGATGAATACAAGATGGGCTTGATTGAATGAATTTTAAGGTTGGATGGGCTGTGGATAACAAGCCCATGAAAAGATGAAATGTATGTGTAATGTTTTGTGGGATTTGTTTGTCAAGTCAGTGTCAGAACTCAGAATGGGGTTTTTTTTTTTTTTTTGGTTGATAATTGTTTGTTCGGGGTGATAGAGTTTTAGAGTAGAGTATGCCACTGTTGGTTTCAAATGTCAAAGCCTGTCACTAGTTGATGAGAGAGAGAGAGAGAGAGAGATATTCCAATGGAAATGGGTTTTATTTGAGTTTGAATTTGAGAGAGGAACAGTTAGTCTTGGCGGGAATTAGCAAGATGATTTTATATAACCTGACCCATGACTGAATAGTTAGTGGGATTTGTTTGTCAAGTCAGTATCCCCTCTCTCTCTTTTAAACCTGACCCATGACTGAACTCCTTTAAAGACCACAACTTCATGGTAAGTTCCCTTTTTTTTGGCTTCTGTGTATGTGTTTATAAATATTTTTGTTCATCACATCGCTGCTTCATTTGTGAGTTGGCATTATATTATCAACATTGCATTCTGCATGAATGCCATATATTTGTAGTTGCACTTGTTTTTTTCTTACTTTTAAGCCAATGTGTCAACTGTGGTCTATAAGTTGGGAGTGGATTTTGATAATTGGAATTGGTTTCTTATCTGGGTTTTGAGTGATTGTTAGAGTTCGAGTTGGGCATTTGATGTTTATATGATAAATGTATGTACTTGGAAAATACCAATTGCTATTTGTAAAGAATTAAATGGTAATTGGGGTAAAAACATGTTCTATTGATTAATTGGCTTCAATTTTAATCAAATAAAAATGATACAAATAAAGTTTTTCTCTCCATTATAAAGGAATTAAGGTTCTCTTCTCTATGTGCGTATTGTTCTCTAATCATAAATTTGGAATTTTTTGAGTGGTGAAATGGGCGGGCTTACTGCAGTGTGGGGGTGGCACCGGGTATTTGTCATGGTTGTGGAACAATGTGGTGGTGGTTTGAGGTTCCATTTGTGATGTTGGGTTTTGCAGTGATGTGGATTTGGCTACCACTGGTGGAGGTTCAGCTGTGGGGAGATGTAATGGTTTTCTTGATCATGTTTCAGTGATAAGATGGTAAGGTAGTAGTAGCGAGTTTGTGTATGAGTAATTAGTCAATGGTATGGTTCTTTTCTTGGTGACCATGTATAGGTGGGTAAGAGTAGGGGACTGTGTGGTGGACTTGGTGGTAGAAGTGGTCAAGTTGAGAAGGTTGAGTGGTAACTGTAGGCAAGTTAAATTGAAGTTTGGGATGAGTAATCCAACTCGTTGGAGTGATTTGGTTGAGTTGGTGGTGAGTGTGGTAATGAGTGAGTTGGCTTTGGTGAATTTGGGTGGGTTGAAGTGAGTTGGTGAACTGAATTAAGGGCGGATGAGTTGCTGGCTGTGTTTATTTGAGAGATAGTTAGGCTGACTGTGGCTGTTTGTTGTTGTATAATGGAGATGGTTTTTGGTGTGATCTGAGACAAGGTGGAGCTGGGAATGGGTAAAAGGGTTATGAGAGCTGAGGGTGATGTGATTGCCTCAATAGACTATAATGTTTGTGATGAAAGCAGTTATAGGTTATGAGATAATTCCTTAATTGAGATCATGTAGAGACCAGATAACTAATATGTAATGCTGAAATCAGTGTACTAATATCATGAGTAAGTGCCAAAGACCACATGCTGAACTTAATATAATTCCATAATTGAGATCATGTAGAGACCACATAATCGATATGTACTTAAAATCACTAATATCACAAAAAAGTGTTACGAGACCACATGCTAAACTTATCTACTCTATATTTAAAATCTTAGATTAATTTTTGTACCATTTCAATTAGGATGCTGTGGGGCCAGAATAAGTCAGCAGCCCCGGCCCACTCCAGGCCCAGCCCAACGGCCCATGCCGAGGACGCCTCAACGATCCGAGGTCCGAGGACCAAAGTTTGGAGCCCAGGACCCAAGGAGCGTTGCCGAGGATGGTTACATCCTCGGCATGCCGAGGACAGAAAGCGGGCACACGTCACACCTTTAAGGGGGGTCTCCCCAAGCATCCAAGGAGCAAATAACGAGAACCAATGGCCGGACATTGGAGCATGGCGGAGGAGCAGGTCCCAGGCGAACTGTCACCTCCACATTAAATGCCCTCAACTAACGCTCTGGCCGCATTAATGAGGACAGGACCTCTGAACAGTGCCGTCTTGAGCGCTGCAACCCACTGGAGGTATGGGAATGCGGCTGATGGGACAGGCACTCGAGTAGAAGCCGGATTGATCAACAAATGTAGGGCTAGGATCAACTGAGTGAGGAGTATATAATGTAAAAATTCCTCTTGTGAAGGGGACGGACGAAAAACCACAGAAAAAGGAATACTGTAGCAGGGTATTCTCTCCCAACTCTTGTAACCCTTCTGAAAAGAGATAATAGTAGTTTCCAGCTCCATAAGGCACGTCCGAGGAGCCCCACTGTGAGTTTAAGCCCACGTTCTAGTTATTGGCAACCACGTACCACCATGCATGGCCGTTGCCTTCTTTACTGAGGCCTAGCTCTTGAGTCCATACTCTACAAATTTATTGAAGGGTTAGTTGGGCTTGGGCCCACTCTCTCGATCCTCAGAGAGCGCTCGAATCCACCCCCTACAGATGCTATTAACTCTTTTTGTTTTTTCAGTTTTAACTTTAAGTTGCAAGAATTTTTGGAAACTCTTTTTATGGAGATCTTTGTCAAATTAATAAATTAATTAGTTTGAGTGGGAGCTCCGAGATTCAAAGTCTTGTCTTTGTGAAAAATATTAGAAAATGTGTAAAATGGCTTGGTCTTGTCACATGCTTTGTAGACTATTTTGAAATTGTAAAAATATCACTCCCCATTTGAATTTTATTCAATTGTTTGTTTGGTAATTGGGACAAGTGCAAACTACAAAGGGGCTCTCTTTTTAAATTATTTTTATAGATAATAAGTTTTAGTTGAAAGAATTCCTTTCCCTCAATTATGGAATGAACAGTAAGATTGGGTTCAGGACTTGTGGAGTGTGTGCATAACTTATCAATGAAAAAAAAAAAAAAAAAACGACAATGGTTTTTTTTTTTTTTTCCCTAAAGATGGGATAGAAAAATGATGAAATTCTTCTATTTTGAACTAGGAAGCATGGACACTAGTACGGGTATAGGTACAACATGGTGACATAAGCAATTTTTGAAAAATTATAAAGTACGACATGGCTACGACATCCCAATGAAGTGTCCGTACTTCCTAGTAGTTTTGAACTTGGTGTAAACCACATATCATCATTACTACCAGATTTGTCCATTTTCCATCTGGAAATAGTGTCTTTCATATGCTAGCTTGGTAGGTCGTAGGGCATGGAATGAGGAATCTATCTTTTGCTAGTGCGTGGTTTGGAAGCAAGTTTCATTGGATAAATGTTATTATAGTGTGGTTATAGTTGTTAAGATTATGTGTCTAATGTCATAATAAACAAGCATTTGAACTTTAAATTATGTGTCTAATGTCAATACACAGATTAAAGACTCACACTTTAATCCTCAGCCAAAAAAAAAAAGAGACTCACTTTAATCTGTGTAAGTGTTTTTAGGCCAAGAGCTGATCTTTGAAAACACTAGCTTTGAGAGTGTCATTGTAGGGGGTGGATTCGAGCGCTCTCTGAGGATCGAGAGAGTGGGCCCAAGCCCAACTAACCCTTCAATAAATTTGTAGAGTATGGACTCAAGAGCTAGGCCTCAGTAAAGAAGGCAACGGCCATGCATGGTGGTACGTGGTTGCCAATAACTAGAACGTGGGCTTAAACTCACAGTGGGGCTCCTCGGACGTGCCTTATGGAGCTGGAAACTACTATTATCTCTTTTCAGAAGGGTTACAAGAGTTGGGAGAGAATACCCTGCTACAGTATTCCTTTTTCTGTGGTTTTTCGTCCGTCCCCTTCACAAGAGGGATTTTTACATTATATACTCCTCACTCAGTTGATCCTAGCCCTACATTTGTTGATCAATCCGGCTTCTACTCGAGTGCCTGTCCCATCAGCCGCATTCCCATACCTCCAGTGGGTTGCAGCGCTCAAGACGGCACTGTTCAGAGGTCCTGTCCTCATTAATGCGGCCAGAGCGTTAGTTGAGGGCATTTAATGTGGAGGTGACAGTTCGCCTGGGACCTGCTCCTCCGCCATGCTCCAATGTCCGGCCATTGGTTCTCGTTATTTGCTCCTTGGATGCTTGGGGAGACCCCCCTTAAAGGTGTGACGTGTGCCCGCTTTCTGTCCTCGGCATGCCGAGGATGTAACCATCCTCGGCAACGCTCCTTGGGTCCTGGGCTCCAAACTTTGGTCCTCGGACCTCGGATCGTTGAGGTGTCCTCGGCATGGGCCGTTGGGCTGGGCCTGGAGTGGGCCGGGGCTGCTGACTTATTCTGGCCCCACAGTCATGTTGGTGCTTTTAGGATGTGAAATTATTATAAAAAAAAAAAGGTGATAATATATATAGGACGATAATACTAATATTTAATCTAGGATGATGATCATAATAATAATAATATAGATAAATTAAAAACCAAATGCTTTTTAAAGAATGCATTTGTAATAATACACAAACACACAACTTGTATTTTTTTGATAAATTGTCATGACAAGTACTTGATGTGAATTGTCAATATGATTTAATGCATTGTCATTATTGTTTTCTTTATGTGATTTCTCATAATAACATTAGATTTTTTTTTTTTTTTCCTTTAATTACTAGTGTTGTCTGTTGTGACATAACTTGGTTTTTTGGGGGTGATAGTGGAAAAGTTGACAGATAAGTCACCCTTACTGCCACTCTACAGAACCGTACATGAGATTTTCACCTCATACGGCTCCTCGTTCAATTCTTTCGAAGTCGTTGGATCCTTTTCCTCATTTGAGAATCTCCTCCCTTCTTCCACTCCACCCCGAAGAGTAACTAGGACCGATTCAGTCACGTTTTCATTCATTTGGAATCTGGGCTCTTCTACTTCATTTTGATTTAATTCTTTTTTTGATTTTTTTTTCCCTCTCTTTTCTTTTTTTATTCCCTTCCATCATTCCTTAAGTTCCACAAGTTTGATCCTGTAGAATCTGGCCCATTTTCTCATTGAGCGAAAGGTACGAAATAAATAAGATTTCTTTTTCAATCACAAGTACTATATCATTGCTTAGTGTCGTATATTTTGTTCACAATTAGTACCAAGCTCAAGGGCAGAACTAGGATTTTATGATTTTTTTGGGGGGGGGGGGGGCAAAATTGTAATAAATACAAAGTTGAACTAATTTAATTGAGTCAAACAAGAAATATGAAGAGTTTGGGGGAGCTAACCATATTTCTTTTGTAAAGTTTAGGTAAATTTTGGAGTAAAAGTCTAATATTTGAGAAGTTTGGGGGGCCAACTATATATTTTGAATTTTTTTATTTTAAATTAGGGGTAATTTTATAATATTTGAGAAGTTTGGGGGGGCCATGGCCCCAACTTCCCCAAGTTGTTCCACCCCTGCCCAAGCCTTAATAAAAAGAGGAAGGTTGCGGTAATTTAATGGCCAGCGTAAAATTTATGCACTCTATTATAAATGGATCCATAACAGATAATTGTTGGGGTGTTGGCGGACCTTATCTAATACATTGAGGAGCCATAGCTGACCCCTAAATTTCAGGACTAAGCTTTGTTGTTGTTTTTGTTGATGTAGTTGTTGTGACATATTGATTGGGTGGGTGGTACAGGATTTACCAGTTGTGGATTTAGGTCCTGTAGATTGCAGCATGTTAACTAGACATAATACAAATCGCTCCACAGATATGTGGAGGGTCAAATTGTGATTTTGCTTTCCAATAGCAATTAATTATTGAGGATAATTACTTTTGTAAAAGAGGATGATGCTGATAAAAATAATAATAACAAATGTATTGGTAAATTATCATGACAAGTGCTTGGTGTCAGTTCTCGATATTATTTAATGCATTTTCATTTTAAGCACTGTTTTGTTTATGTGATTTTTTATAATGTTATTTGTCTGTTTATTATAAGTTAAAAGTGTTGTGACATATAGATCGAGTGGGTGGCGTAGGATTTATCAGCTATGGATTATGACCTACAGATTGTAGTGTGTTAACTAGACAGGATACACATCACTTCACAGGTGTGGAGAGGCAATATTTGATTTTACTTTCTAGTAGCAATAATAATCAAGGATAATAATTCTTGTACCAAAAATTCCCAATACTAGTAATTTGAATAAGAATGGTGCAGTAATAAATAGTAATCATAATAGTAGTAACAATGATAATTTGTAATGGTTGTACAGAAATGTGCCATGCTGCCGAATCTCAAGCCAATGCAATTGCAGGACCCCTTATCTTATTGCAACTATGGGCACAAGATAGATTCCCACATATAGCTCCACATCAACTATTTAGACATCACATTGATGTGGGTGTCGATACTGCGGGGCGCCTGGACAGCCACACCTTCCAGGTCTGTTGGGCATTAGGTATAGCTTTAATTTCAATTTTCTATATTATCTGTTTAAGCATTCTTGATAATTACTCATAAACATGCATTGTTTATGGGTGACAAGATAAACTCTCAGTAACGAAGGAACCCACAAACTTGATACACAGACCCCAGATCAGGTTAGTATACTTGTGTTACACTTATCAAGTTGTGTATCATATAATTATAGCAGTTTTGTTGTGAAATTGTGATATTGATATGGTGTTCCATATATACATAGGTGGTCTGGCAGCCATATTCAGACAATGTCATTGCAGGGCTGCCTAACTATTGTTTAGCTGGGCAAGACATGTTGTCTCCTCTGATATGCTTTCGCATGGTGGAGCCTCATCAACTGGATCTAGTATTGTGCAAGTTTGGTCTTCAGCAGGGTAATACCTGCTGCTTGTGATACTTGTGCTGACTTGCATGAGATTGATTTGGAACGTATATGTCACTTGTCTGATCAGAAAGAGATACAGGTAATAGCCCAAGATGCACTCCAAGCATTGGGTGAGCATCATGAATTCTTGAAACCAAGGGTAGAACCTGGTCCAGAGGCAGTAGAGTTAGTCGATGCCATCCACGTCTACATCAGCAAAACCATTCAAACATGGGTCACAGTAACCTGAGTAAATGTTTGTTATAATTGTTTGTCTTAGAGTAAATGGAGTAACCTAGCTATGCTCCATACAGAGTCTTATAAGTTATAACCAGTTCTGGGTCTTTACTCTTTATCTCAGAATTAGTGTTGCTTTGGATTTAGTAGCCAAACTCATGTGACTCTATGTTTGCTTGGAAACTAATCCTAGAACATTACTGTTGAAATCTGCTCCCTTACAAATTACTGACCCTGGTTAAGTTGAAGTGAAGTTCATTCTTCATAGACATGTTTTGAGCTTGAATTTTCACTATTTTGCAATTGGTTGATATTGGTATGGGATAGTGCTCACCTTACAAGATGCTTTACCTTATAGTCCATGATTTTAATTATTATTATTATTATTATCGAGATGAATAAGTAGCATATTGGTTAGCATTGAATTTGATTGCAGAGACGAGAGATTCTTGATGATTATTGGTAGACATATTCTTCAAAATTGCACTTGACCTTGAAGTTTTTTATTTTTTTGATGGGAATGAAATCATTGCTATAAACAATTACCATGAAGTATAATTCTAATTTGACTAATCCTTTTAAATATATAATATAGCTATATAAACCATTACGGAAAACCATAATTAGCCGTGACACATTTCAAGGAGGTATAACTACGGCATGTCGTAGCAGCAAAAACCACAAGCATTTGCAAAACTACAAGCCTTCTGTCATAGTATTAAAAAACAGGGGCAATCTGGCCAATAGCGTTTGCAAAACTACAAGCCTTCTGTCATTTTAAAACACAGGGACAATTTGGCCAATAAATCGTTGCACATTTATAATTTAGTTATTCAATTAGTTATTATTTTATAATTTTTTTTTCAATAAATACTATAATACAACAAATTTCACAATTTTTCTCTATAAAAAAAGTTTCATAGTTTTTTTTTCACAATATGTTTAGGAGGCAAATAGTGATTATTGCAACATCACTTTCACTTGGTTTATCATTAGATAATTCTAGGGACACCAAATTTCACAATTTATTGACTTAAGCACTTGTAAGTAATGGAAACTTTTTGCCCACTATTCATTATAGTGACCCACTACATTTGTTGACCACTTGCAATCGCACAAGTTTGCAAGTTGTGAAACTGAGTATGAGAATGAGAATGTATTTAGGAGGACTACCATCATTAACACTACTTTTATCATATAATAATCACAATTTGACACCTCAGCCGCTGTTAAAAATGTGAAATTTATTATATCTTTAGACATATCTTTTTGGTTTATTATTTAGTAATCATTCTTTTTTCCTTTTGAAGTAATACTGAGAAGGTGGATATACTGTATGCTATTACATGTTAAATTGGTCAAGCATTGTGTTGAATTGTTGATATTAGAAAAACAAAATAATGGCTGTGTCATTTTTTTATTATCAAAACAATAATTACAAGGAAACTAAGATTTTAGTCTTTAATTAGAAACAAAAAGCAAGGCGCCAATTTTTTTTATAAGACAAGGCGCCAAAGTTTGCTTGGTAGGTAGGATAGGGATTATACATTAAATTTAAATCAAATCTCTTCACCTATATATATATATATATATATATTTGGAATAAAATTAATTTGTAATGATAAGATGATGTGAATATGTTATCTGTCAAAGTAAAATGAAATGGGGTCTTCTTAAATATATATATATATATATATATATTATTTTTTTTTTTTTATGAAAGGGGCCTTCTTAAATTGGCTACATGGTAATGTCAATTCACCATTGTACTTTGTGCATTCTTATCTACCATCCCGAAATTGCAAATATTTGTTTCCTTAATTTCATTGTGAGGCATGCCATAGGTTCAATTTTGTCTACTTCTTGATGTATAAATAATAAATATCCCTCTAGAGTCTAGACTGAATATAGCAGTCTCACAATATTTAATCCAGGCGGATAAGATATTATATTGAAGAAAAATTTAAAAACAGATATGATTTTGAAAATGTTAATTAAAATAAGTAATGAAATAGACAACAAATTAAACACAAATTTAATTGTCACACATAATTATAAACTCATTTATTTTTTAGTCCCAGTATCCAAATAAACAAAAATAAATCAATATATATATATATATTCATCAACAGAATAATTTAAGGGAGTAATTCAAATATATATAAGAAATTTAAATAGATATTCATCAACAGATAAATTTATGTATAACAAGATTAAAAGATGAACAATATAGTTGAAGATTTTCAAGAGAATTTTTGTATACGTGCCTCAAGTTCTTTTGCATATAAGAATTTCTATAAACAAAAAATATTTATTTATTTTTTCTAATAACAAAAAAAAATTATTTAGTTGGCTTTCCATATTATCCTTACATTTGAACTAGTATGCCTAATTTGCAAACTTCCATATATTTTGAATGCCCTATTAAAGTATGTCTAATTTGCAAACTTCCTATATTATTTTGAATGCACAATGTACAAAGTACAATGGTGAATTGACATTACTATGTTTATTCAATTGTGCAATTTACGTTATATGTTCTCTACACTTGTCTAAAGTAAGATCACTCTAGTTCCACAAGAAATATCTAATTCAAGCCTGGCTAGCTACTCTTCTTCTCACATCAGACATTACATTGAATAAACATACATTGACAATTAATGAACTAACAAGCAGATACAAACTAAAGCACCAAACTCTCTTACACAAACTGAACCACAACAATCTAAGCAAACATCAAATTGTAACTCAGGCACAACTAATGAACAGAAGAACATACTTGACTATTATATTAGAATAACACTCTATTTTTCTCAAAAAGAAAAAGAAAAAAAAGAATAACACTCTATTTAAAAGGAAATTACAAAAGCACTTGGTAAATATCCTACCTCAAATTTTGTAACTTGAGGATAAAAATGCCATATTCAAACGAAAAGTTTGAAGGCAGAACACAAAAAACTGTACCAACCGAGTCTAAGTATACATGCCAAGTGGAAAAATAAGATGAAACAAAACTGTAACTAAAAAACTGTACCAACTAAGTCTATGTATGATATCGCCTGCCTTGAGTTCATTCTTTTTTGCCACGGTTAGCCACCCAGAGA
This sequence comes from Quercus aquifolioides, assembly GCA_019022515.1. NCBI lineage: Eukaryota > Viridiplantae > Streptophyta > Magnoliopsida > Fagales > Fagaceae > Quercus > Quercus aquifolioides. The sequence continues at coordinate 41,608,283 of CM032331.1, read as the reverse complement.
TGAAGATGTAGGAGATGCTGCTACCCAACTTCAACTTCTTCAATGTGATGGTTGAATCTGGATGTGGGTGTGGGGTTGATCCTCTGCCTCTTGGGTTTGTGTAGGGGAGACTCTTCTTTAGATAGCAGTGATGCAGAGTCATAAGGAATGGCAATGGGTGAAGCAGAAGAGCTTTCCAAATGGGGGGGTTTCTTTGGGGGAATGATTTTGAGTCGTGGGACGGTCTTGGGTGGCGCAGAAGCCTCTGGTTCTGGTTCTTCTTGTAGTAGAGAAGCTTTCTCTGGATCTGCAGTGGCAATGGACGAAGCAGAAGAGCTTCCGATATCCCTAGGTTTCTTTGGTGGAATGATCTTGATTCGTGGGATGATCTTGCGTCCAGCAGAAGCCTCTGGTTTTGGTTCTTTTTGTAATAGAGAAACTCTCTCTGGATCTGCAGTGGCAGCGGCTTGACAAAACCTCTTCCTTTTGATGTTCAAATTTGGCAATTGGGAAACGGAATGATGTTTAGAAGAACCAAGATTCGATCTTTTTTGGTGGACGCTCCAAGTGGGTCTGAAACGAAATTGGAGCTTCTTCTCTTCCAAAGGAGTGTCATCGTTTTCTGTGACCAGTGGCAGTGGCAAAGGAGTTTGATCTGATGTCTTGGGGAGGCAGTGAAATAGAATGAGTTTCATCAAAACCCTCTGACTGAGCAAGTCCATTGCATCTTTTCCATTCTCAGGCATGAAATCTTTGAGCAGTGCATCCAATGACCCAACATCACAAAGTAATCTCTTAGGAGATGAATGAGAACAGGAACAAGTCTCCATCATTCTTAGATCAAATAATTCTCTTCTCTGTGAGTTTCAGAGATTAAAAAAAAAAACACAATAAAGAAAGTAGAACAAAAAACAGAGACTAGAGAAAGAGAGTGAGAGAGGAACTCCAAATGAGATTAAATTCAATTCTTGTAGTGGGGTTAAGCAGAGAGAGGGAGAGAGAGGGAGAGAGAAAGAAGGGTTTGTTGTAGTAGAGGGAAGTGGAAAGTAAATAAAGAAATAGAAATAGTAACGGCTAGTTGGGGGGTTGGGGTTGCTTGGGGTGAAAGTCTATTCTCACTTTCTCAGAGTCGGTGATAACAAAACAGAGTCTCCGTGTGTGAGTCGGAGAGTGAGGGATTTATTATAATTCAAAAACCAAAACTTAGGGTTGTGTTGGGTTTCTCCGACTCTGAGTCGGAGTGAACAAAACAGAGCATCTGGGTTTATTATCATTCAAATCCCAAACCCTTATAACGGCTAGTTTGGTATTTGGGTTTGTGTTTTATTTTCCTTATTACCCATTTTACCCTTTCACCTTTACGTTTATTACTCATACGTGACACCCCTTTTTTTCTTTTTTCTTTTTTCCAATACAAATATTAATTTTATTTTTTTTAATTCAATTACAATTTACAAGTACAACTAGTAAACTCTGTCACTAGTTGGGAACGGAAGTATTATTATACATCAGAGAGAGAGAGAGAGAGAGAGAGTTTGCAATGAAAATGGGATTTATTTGAGTTTAAGTTTTGAGTTTGAGAGAGGAACAGAAGATCACCAACCCTAACAGTTAGTGTTGGCAGAAATGGAGGAGATGCGGTTTCAGTTTTTGTATGGTTTTGTTTTAAATTTGTTTGGTTTCAATGGTTAATACTTAATGGGGTTGGGTTTTTCCTTTACAAGGTGTATAGTCAGAGGTAAATAATGAATAAATTTTGGTCAATACAAGATAGGCTTTATTTTATTGATTGAATGAATTTTAAGGTTGGGTGCAACAAGCCCATGAGGGATGAAATTGTGTTGTGGGATTTGTTTGTGAAAGAATCAGTGTCTGAATGGGTTTTGTCTTTTTTTGTTGCTAATTGGTAATAGCAATGGCAATGGTGGCTTCAGATGCCCATTTGGTACTGCATGTGGAGGACCCATTCAATCCAAGTCCAAGAGGACCACTGTGTGATTGTGACTGTGAGGTTCCCCAATATTTGATTTTTTTTTTTTTTTAATATATAATATTACTGATTGTGTTTTCTGTTGTGATGGAGCATTTTTAGCTCTTCATGTTAAGTTTAGATACTTGGTTTCTTCTTTGGCTTTGAGGGATTGTTTATACCCAATCAGTTTGTTTGGCTTGCTTACAAATCTCACAGATGTCAAAATTCTATCCTAATGGGAAAGCAAGTGGAGCATTTGCTGAGGCTGCACAGAGGGTCTAGGGTACAAATGTTTTGTGACTCTGTGACAATTTGTAATTGTTCCTTTAATATTGAATTTTCTATGGCTTTGTTTGTGTCCTCGGAGTGGTTTTTCCATTGAAGAGGTTCTTCTTTGGTTTTCTACTCCATTATTCTTTAATGCTTCAACTGATTTGGTTTATGCATAACTGTGGTAAAATATAATTTTTTTGTTGTGGGTTTGTTTAACCGATGTGTTTGACCTTTATATCTGATAATTCTGCAGTGTTAATCACGTAGGGGTCTAAATTTGGTTTTTCAAGTGGAGACAGTTATATTGTAATTCTGAATTAGCATAATCAAATGGTATAACTTTCTCTAATTTATAAGGCATTCATAATATTAAATAAAAATATTCTTCCATGCTTCCCTCTCTTCAAAGCTCTTAATATCGTATCAATCTTTTTGTTCAATAGGCTCTTTGAACATATAATGAATACATGAATTAATCACATTTTACATTTTTACAAGTTTTTCATATAGGTCTGAAATGTGAAAGGAAAATGGACTGTGAATAAAATTTGCAGGCCTCTGTTCTTTGAGAACTACAAAATAAAATTGGGAATATTTAGATTTTTCAGGGATTATAAACTTCAAGCCAAACAATTTTTATTAACTGATATTCCAATCAGTTTGATCATATATCGATGTTCATTGATACGAACAGCTGTTGAAAGATCATTAGTCTGTCAATCCTGATCTCTTAGGTAGGTTTTGTCAATCCGCCTCATATCTCTAAACTTGAATCTACATATTTTCACAAAATCATGCCAGTAGTGAGTGTTTTTTTTGTTCATTAATGACACTTTATTTTTTTGCAAGTTGCTCGTACAAAAAAAAAAATCTTTGTGATTGAATTTTATTTCTGTTTGTTGATTTTATTTGTAATCATCAGCATGGTATCTAACATGATTTAATTTACAACAGTACAGTAGCTATTTCTGTGCTTATTATTATGTTGAAAATCTTATAATTCTGTGATTGCATTCTAATTATTTTACTTAGTCAATACATGTGCATGCATACTTCCTACAACAAAGCTGTGCTAGTCGAAAATACTTCAGGTTTTAATCGAGTGTGGTAGAAGTAGACAGGTTCGTAGTTCTTTTCAGTTTGTCATTTCATTTCTCTATTGACAATTTTTAGTGCCAATCATTTGCAGATACTTGGATTCTTCTTTGGGGGGATTGCATTCAATCAGTATGTCTTGTCTGCTTAAGGTGCTACTTTCAGTTTTGTTGCTCTTATATTGTTGGAACCAATTGTCGTCATCACTACAGCATTTGAATTTCAATTCTGTTGTTGTTCATCATCATCATCATCACACGCATGTATGTGCACACAGACACAAACTCACCCCCAAAATATTTACCCTCTTATTTTCTGATAGTAAGATTGAAACCTGAGATCCACCATAACTACAACTAAACTCTCTGCCATCTCAGCCACCTAGTCATTAAACTCTGCATTTTTGTTCTGTCTCAAGTGAACCATGAAGATTTTAGCTTTAAACATTGCCTATTTATCATGTGCTTCCAATTTGACCAAAATTTCAAAGTTCAGTAAACTTTGCTGCTGCGTCTCATGAATTGTGAAGTCGGCCTTTTCCTTATTGTATCACTAACATTTGGGCTTCTTATGTCTTATTAGTTACAAGGAAAAAGTCAATAGATGCTCTAAGGGTATTGATTTAGGAAATATTTTTAGAAACATTTTATGAGAAAAAAAAACTGAAAAATAGTATTATAACTTTTCTATAATGGTTTATTAATAAATGCCCAAGAGCATTCATTAACTAAACCCTTAGTTAAATGTATTTAATTAGAATATCATAAAAGGTACACACAATTATCTAGTGAACAACTAATATATAAACAAATGTGTCATTTTTTTTTAAAGTGCATTCCAATTGATAATTAAATATTGGCTAAATTACAAAGGCCAAATTTTAATTCAGTCATTTAACCATTTTTTCTTTTAAACTCATTTCAGCCCTATAAGTTTTATTCAATGAAGTCCTTTTGTCACCATTTGCCCAAATTGCATTGATGGATGCCCCAAATATGATGTAGTTTTTGAATATTTTAATTTTTTTAATTAAACAGAATCTAGAAAATTAATATTAAAAAAAAAAACTTTTTTTGTAAAACAAAAAAAGTAGGATTTTTCATATTGAGGAGTTTGATCCCCCCCTTCTCAAATTTGAGCTTTGTCAATCTCAAAACAGGAAGCAAATTCTAGAGGAAAAGATCTTCTAAAATATAGGAATGTTGTATTTCAGACAGAAATCTTTGTTAACTGATTTTTTTTTTTCCCATAAATTTAAGCTTTGTCGACTCAAAACAAGAAAATCAAATTCTATAGGAAAAGATCTTTGGCAAAGTTATAGCTTTTCAGCTTCTCAAATCTCAACAACAATGAGGATCGAAGTCAGTGTTTAAAGTTTCTAGAGCAAGCCCATGTTTCATCTTATCCACCCTATTTACTGCATCTTCCATCAATTATAACAGCAGTTTCACTCTCGCTATAAGTATAAAGTAGTCAGGGACTCTCTCAGGTTTCATCCAGTCGAACACAAGTTAACTCGAGGACTCCAGTCGTTGATTGGTCGAGTCAACTTGGTATGACTTGAATTTAAAATTAAAAATTAAAAAAACCTTCAACATACTTTCTAACCTCCATTTTTTTTTTTTTTTTTTTTTTTTGTATTTCTTTCAATACTAATAAAAGAAAAAGGAAAACACAAAAAAATAAAAATAAAAAAGTTGAATAATATATAAATTCTTAAATTTACCTTTTGAATCCTTAAATTTGTAACAATGTATTAATTTTAATACTCTATAGTCTCTACTAGTCCAATAATTCCACAAAAGAAGGAAAAAAAAATTGTATACATGAAAAATGATATAGAGTTTAAACCTAAACTTTGTACATTTGGACTAGCATTTTGCTAAAAACATATTTATTTAATTATTGATACTTTAAAAAGTTGTACCTTAACAAATAAACTAACAAAATAAAGTTATTGTAAAAAAATAAAAAAGAAGAATAAAGTTAATGGACTCAGATAAATATATAGATTTTAAGAATAAAACTAGACTAAATTACACTTTGAACCTTTAAAATTAAGAGATATTTTCATCTGGGCCCTATCTTCCATTTCCACTAGTAATCTAGTTGTTAAGTACCCTTTATATTTGACTATTTCATAAAAAAAAACCAACTCTGTAATGATGTGGAATGCAAGAATTTCATTATTGTAGGGAGAAAAACATATTATAGACAGTTAGATAACTAACGAAAACAAAGAACATTAGGGCCAATATGAAAATAGAATCAAATGTGAAAATATAAAATGAAAATAATCTCAAACTTTAAGAGCCAAAAATGAACTTTAGTCAATAAAAATAGGCAAAAACACATTTTTAGTGACTATATTTTGGTCATATTTTCAATTTGGTGCTCAAGTTTTTACAACTTTCATTATAGTCCTTTCTATTTTTAATTTTGCTCTAATTTTGGTCATTGACATCATCTAACTTATGGAAAACACTATTTTTAAACTAGTAGTTTAGTCCATTAACTATGTAGGTGTTTTTTGTAAGTGGGATGATGACAATGCCAAAATGATAACAAGTTTAAAAATATATGAACCAAAATGAAAGTTGTGAAAACTTGAGAAACAAATTGAAAATATAACAAAAAAGTAAGGACCAAAAAAATGTTTTTGCCTAAAACATAAAATGTTAGGTAAGGAAAAATAATAATACAAATAAAATCTAGAATGAACTTACAAAAAACTACTTAATATTTTTTATACAAATAAAATCTAGAATTTTACAACAAAAAAAACTACTTAATAAGAGTAGTAAATCTGACTTGAAAATATTTATATTTAAGAATTGGATATTAACTTGACAAGTAATGTTTAGTATTTTTATCTACAATATAGTAAACCTAATTTAACTTTATTATATAAACATACATTTTGAAATTGAAAGTCAATAAAAGGTATAAATTTTATAATGTATTCCATGAACGGCTGGTTCGATTTTTTTTATTTTTTTATATAGAATAAAGACTTGGATTTCATTACTGTAAAGTGACCAAATTGGCCAGAAAAATATGAGATATATTTAGTGGCACATTCTCCATCCAGATAATTAAAGCAGAAGAGATAATAAAACATCTAGCTAAGGAATGAGCTATTGCATTTCTTTGAACATGGGAAAAATTAATATATTGAATTGTGAAACTAGTTGTTTAGCATCAAAAATCAAGTGACCATATGAGGCCAATGATGGATCATCCCTGCTGAGAGCTTTGATGATAACAAAAAAATCACCCTCCAAAATAATTCGATTGAACCCTAACCCAATAGCTCATCGTGCAAATAGAGCTTCAACTTGAGCTAACACCAGTCCTTCTGAATTACGAACAATAGCCCCAAGGTATAGGTCAAAAGATGGTCAAACCAAAAATAGATAGATACTCCTATCTATTAAGCATACTTTCTTTTTTTGGATGGGTATGAATTTGGGTCTAATTTTACTATGTCCAGCATGCAAACACAACAAATTTTCAAATATTTTATATTTTTATTTATTTAAGGATAAATTACGAATTTAGTTCTTAACTTTTATTATACGTGTCATTTTAATCCAAATTTTTTTTTTTAGAATTTTAATCTATGATGTCCGCTCCTGATGATAATTATTTATCATTAAATCAAGATACCAATCAATTTTTGGTGTAGCGAAAATTGAACTTTCTTATTAATCTATAACATTTTAAATGTGTTAATTTTGTCATTAATCTTTTGGTATAATATCAAAATAGTTAATAGATAAAAAAAATACTAACATAACTGGCAGCTAAAATAAAATATTATTTTTATGTCACATAATATAAAGGGAAAGGTTAAGAATATAATTTACCCTTATTATTATTGAAGTTCTTTTGTTTTATTTCCAAAGTTGTGGGAAAAAGTAAAGAAAGCCATAGGCCCAATAAGGCCGAAACCCTTAACATTACCTTTACCTTCCCTCCAAAAAAAGTCCAAAAAAAAGAGAGAGAAATCGAAACCATTTCCCCTAAAAATCTTTTTCTCTTCGTTTATATTTCTCTCTCTCTCTCTCTCTCAGAGAAAGAGAAATCGATTTTTTAGGGCACAACATGGAGATCGTGAACTCCGAAACTGAAAAACCTAGCAGTGATGATAGTAGTAGTACTAACAACAGTCAAAGTCAAAGAAGGGTAGGAATTCTCTACGACGAGCGTATGTGTAAGCACTCTACACCCGACGGCGATCACCACCCCGAAAACCCTAATCGGATTCGCGCTATCTGGAAAAAGCTTCAAATTGCTCGCATTCCTCAAAGGTTTTTATTTATTTATTTTTATTTATTTATTTTTTTCAATTTTGAAATTGAGCTTGAGCTTTGAGCTTTGAGATTGTGGTTGAGATTTGCTCTGTTTTTCTTATCTATTTTCAGGTGTGTGGTTTTGAACGCGAAAGAAGCAGAGGACAGGTTCATTTTGAATGTTCACTCCAAAAAACACGTTGATCTGATCAAGAATATAAGCTCCAAAGAGTTTGATTCACGAAGAAACAAGGTCGCTGCGAAATTCAATTCAATTTATTTCAACGAAGGTTCATCCGAATCCGCTTACCTCGCCGCCGGCTCTGTTGTTGACGTAATATCTCAGTCCAATTCTATTTCTACTGCAAATATTAGCAATTCAATTTTAGTGTCCAAACTTATTAGTCAGAAGTTGGGTGGAAAATGTTTTCCGGAATAATGTTTTTCATTTTCTGCATTTTCTGGTGTTTGGTACACCGGAAAATGTAAGTCAGCTGAAAATAAGCTCAGTATAGCAGAAAATGTTTTTCTGGAACGTCAAACACTTCACAAATAAATTCCACACCAGAAATGTTTCGAGCTCATTTTTCAAGGTCACAATCACACACAGGAAAATGTTTTCTGGAAAATGATTAATTTTCTAGAAATTAACATTTTCAGTTGAAAAAAACAAAGCCTAAGAATAATATATTTGTTTCAATATATATATATATATATATATATTAAAAAATAAAGGCTGTTAATGAATTTGTTAAATAGGTTGCAGAGAGAGTTGCCAAAGGAGAGTTGAATTCTGCTTTTGCTATCATTAGGCCTCCGGGACATCATGCTGAACACAATGAAGCAATGGGATTTTGTCTGCACAACAATGTGGCTATCGCGACGAGTTTTCTTTTGAACGAAAGAGTGAGGGCCAAGTTTTAGCATATCAGCAATTGATTGGTTTTGTTGTGTGTAGATACAAAAATGTGTTTTTTCTTTTTTCCTGTTTAAATTTCTTTTTTATACATGACAGCCGGAGTTGGGAATTAAGAAGATTTTGATCGTTGATTGGGATGTGCATCATGGTAATGGTACTCAAAAGATGTTCTGGAAGGATTCCCGTGTTCTATTCTTCTCCGTTCACAGGTTCATAGGAAATTTTCGAGTTAATTAGTCTTTTCTCAGCTGATAATTGAAACTTTTTGACATGGTAGTATATTTACAAATTTTAGTAATGGATTCCTTGAAAAAATATATATGGGTCAAATTTGTATGGTATTCATTGAATTGGTTTCTTGGAAAATTAAATTTGATATGAAGTAGATTATTGTTCTTGTGAAGTATTTATTTATTTCTTGAAGGCTTTAGTTTGAAACTCAGTTAGTTGATATTCTGTTACTACCATTTGTTCCTAGTCATGGTGACTGTTTAGAGTTGTCCTTACAGGCACGAGTTTGGCAGTTTCTATCCAGCTAACAATGATGGTTTCTATACTATGATTGGAGAAGGACCTGGTGCAGGATATAATATAAATGTCCCTTGGGAGAACGGTCGTTGTGGAGATGCAGACTATCTTGCAGTTTGGGACCATATATTAATCCTGTTGCCAAGGAATTTAATCCCGACATAATTATAGTATCTGCAGGATTTGATGCAGGTTTGGTAGTTTTAACTGTGATTCCTGTCATTACTCCTACTTTAACATATCTATGCTTTCACTCTTGTTCACCTGTTCATGTGTATCTGTTAAATGTCATGGAAATGGCCCTACTAAGCCTTGGTGGCTAGGTGATCACCCAAGATTTTTTTTTATCATATAGAACTAGTCCTATTTGGTGTATCTTGTAGTATCATCATTGATTACCTACTAAACAGGCATTTAGAAGCAATTTATCTTCTATAACGAAAATATTAGAAATAACTAAATAAAGAAATCAGTTCTGTTCCATGAAGCCTTTTGATGCCCATCTAATCAGAGTTAGTTTCAAACTTAATGAAAAACTTTCATACCTTTTTCTTTTCTTTTTTTGGGTGGGGTGGGGGGTTCAAAATCAAATCAAAATTATGGAGATTTAACAAAAAAATTGTACATCATGATAGGTAATGTTAGTCCATTTAAAAAAACAATGCAATTTTGATATAACTCTATGTAATCAGAAAGTATATTGACCACTTCATGTCGGTAGGAAAAATTATCAAGGTAGTAATTACCTCACTAGGATCTCATCAATTTTTGTACTGTGAGAAAGGGGTATAGAACTGACAATTGTGTCCATAATCATTATTCTCATAACCGAGAATGCAAGTTGCCATTGCTTAAGTTATAAATATGTTCCTCAAGTCAGTAAGAAGATGCCTCGCCTAAACTTCTTATAGTACACGATTCTAGCCTTAAAATATAGATTAGGGACCCAAGCATGCATTGGCAGTTGGCATGAACGTGATTTTAGTACCTTAAATATTAGTAGAACATTTTGACTTTTCAATTTCTGATATTTCTGGATTTCATTTTTCCTGATTCTCCTATTGAAAATGTTTTGTTCAATTCATAACTTGATAGCCTGTGCAATTAAAACCAGATGTGGTTGAAAGAATGTAAGGGTGAGACCAAACAGCTAGGAGCCAGTGTTGGCCCAAGTTTGGGCTCCACCTGCACTTTCTTGCTTATGAACATGGAGAAAAAAAGGGTCCTGATGAGTGCTCCATTCAAACAAATTAGGAATAATAGGATTCTTTCTTTCTGGCAGATAGATATCATTTTTGTAATTTTCACATGATTGATAAGATGCGTATTGTTCCCTATGCATCTACTATGGTGAAATATCTCTTTTTTATTCTTTTTTTCTTTTTTTTTGCATTAGAAATTTTCTTTGTATGGAAACTCCCTGAGTGTTTGTAGTATTTGTTTTTAATAATAATATTTTGAAAAAAATTCTTTCAAATTATTGCTTGGAACAGCTGTTGGTGATCCTTTAGGGGGTTGTCGTGTCACGCCATATGGGTACTCAGTTATGTTGAAAAAGGTTAGCGTTCAGTTTGTTCATATTCTACATTAATGTTATTTTCATCATAATATCTCCTTCTTCAGTGAATGAAGATTAATTGTGCTGTTTAGTTATATACAGATGTTATCTTAAATTGTATGATTTACTGCTCACCCCAATTATGTCAGTAATGTTGTTCTCTTTAGATTTAGCACATACCATAAGTAATTCTTTTGCAGGTGAAGCTTAGAAGAATACCTTTGTGCTTCTATGTATTTTTTGTGTTTCCTATATAATATATTTTTTATTATCTTTTTTCAGCTGATGAATTTTGCCCAAGGTAAGATTGTGTTGGCATTAGAAGGAGGATACAATCTTGACTCTATAGCGAATTCAGCACTTGCATGCATGCAAGTTTTATTAGAAAACATGCCTATCAATGGATCTTCAGAGGCCTACCCTTTTGAGTCCACATGGCGTGTAATACAAGCGGTAAAATGACATTGGTTACTCCATTTGTTTCCTTATTTTTTAGGGGAGGGGAGTGGGTGAGAATGGAGGACTAATTTGTTTCTAACTTCTCTGCTAGGTTATCCAAACCTCTCCTTATATCAATCTTTGCTGCATTCTGTTCTTTACTAGTCAATTGTATCTGAGATTCTTTTTATTTAACTAAGGCATATATAATCTTTTATACAGGTTCGGCAGGAATTGAAAGTCTTTTGGCCAACACTTGCAGATGAATTACCAACCATGTTAATTAGTCAAACAGCTCCAGTTCCAGTAATGTTTCTTCTCTTTTTAGTTGTTGACATAATTTCATCTTTATCTCATCAAACTTGTGGTAGTGAATATAACTTGTATGCAGAGGATTTTTTTTTTTTTTTAAACAATATTTACTTGGTAATTGTTGAATTCTTGAGGTGGAATATAATTAAAAAGTATGATGATCATTAAATATTCACTATTGCATAGCTGAAGTGATAAATGATTTGATTAATTAATATAGAGAAGATATGTATCTATCTCTACCTATCAAAAAAAAAAAAAAAAAGTTATCTATCTCCTATTGTGCTTAATTCATTTATTGCCCAATTCATGTTCAAATAGAAGGAAAACATAAGGAAAGCAGCATTCTTATAAGCTCTTTGAAATTAGATTTTTGGGAAAACTTTATTTTAAACCCTATTCTATGGCTTACGTGGTGTAACAAAATAAACCCTATAGTTTTAAAATTAACAAATTAAATCCTAGAGTTCTAAAATGTAACAAATTAAACGTTAGAGTTTAAAAAACAACAAACTAAACCTTGAACCTGTATGAAACGCCAAACAAAATTCACTTAAATGGGTTGAGGTTTAATTATTTACCGTTTGAAAACCTCAAGGTTTAATTTGTTACTTTTGAAAGTATACAGTTTAATTTATTACTTTTTAAAATTTCTAGGTTTAATTTGTTACTTTTGAAACTACATGTTTTGATTTGTTACACCTGATAAACCATAGGGATTAAAATGTAAGTGTCCCTTAGATTTTTGTTTGGTTTGAACAAAGAGAACTGTGTAAAAGCATGTTTGATGTATTTTTAGTCATTCAAAATGCTTTTTTTTTTTTTTTTGGAGAAAGAATTACTATTTGAGTATCATACAAAACTACAGTCATTACCTGAATAAGTCTAACCATAAACACAAGAGATCATATATGATATATGTACAATTACAAATATGTGTTTATGTATGCAGGCATGTACCTTGCATTTTAAATAACATAATTCCTTTAAATCTTATAAAAATCATAGATATATTGTTTTTTTCCAAAATAATGGTCAGTTAGCACACTTGTTGGTCCAAAGTGGGGCCTTACAGTTGTTTGAAGGATTGATGAGTTAATGAAAATTGATTTTAAATTTTTTAGGGTATTAGAGTTATGGTTAAATGATTAATAAATTCACCATTTCCTAAGCACTTGAACTTTTAGAATAATTGGCAATTTAACATAATATCAAAGCAAGTAGTCCTATGTTCAAACCTTGTCTCCGCCATTTCAAAAATTAAATATCCCACATATTGGGAACAATTTATTAAGGGAGGTCTGAGTTCACACGTGAGGGAGAGTGTTGAATTATAATTAAACAATCAAATTCACAATTTCTTAACAACTTAAACTTTTGGGACAATTGGTCTATATGCATGCCTAGTTGGAGGAAACAAAGAGTACTTTTCATTCATTCATTATTCTTCTTCATCTCTGCTTATAAAAAATATTTTATAAAAAAATATCATTCTTCTTCTTTTTCATCTCTCGCTCTTTTTTGGTCTTTTTTCGTGAGTTTCCCTAAAGGAAGGGGAAGATGAGAGATCCAGTGTTTTGTCTCCTTTTTTGAGGAGTAGGGGTTAGGAATTTTGTGATTTCTATTTTATATTTACTTCTTTTTTGCTTATAATTACAAACCTTGCTAAGATAGGTGTTTTTTCCTTTTAGGATATTCTATTCTTGAGCTCTGATTCTGAAGTGGAGGATGACAATGGAGCTCAAGCATCAGAAGATCTTGAGGAGGTTCTTCAGGGCATTATACAACCCCTGTCGAATCTGAAAGTTGATGAAGATCATCAGGGTAAAGAGGAAACTGAATTTCTTGTCAGTTACTGCTTTTCTACATCTATTTAATGTCATACGATGGCCTCGAAACTGAATGCAGATAAAGACAATAATGCTTATAGCCCCTGGAGACCGGAGCTGTCAAAGATTGACGTTTGGTATGCTTCTTTTGGGTCAAATATGTGGAAACCAAGATTCCTGTGCTATGTTGAAGGTGGCCAGGTAGGATACAATGATTCAAAAAAAATGCCTGCGATATCAATTTTAAAGATATTTAGAAGCAGATTCTAAGCATTCTGCAGGCGTCAAATATTTCAATCAGCATTTGAAATTTGGTCTACATAAGTTCATCCTGTGCTTAGTATTTCTATTGCCTGGTCATGAATTATGAAGTTTTGTAATTCTACTCTTTTTTCTTTTTTTTTTCTTTTTTCTTTTTTTTTCTGTAGTGTTTTATTTTATCGCACCTTATTCTTTCCTTTTTGCTTTTTTTTATAAAACCTTTGTAACATTCAGGTCGAAGGTATGCAAAGGCCATGTACTGGTTCGTTTGATAAAACTCCACCAAAGGAGATTTTGTGGAGGACTTACCCTCATCGTTTATTCTTTGGCCGTGAATCTACAAGTTCATGGGGTCCTGGAGGGGCTGCTTTCCTTAATCCAGAAAGCAAAATCCAGGATAAAGCTTACCTGTGCCTATATAGAATCACGTGCGATATTTGTGATGTGGTTCTTATTTCTTTTGTATCTCCTTTCTATCTTTTGTTGAACATATCTCCCATTAGAACACAGAACTTCTAAATTGGATTTCAATTTGTCTTATTCTCCAACTTCTGTCACAGGCTAGAGCAGTTCAATGATATTTTGCGCCAGGAGAACGTTTCAAGTTACAGCATGACTTCTCCTTTGTTTGATTTGGATGATTTAATCTCTGTAGCAAGCAATGAGTCCAACTCTCTAGAGCTTCAAATGGTATGTGATGTCTTTTATGCCTGTTCTGTTTTTAGACTGGAATAAGCATATTTGTCTACTAATAGCCACATCAAATGACATTACTACTACCTCACATAAACAAATAGTAGAGAGTGAGGTAAAGATCCAATCCCATATAGGTTTAATTTGTTGCATTTGGGTGGGTGTTATAAATTCTATTTGATTCACCTTACTGTGAAAGTTGAAAACTGCTTTAATTTTGTGCAGGGAGGATGGTATAGTAATGTTGTTTACCTGGGAAAGGAGGAGGACATTCCTATACTAACTATGACGTGAGTATCAAATCATTCTAAAAGCAAAATTTGTAAAAAGTGTATAAATTTTAATTAGTTTATTTGATCCTTAATGTAGGTGCATGAACTCAGATATGGAGAGCTTCAAATCCGGAAAGCTTCCCATTGTGGCTCCATGCAAAGCATATATGAACACCTTAGTAAGGGGCCTGGTAGAAGGAGGCCAGCTTTCAGAGGAGGAAGCCATGGCATACATACAAGAAGCTACTAAAAAACCGTTGTGATTGCAACTTTGTCCCCTTTTGTTGTAAATCCTCATTAATGCCTTGCTATTGGAGGAAAAAAGCAAACCTTGGTCACCTGACAAAGAGAAGTTCGTGGGAGGAGTAAGGGCATGTCTCTCTCCTTTCTCTCTGTTTAAAAAGTAATTTGTGCAGCTGTCATTTGTGCAACTTTGGCTCTCATGGCTCTCATATAACTTAAAAGGAGTTCCAAATATTTCCTCTAGCTCTATTTATGTACAAAAAATTGGTTACCTGTTGTTGATCACAGGCTGAGCTTGAGTGATGCGTATTATTTTGTGGTATCATGCACAGCTTAAATTAGCTGCCATCAGATTGGGTATATTTCCTCTAGCTCTATTTATGTACAAAAAATTGGGTACCTATTGTTGATCACGGGCTGAGCTTGAGTGATGCGTATCATTTTGTGGTATCATGCACAGCTTAAATTAGCTGCCATCAGATTGGGTATATTTCCTCTAGCTCTATTTATGTACAAAAAATTGGTTAACTATTGTTTATGACAGGCTGAGCTTGAGTGATGCTTATTATTGTGTAGTATCATGCACAGCTTAAATTAACTGCCATCAAATTGGATATAGATTTGAGTGTATTGTCGGAAGCCTGAGTGTATTGTCTTTAACGATAGCCTAATACCTTGGAGGCTTCTCTACTTGTTTAAAGAAAAAATAGACCAAACTTTACAAGCCATGTTGAGATTGTGTTCAGTAACCCTAGTAAAAATGCACTTTGTAATTTACGGTAAGTTGCCTAATGAGCCCAATATGACTTTCAAACAAACAAATCCAACCCCTTTTTTGATCCAACCCTTTTTTTGACCTTGATGTGCTAGTTGAATTATAAGAATAATATCTAAAAGGTATTTTTTATACTGATGCTCAGGAATTCTGGCTATAAAACCTTATTAGTCTGTTTGGATTGAGGAGGAAGGGATAGTATAGTGGAGTAAGCCAAAAATCATTTTCAACCAACTCTACTCTACTCATCCACTCCCTCTCCTTCCCCTCTTAATAACGGGCTCTATATGAGGCAATTGGTTTACTTTATATGAGTAAAGGTCAAACATAAATTAACTTTATGCAAATAAGTTATAACCGCTTATTTGTCTTAACTTTTAAGGGGATAAGCTAGTAGCAAATAGGCTTTAGCCAAAAACAACATCGCTCAAACATTCCAATCAATGCATTTTTACAATACATATCAATCACATTTCAGGGAAACGAATGTCATCTATGAAAATCTATTTATATTTTCCTGTTACTGATTTTTCTCCACATACAGCAAAAGCCAAAGCCAACTAGGCATTGGAATTCTCAGGTTTCATTTTTCTTACTTTGGTACAAGAAAACCTTGAATTAAAAAACACTATCAATCAAAACAGAAACCTGCTCTACTGTAGGACAAAAAATGGGTATGCTACATGGCTACATGCAGAATTGCAGATACCCTTGACTATTTTTTTTTGATAGATAGATACCCTTGACTATTTAGTGTAGTTTAGCATTATTACAACAGAATAAATGAATGAAAACAGAATAAATGAATGAATACAATAAACAATTCATGCGAACCAACATGTGGAATGCTGCTCTCACTCGCATGATAATTTATGCTATCATCAATCGTTTCGTCATCGGTATTTTAATGTAGCATGGCCGGAGTCACCCAAATGCTTGTGTAGTTTAGTCCTGTCATTATAAACAATCATACAAATCCAAATAATGAAAATCTATAGAAGCAAAATGACAAGAGAGACGAGACACAGGTTGCAAATCTTACTAGTGAAATATAAAGGTAAAGCATAGAAATAAAAGACATGAATTACCTTGATTCAAATTCCTCTCCACATGTATCACATGTGTTGCTAGAATTCTTCGATGTTGCCTGATTTGGAAGACATCACAAATTAGAACGAAGAACATTAATCATAATAACAACAACATTCCATTATACACGAAAATGATAATAACAACACAACACAGTTCAACAATGCCCGTTGAAGACGGTGCAAACATACTAAATACTCAATAATGGGGTAAAGAAGAGAATTGATGAAGCACTGTTACCTTGGCTTTCTTTCCTTTGGAAGAGTTCTTTGATTTGGCATTTGTATCTTTCTTTCCAGCCCCTTTTTTATCAACATGTTGATTTGAAGTCTTTTTATCTCTAGCCAACTGATCATCCCCTTTAACATTACCATTACTCTCATTTTCCGCAACAGAATGAGAAGAAGATTCTTCCTCCTCCAAGTTTGAATGATCATGTCCATTACTCTCACTCTCCTCACTCTGTCTATGGATCGCATTGGTTGCATCCCTCGTAGCCTCTCCACCATTCTTTTTACTCCTACGATTCTTTCTCTTGCTCTTCGTATTATTGTATTCCATAAAATCAACCCCATCACTCTCATCCTCAACACGAACCTCACTCCACGCAGCTGCCTTCTCTTCACGCCTCGAACCCACATTGCTCCTACTCTTAGGTAACTCGACCCCATCACTCTCATCCTCAACACGAACCTCACTCCATGACGCCACCTTTGCCTCACCCCTCGAACCCACATTTTTCCTACTCTTACGCCCCACCACCATCGCTTCAAGCACACCCATTTCATCGTCATCATCATCATCATCATTAACACCATCACCATTACTCTCCTCACCTCCTCCAACCTCATTTGTATCCTCAACATCATGAAATCCACCTCCATTCTCCTCATCCTTATCCCCAATCTCTAATTCGTCTCTAATTTGCTCGCCAACCTCATCCACGACTCTCTCCTCCTCTTCCCCAATATCTTGATCCCCTTCTTCTTCATCACCAAGAGAATCACGAAACTCTGCGACTTTCTCCTTATGCTTTTTCGACTGCTCGTGATTCTTCCATTGCTTATCACTCTTAAACTTCTTCCCACACACCACACAATAAAACTCCTTCCTCTTCCTCTCCTCTTCTTCTTCCTCCTCCTCTTCTTCCACTTCCTTTCCATCTCCCTCCAATTCCTCCTCATCAACCCTAGTCCACTCCGGCTCCACGTAAGCCCTAGCCTTCTCAATCCTCTCCTTCTCCAACCTCTTCTTCCTCTCTCTCTCCTCCTCCTTCTTCCTCTCCATCTCCAAATTCCTCTTCACCGCCATATCGATCACTCTCTTATCCCTCTTCTTCACAAACTCCGCCAATCCACGCACCGTATCGTTGTACTCTCTCCTCGCCTTCTTCCTCACCTTCTTGTTCTCCTCCTCCATAACTCTCCTCGATTTCCGATTCACTCCGGCCATCGCATCGTACTGATCCGCCCAGCAAAAATCCATCACCGTACAAAACCCTAACCAGTAGTTATAAAACGCAGTCACCTGCACGTACGGGCTCTCCAAATTCCCCATCAACGGCGCCTCCTTGATCAACCCTAACCCTAATTTCCTCGCGAAATTGATCTCGTTCGCGTAAATCTTGTCGAAGAGATCCGAATACACCTTGTAGAACCCGCGACCCGAGTCGGAGTACCCGGAAAAGACGGTGTTGGAGAAGAAGGAGAAGAGGTTTGGAATCGCCGAGTTTGGAGCGACCGAGTTGGAGTTGAGATCGGAGAAGAGGATCTGAGACCGGTGCGAGTCGTACTAGGTTCGCTCTTTCGGGTTGGAGAGGACCTCGTAAGCTTGGGCTAGCTCTTGGAACTGAGCGGTGGCTTCGGCATGGGATAAGCCGGATTGGACGAGCTTGTCAGGGTGGCGTTGCAAGGCGAGCTTCTTGTACGCCGAGCGAATTTCGTCGGCGGTGCAGTCGCGGCTCAGCCCTAGGACTTCGTAGTGGCACCGCTTCGCCGCCGATTCCATGGTCTGGGTTTTTTTGGGGTCTCCAGTTTAGTTCAAATACACGGTGGAACATTTTTGAGGCGGTTTTTATGTATATGTTATAGGGTTGAATAGAGTAGCGTGCAATGCACCTGAATTAGTTAAACTACAATTAGTTAAAAATAAATGAAAAATAATATTTACAGTATAATACGAAACAAAGATATAATAACTGCGAAAAAATAAAGAAAAACAAAAATAAAGAAAAAAAAAATGAAAAACATAGTAAAAAAGTTCAGGTAAAAGGTGCCTTCAAGTTTGAGCTCGAAGAGAACGAAGGATTTGTTTTGGGACGTGTGCTTTAAACATGTTTTCAGTTTTTTTTTTTTTTAATATAGGTAAATAAAAAAAATGTGTAGAAATACATGTAATGTTATTAAAAAATTAAAAATATGTGTTTAAATACATGTACCAAATTAGCCCAAAATAGCAGACACGGTTTTTGTTTGCAGAATATCAAGTTATGTGTAAAATTCGATATTCTCACAATTAAGTTTTATGTATATTTTTAAATGAAACTCAACATTATACTTAAATTTTAAAAAAAAATTAAGTGGTAAAATATACATAGAACTCGACATTGCTAATGTCAAGTTTCACATGTAACTCGATTTTGTTAATCGAGTTTAAAAAACAGAGACATTTTACTAAATAGTTACAAAACAGGAGCATTTTGCTGCATAATTTATAAATTAAGGACAAATGCCCATTTTCCCCCGGTTTTGGTGTGATGTCCTATATATATATAGTAGAATGTGGGTTTGGTTAGACTCTTTATGTTACTGAGTACTAGTTGGCTTAAATTTTTTTAATATGCTTAACAGTAGTCGATTTAAAACTCTCTTTTTAACATAATAAATACTAAATTAACCAAAAAAGAAAGTGTAAAATTGTGGGACTATCAAAGTTTATGTAGCAAAATATTAGATGGTCAACTAATAGTCAAACGTCTTCAGTTTTATTTAAAACTCTTCATATTATAGAGTAATAATTGGTTTAAAACTCTTCATGTTACTGAGTAGTAGTTGATTTAAAACTCTTTAGTTTACTCAGTTGTAGTCGGTTTAAAACTCTTATTTTGACATAATAAATATATTAATAATAATAAAAAGATGCATAAAATTGTGAAACTACCAAAGCTTTATGTGACAAAATATTAGAAGATCAACAGATGGTCAATCGTTTTCAACTATTATATAAGGTAATTACACTCCCCTCCATTAAGGTTTGGACGAATGACATTCTACCCTAAACCTAAAGAAAAAAACTCATAAAAAAAAAACATTCTCCTCTCTTGAGGATTGAAAAAACTAATACTCTCATTTGTTTATATTAGTAATGATATATTATAAACTTTTATAAGAATCTCTTTATAAAAGTTTAGCCATAGTTAGTAAAAAAATAACTGATAAATTTAGGATAAAAATGCAAAATTTATCAAGCACCAAAACACTTGCAATGACAAAACTCTCCATAGCCCGTTGAAAAAAAGAGAAAAAAGAAGAATCAAAATTCACCCTTAACATTTAAAATACACTTGAATTAAAATTTTAAAATAATGAATTTTAATTATGAAATAAATTTTTTTTTGGAAAACTACTTGTGGGGAAGGTAGGATCCAAACGCAAAACAGAGCACATGGGCCCAGTCTGAGGATGGAAAAAGGCTCGTTCGCACACCAGTCTAGGTTGGACACGTGGATGAGAATCCGAGGAGGAAAGATGTAGAGGCCCGTCATCCGAGGAGCCCGAAGAGCGAGCACTCATTGGGAATTCTTTAGCTAGCCACTTGCACCAAAGGACAGGATACCAAGGAAAACAGTAAAGACGTGCAAGTAAAGAATAGAGGAAATATCTAGATAAAGTAGTCATCACCTCTGCATTCAATGCACTATACCAACTCAGTTGGCCGCATTAATGAAGGAATGACCCCTGAACAGTAATCTCACAGCTCACAGCACACTCTACCACCTCTAGCAGAGCCCTAATGGGACAAGCATCCAAACTAATGCCTTGAGCTTTACAAGTGGAGCGCTCAGATGCAATGGGAGGGACTATATAAAGGAAAGAAATCCCTCCAAGGAAGGGGACCATAAATTAAGAAACAGAACAAAAAAACTATGAAGCACCACCTTGTATTAAGGACAGAAACTTTTTATGAACATTGCCTCCTCAACTAGACCCGAGGTCTAGTTATTTTTCAAATTTAGTACTTCTTATTCGCAATTCACCTAGCCCTATTTCCTCTAATCTATTAGTTGGACCATAAGGGAGCATTAAAATTGACCTTGTAGGCCCATACTCTAACAAATTAATTGCTTTGGGCCTGTAAATCCTAACTCCACTATTCTAAGTGGGCTTAGCCTTTTTGGGTTCGTACACTACTCTTATACAAAGGGGCAAGTTAGTACATAACATTTTTAATATTAATTTAATAAAACTTGGTCAATCAAATGTGAGGGGAAATGTGTTTTATCCCTTTAAGTTTGGAGTGGAGTGTTATTTCCTCAAATCTCAAGGAAGGGGAATGTAATTACTCCGATATTATATACAAATTGGTAAAGGTTTTTCTCCAAATTAATTTGAAGATAAACCCTTCAAACTCCTCTTATATTTTTTTATTATATGTGAATTTTGAAAATCTAATTGTTGAATTGTATGTTCTTATTATATCCTCCATAATTGTACAATTTCAAGAAGATCAAAGATCAATAATATGTCATCAATGAAATGTTTAAATTTCAAGTTTTTGTGATAAAAAATTATGCATAAAAAATAAGTTTATTGATCTAATAATAAATAACACCCAATTTGAATAAAATTTGACATGTGTTAAGAACATAAAAAACATGCAATTCAACGGTTAGATTTTCAAAATTCACATTCAAATAATGAGTTTGAAGGTTTCTCTTCAAAAAAACAAACTAATTTAGAGAAAAACCTTGTCCGGATAGATTATAAAAATCTATAATACTACTACTATAATTCAATTCTATTAACAAAAGTTTCAAGAAATTTATAGCTATAGATTTTATTAATTAATTGTTAATATAGTTTTGCTTGAGGCAAAATTCTATAATATTAGCCCAACTAAAATATTTTTACCAAGAAAATTTAAATAAATTTATTATTATTATTATTATTGTGATTGTTTATCATAATTTTATATTTCAATATACAGTATAATAAAGCTAAGTGATTGAATGTGTTAATTATCCAAAAAGGTGCTAATTGAATTATAAGATCCACGGAGAGTTAGAAGGACAAAAGATTCTTGTATATATTCTAGAGACAGTTAAGAGAAGAAAAATGATTAATTTGAGCTAAAAAAAAATAAAGGAACACAAATTTTGGAAGTCTGGCCAAAACAAGAAGATAAAGAATTCTGATGGAGGACTTCAAAGTACCTATCAGGCGTTAGAGACGGCAATCATGAATAATCCCGGACTGTACAAGCAGAATAGCCATAATTACATTGAACCCAGGAAGACTGCAAGAGGCAACCAATGTGATTTGTAACCTGAACACACTCTAAAATACCCTTTGGTTCAATAAACAGCAACCAATGTCCAGTCCATTGGCAATGATATTGTAAAATACACCAGCTGCGACTTGCAACTCATATATGTAAGCATGCTCAATGAGACAAGAAGATTGCAAATTTCAATTGCTTCATTTTACATTGGCCGGTGAGGAGAATTTGGCAATAAATTGCTGCCATGGTTACCACCAGCTCAACCAAAGAAATTCAATTGACATGTCTACTAAACATTTAAACTTGATATGATGCAACACTGCATTTCTGAAACAAATGTGATTCAGTACAAGTTTCTAAGCTACTTTCTGTAAAGAAGATTCTTTTTTGTCTACCGACAAGCTTGCAACTTGCATGTGATCATTAAAGTGGTCTCTAAGGAATTCCACAGCCATGAACGTTAGAGCAGATGCTGGAATATACCATGTAATCCTTGGGATACTACCCTTGAACAAGCCCTTTGTGCCTTCAGTCTTCCATATATTATGAATTGCATCGAACCAGCCACTGTACCTAATAGTTAACAACAACATCAGAAAACTGAGTCACTGACATTTCTAACTTTCACTCAGTCAGAAAGAAAAACCATTGACTACTGTCAGGCACGAACGTAAGATCCCAAATAAATAAAAAATAAAACCAGTATGGATGTCCTTCCAAAACAAGCAAAAAGGGGAAAGCTCTCCCCTTTGTGTGCATGTGTGTTTGGTTTGCAACACTTGAAAATTTATAACATACAAGTTCCCTCTCCCTCTTCCAATTAAACATGTTGAAGTACTGGTCTATATTCTAAAGCACAGTTAAAGTCTGTGCTAGTAGAGTCATACAGTTAAAGTCCCTTCTCTTTTTATTTTTTTCCCAAGAGACTGATGCCCAGACTGGAACCCACAATCTATTGCTTTTGGTGGAAGGCACTTGCCCTCCCTCTAGGCAATGCTAATTCTACTTTGTGAAAAGGTAAGAAAGGGTACAAACAGCTGCTGCACTAAAAAGATATTCTTTGTATAGAGGAGAATATGTGCATTTGCATGGGTGAGAATGTGCATGCACCACAATTAACTTCAAAAAATAATAAACCTTGGTCACGTATGTGTAAAGTGAGTAACAAGACAAGAAAGAATGGTTATTGTCTGATACTTGTGTCATGAATTAGCCCCAAACAGACAACTGTACCTCGTGAAAAATATGAACAAGACAATAATTTTAAAACTCTGATACCTAGTAGTCGATCCCTGTACTTGCAATCTTGTTTTGATGACATCCAAGGGAGTGGTTAGATATGCACTAAAACCTGTACAATTTGAAAGAACTATAAATTGCTGTTCAGGCACGACAGGTGGCAGATATTTTTTTTGGGTTGATAAGTAAGACGGGTTGCTGAGTTCAATCAAAGAAGATCTAATAACCTGCACTATTTAGATTGAAGCACAAGGAAGGAACATACCACCAGCTAAACCTCCTAATAAAAGTCCTTCCAGAGAACTATTAACATGCCAATTTGAATTGGGTATCCATTTTTGCCTCCCATACTCTGTGACATCTTTCAAGGCTTCATAAGACATAACCTGCCAAGGGCAGACATCAATCATAACATTAAAGCCTAACACACACAGACGAGGGCAAGAAAATACAGGCAAAAAAAGACAACTTTGGTAACTATGAATGTCCATGTATTAGTGGAAACAAAGTTGCTGAGGAGATAAGAACAAACTAGAGAAGATTATATGATTTAGAGACAACAAATTAGTTACCCAGTGAAACACCAATGCTAAAAACATGAGTCTTTTAATGATAAAAATAACTAGAAGGAAGATAAATTGGTACACAGTGAAACACCAATGCTAAGAAGACTAGAATAATCAGAGCTATCAGTTAAGATGGGACCACAAATTTGCACTGTTAATTCCTGTTTCAGTGTTTTGGCTAAAAGCCTATAGCCATCACCAACTAAACTTTTCAAGCAGGATTTTTTTGGTTGGATGAATCAGAAAGAATATTATTAACACACAAAGCAAAGGCCAATATGCCCTAACAACTGATTTATTATTTTGTACACATCCCTCTCACATGGGGGTGGACCCCACAAGCGTGGGACCCACCCCCATGTGAGAGGGCCTAATAACCAGCAGAACCAGAGCAAAACTCAGGTCGGTAGAAAACCAACATGAAATGTCCAATAGAAATCTATCAAACTCTGTCAAAACTACTGCACAACAAAAAGGAGCAAGCCCCTTATGCAGTAGGACATCAACTACAATACATCAAATCTATCCCTCATTTTTATCCAAATCAAATGAAAGCCCTCCCAATAATTGAGATACACAGGACAGTCCTCAAGCCTTTCAAGCAGGGTTAACCAGGGTAGCATACAATATACAGAGATTCTTGTTGTTATTTGTATTTTATTTTAATCTCTTTTAGGCTTCCATTCAAATAATTCAAATACTTATTGCATTGGACTATTTAGACTTATCTGTTAAGCAACCATAACATCTCCATATCACTTCTCTTCCATTATCACAAAACTAATTCTGTTCAACCTGTGAACCAACTAATTGCCCACATAATTTGGTTCTCCAAAAATATTCTACCTCAAGAATCTTAAAAGAACTCCCTAGAGGTAATAATTAGCAAGAACATGAATATTTTAAGGACATGAATTGCTAGAAGACCTGAAATTTTATTTTAACCACTAAGTTCACAAACAGAAAGGTTTAAGTCCAAGAGTCGTCCAGAGCAGCTAATACCGCCTTCATTCTTATCCCTTGAAGATGAGTAGGTATGGACCATCATTATTCAGAAAGAAATAGAAATTCCATCATAGAAATCATAAATTCTACTTTTCCTCTCTGAATCCTTAAGTCCAATATTTAAAAAATCTCCCAAAGCTAAAATTACTGTTTGATGAGTAAGTTTAATTAATATAGCAACGAGATTAAATAGACTAAAATATTTTACAACCACTTATTGTATATGCAATGTAAGAAGAAATGAACAAAAATGCAAGAAACTGTGAAACCATAAACGATCTGCATACCATTAGACCAGCAAAAGGCACATCCCTTGCAAGTGTAGACCAGTAACTGTCAAAGCAACCAAAAAAGAAAATGACATTATAAACAGAAAAATTGAGTGGGGAAGAAACACCTTAGTTTCTTATAATGTATTTTGATGTTTTTTAAAGAAAAAAATAGAGATTTAGATTGCACCATAGGGTAATTTCTTGTACATAGTTTCCATTGTAATTCTTTCTTTGACTTTGTTACTCTTCCAAATTTTCGGTTGTACTTCATTAGGGGGATTTTGTGTTCTCCCCTTTGTACATATTTTTTTAATTTCTAATTAAATGTATTAAAGAAAGGTTTATACCAGAAATATTGTTAGCATGATAAGCTGAACCAATAATAGGATCGATCTTTCTTTGTGGAGAGTAGGAGGGTTAGAATGACTGGATATGTATCTAATCATCAAACCTCATTAATTCAACCAAAAAAAAAAAGTTTCAAACTTCTTGAAATCTTTTAACAAGATAATTGATGGATGAGAAAGCATTATACCAGGAAATAAATAAGAATTTCATAAATGTAAATGGATAATCAATGAGAGTAATTTCGCTTGATGCCACATTTTTTACCAAACTCAAAGCTCATGACTCCATCTTCTTACTTATGGAGTACATGGATATATCATATACTGTAGGTGTTTGCACTGGTTGATAACTTTAGGTTCCAGATCTGATAGTAAATGCATGGTTTATGATGAAACTGGATTGCATTCATTCCAGCGTCAACTAGCTCATTCAGATGATGTCAACCAGTTGGCATATAGAGATCTTGGCTTGATCATGATTCACAAAAACCTAAATATTTGTGGGGTTAGACTCATCCAATCCAACACGGTTGCAACTTATAGCCATCAGTCCTAGAGACCTAACATTAAAAATAAATAAAAAAATCTAAAGATACATAGAATATTAGCTCAATTAACTTATAATAAAATATATAAATAAATATATACATACATACATATATATATATATATATCTAACAAATAAAATCACAAAATCCAAAGAAATAGAGTCTGACATATACCCTGCATATAATCCTTTTAGCCCCTGTTCCTTCCATATTGAACAGCCAGCCTGGAAAATCCCTGTATAGTAACCATACATTGGCATACCAGGCTTCAAAGAGATGTTATCTTTCATGATTACAGAACTCCAAGATCTCGGTGTGCCTTGAACCTGCATGCGTTGCTTCATTACTTCACAAGGAACATAAACAAAAGAGCCAAGTGTATCTCCTGAAATGCAGAGAAGAACAAGACAGAAATCTGAGTCCTCTGAGGTACACAATGGCTGCTGACTGCACAAATGTTCAAATTGCTTATCTTTTACACAAAATGGGATTTTTTTTTTTTTTTTGATGGCGTGGAACCTCACCAAGGGAAATATAATGCATGCATACAAAGAATGTTTTGGCAATTGAAAGATTGGAGTTTATGCAAAAAAGATAAAATGCATTTTTTAAACCTCTAACAAAATGCTAGAGCAAAAAGAATCATAGCCCTAGTAAACGGGAAAAAAGACAAGAAACAGGATAAAAAGGACTTTTCTTAGATTCAGCAAAGAGAGAATTTGAATACAAGAAACAGGATAAAAAGGACTTTATATATATAATTACATAAAGCACAAAATGGACACGACCCTAGTAAATGGGAAGTATACAAAGGCTGAGCCAAAAAAGAGGAATATTTTATCATCTAAAATTCAACATCTCACAGAATTCTAAAAAAATCTGACAAAGAGGAGATGTTGGCAGCATGCTCCCACTCATGCAAATCCATAATAGGTGAAAATTTTATCTTCACTACAGAGGTGCATTCCTTTCACTTTAAACACTCCACATTAAACAGAACAAAATGGTCTAACAAGCTAATAAGGCAATCACCAAACTTGGCATAACCTACATTGCCCCAAACAAACTTAGGCCACAAGATAATAACTCTCTAGCAACCTCACAATGTAGGAACAGGTGATTTATCAACTCCCTGACAACTCTACACATGCAACACCAATCTGCAATTATGTCTCAAATTATAAGTTGTTAGAATCTTGTCTTTTGCAGCTGTCCAAATGAATAAATAAATAAAAAATGCCACTCATGGAATATGAAAAAAGCAATTTAATTTTACGCAAAACAAGCATCAAGTCAAACAATTTCTATGCTATAAAGACTCAAAGAGTGAGAAAGCTACTCCAATGTTAACTAATATATGCTTTACATTATTATATCATTGAAACTAAAAGGGCTAAATCTAAGCTCAAGATTGCAGAGAAAGTTAACATGAGATCTAAGAACTTTAGGGCAAGCAGATTTCTGAATGGCATTCCTAAGCCTATTGATTTAAAAGGTTCTGTGATGCATTCTCAAGATATGATGAAATTGGCAGCTCAAAAAAGCATCCTCACATTGATTCAAAAGGTCCTGCGCTGCAAAGACACTTCTGTAACTCGGAGCATAGAATAAATACCATCTAACAATAATATGTTGATTATTCTTTTCAGCAAATGAATGCTCATTGAATGTTGCAAGAAACTCAAATTGCAGCATCATGAATCAAAGTGAGATACAGATTTGGAATTCTAGACAGCTTACCAAGAGCTCCAGCAATGAAATGTGCCCAGTGGCCACCAAGGCCAGGATGAGATTCTTCAATCCACTTCTTGGTTGACTCTATGACACCAAAATATGTTGCTCCAGTCGCAAGAGACCCAGTAACCCCAGGAGTTATACCTCTATAAAAGCCTACAAGAATGGTTAGTATCGTCAAAACTACACAACAGTAAATGCATTACTGTCAAACAAGGAAAAAAAAGGTCCCCACAGTTTAAAGTTCAAGCATTGGATTGTATGCATAATAACGCCTTACATTTACATGATAATTTATCCATAAGTAGTCGTTAAAATTTTATCTCATGCATGCAGATATCACAGGAAGGTCATGAGTAATGCAGCAAACATACAACCTGATGTCATACACAAAAACTGCAAATTACTTAAAGATTAAATAAAATTTACCTCTTAATCCATCAGCAACCCAAACAGTTTTTACCATTTGTATTATGCTCTTTTGATTCTGAAATTTTAAAAACAAAGTGTCAAGAAGCAAAACATTCCCATGCAAACAAAAAAACTCTAGCAAGACAAAAATAACATGAGAAGTTGTATTATTAAGTGACTCTCTTAGAATTTTCAAATAAAATATATTAGCTATTATTTCACGCTCTTATAACATAACCAAAACAATAACATTATCGAGTTTCCAATGTGATGTCATGAAAAGGACATGACAACAATGTAATGGTTTGCTGTTATACTTGGCTTGCACTTAGAATAGCTTGACTTTGAATCCGCGTCTTTACGGTGTCTATTGGATGCATCATTCCTTCACCAAAAGCACCAGCAATAGCTCCCCATACAAACTCCCTCCATACTGCATCACAAGATAAAATCAATCAGACAACTTCATAGTTTGGTTCTAATGTTTAAAACACCTAAAACACAATATTAAACAAACTTCCGTATGCCCACTGACATAACTTTAAGAAGCAACATTACAGCCTCTTTTTTAGTTCAAACAAGAAAAGATTCAATCCAGAAGCAGCATCTTGAACAAAATTTATAGTCAAGTGACTCAACTCAAACATACCAAACTTCCTCTTCATGCAACAAAATGGCTAACAAGGTGCGCGCTATTTTGCTTGGTAATTTAACTCTCACATCCCATGTGATTAGAACCCTCGATATCACAGCCTCCCCATGATCTCACACCCACCACCATGTTTCTAAGGTGATTGTAAGAACAATTTGAGCTAGAGCCAGTGGCAAGGCACTTGACTATCAATTTGTCAGACATCTGCACACTACTTTTTCACATCACATTTACCATCGCAAGTATAATTTTTCAGATAAGCTAAAAACCAACATATACCTATACAAAATATACTCAGATATCATTCAATCTCCTTCTAGGTGCTGTTCATGATAGTTACTATTATTTAAAAAAAAAAAAAATCAGTCATCAAATTCACCCTCCATTTGATTTGAATGCTTAAAAATGTATATATTAGGCCTTGATTTATGTTCTTTTTCACCATTTTCTTACTAAGGAAATAGTGCAAAGATTAAACAAACACTCACACACACAAATATTTATAAGAAAAACAAAGTGTATACAGTTGCTTCACATTCCAAAAATGAATACTTAGACTCAATATTCAAAATCCTAAATATTAAAAAATGAAATAAAAGCAAGAATCATAATCTTCTTAATCCTTCACTTTCCGGCATTTTCTTATCAACCAAACAGTACCTTCGTAACAAACACATATTTTCTCTCCAACAATCGAGCCGATCATTTCAATCGATTCAAACCAAAAAAATAAAAATAAATAAAAAATGAAAAGCTTACCAAAGAACTGAGTGTGAGGTTTGTTGGTCGAAGGAACATGTGTAGCTGAGCTCTGAACCGCCATAGTAGTTTCAACTTGCAGAGAACGAAACAAAGCCTTATTGCTATCGCTATTTCTCTCAAACTTTTAGAAATAGAAAAATCAAAACAGAATGAAACTTTTTGACACTTTTTTTTTTGGTATTTAAAGTGGGCGCGCGCTTTTTATCAATAGGATTCTTCAGTATATATATATTTTATATATAAAAATGAAAGCCGCTTGCAAGCTCTGAGGGTGAGTGAGTCTGTTTCATAAAATAATTTGCAAGAAGCCACGCCCGCTACCGAACAATCGAATCGTCGTCGTTTTTTGCCTCTCTGAATTATGCCCTTACGTTTCTATAGTGATCCAAAGGGTAAAATATAGTTAAATTTGGGCTAACGCGTCAAAAACTTTTCAAACTAGCCTGGTTCCTTAAACAGTTAAATCATTTACTTATTTTTATTCTCTTTGTCACAATAATGAGCACCTAAGTTAGTTCTTTTTTTTGTTCCTCAAAAAAAAAAAGTTAGTTCTTTTTAAAAAGTCTTAAGACTGTTAGACATGATTGGCATTAACTATATTTTACATAAATCTATATATCTATAAATATATATATATATATATATATATATTATATTAATAAACTCAGAGAAAGTCCAATTAAAATTTCAAATTAAAGTCTAATTTTGTGTCATGTGTCAATTTATGTGAAAATCACACCATAATTATCCTTATAAAAAATATAAGAGTCATGCTAACGAATGCCCTTAGGGTATTGATTCACAGTCTATTTTATGAAAGTTTTGACACCACTTTTATAGGAAATGAAAAAAACTGTCAAAACATTAATTACTTTTTTTTTCCCATAAAAAATTTCTTTAAATGAATTATTAACCAATGTCCTATGGGCATTCGTTAGCATTTACTAAAATATAATTAGATTCTACAATTGAAATCTAATTTTATGCCACGTGTCTAAAAAGTTTTCTTAATTTTGGTGCCAAATGTTAATTAGAGTCTTATTTAAAGCTTTTAATTTTTGTTCCAATTGACTTATTCAATACAAAAACTAAAGAGGTTTATTCATCCCAAAATTTTGGACTGGGTAGGAAAAGTTCAAAATTTGAAAAATATACTGATTTTATACCGTTCAAACCGCATTTTATACATAACACCGCACATGTGACCGTAAAAATAAGGTGCAGTTATGGTTTTCACTAAACTCTAAACCACACCACACTGCACATGTGACTGCAAAAATAAGGTGCAGTGCAGTTATGGTTTTAGTTAAATTGCACTGTAAAATGCGATGCTAAAAATGACCTAGTACCGCATCGTGAACAACCCTAGTTCCAAGGAAGCAACCGAGAAGTAGAACACTGATGAGTTCTTTTAAATCAATCTTACCGTTTCTTTTTTTATTGGAGAATTTCTTCTCTCTTATCTCCCCTTAAAATATATTACAATATTGATTATTCACAAAGTCAGGTAATGATTTCTTCTTTGATCATGTACTGTCATTTTTCGTACTTAATTTTACTTTTCTTTATGAATAAATAATTTTCGCCTTTAATCTTGATGCAGGCGCATTTAATATCTACCAATTCAATAACTCTTGGGGTGGGGAGGAAACAAATGAGTGGGTTGATATGTTGCATAAGGATATGTACACAGGGAATGAATCTAAGATCCATGTGAATAGACTCTCAAAAAAAAAAAAGATCCATGTGAATCAACAATATTTGATGCTGTAAAAGATTGTAATTAGTCTATTGGTATACATTTAATTGTTCCTATTGTAGGTACAAATATACTCATTTTCCTACCTTCAAAATAAGTTAACAACAATTGTTATTAGAAAACAATTGGAACACGTAATGGCATTGAACTATCAAATAATTTTGCATAAAAATATTTACCGTGTCTATAATATAGTCTAACATTATGCAATTCAGTTGGGTGTAATTCTCTACATGTATTTTGATGGTCTAAATAATTTTAGCTTATTGGTATGTTTTAAGAAAATTATCTAATTAAATAAATGCATGCATCTTAAATTGGGATGGATGGAAATTTTTTTTAACAAAAATGAAGAGTTTCTAAGCACAGGTGTGAATATGCATAAAATCCAAATTGGGATGAAATAATTTTTTTTATCAAAAATAAAGAGTCTCTAGGTATGTGCATAATTTGTCAACGAGACTTATCATATCATATATATATATATATATATATATATATATATATATATTAAAAGCTATAACTCAGAGAAAATTCAATTAGATTTCAATTGGATTATCAATTTTGTACCACGTGTCCCATCTAATTTTTAATTTTGGCTCCAAGTGAATTGTTAAGTGTAAAAACTGAATAGTCTAAATCCAATTAGATTCTAAATTTGATTTCAAATGAAGTCCATTTCTGCGCCAAGTGTCTATCTAATTTTCTAATTTTTGTGGTAAGTATTATTGGGTGTAAAAACCAAAGAATCTAAATCTAATTAAATTCTGAATTATATATATATATATATATATATATATATATATATGAATGAGATAGGTTCAAGTTACACATTTTCTTCATCATTAGATTTAAGTAAATCTAACAGTCAAAAATATGAACCCATTAATGCTGATTATCATATCATTTATTATCCCTTTATTTTTTGAATTTCCATATATGTGTTTACTCCTAAAACATTTTCACATTATCTTTTTTTTTTTTTTTTTGAGAAGGAGAAAAAGGGGGTCTTTATGGTCATATTACATCCCCGGGCAGGGAGCCAGTGGCCTCGGTCAGGGTAGCCCGATCTCGGGGGCCCTTCTGTACCACTGTGCGGGAGTCACCTCACATTTGTGAGTACACCTCACCACTAAGTTTACCCACCAACGAAAACCTGCGGGCAGCGGGACTCGAACCTAGGTGTGTGGCACGAAGCGTCCGAGCCTTACCCACTCAGCCAAGCCCCCGTTGGCTCACATTATCTTTGAGTTATAAAGATTTGTTTTGTTTGTATAAGTGGCAAAATGAATTTAAAGTCCAGGACTTTTCTTTTCTTTTTTGAATGCTAAAGTCTAGCCGTCCAGGACTTTGAGATCACAAAAGAAGCCTTTGAATTGGTTTCAAGTCTTTGTATAACTTGGAGTAGAGAGGTGGTGTTTTCCTTTGAGGATCACACTGAAATTTTTAATGTAGATTTGTAGGGAACTGGTACTAAAGTCTCTATCTAAGATTTACAATTATTTTTTAAACTATTCCTAAGGGTCACGATATGAAAATTCAAAGAAATATGGAAATAGAGACAGATACATGAAAATAAAAAGTTTTAGGTATTTTGGTTGAGATGAATGTATAATTTAAACTACGTAATTATGATTGTTTTAAATTGTACCCGTGCATATGTACGATGTCACACACTAGTTCATATTAATAGAATTGTACATGGGCTGGATTGGGCAGGTCGAGGGTAAAATTTTCAACCATTCCGGATTTAGTGGATTGGAAAATTTTCAAATCACAGGAGACCCACCAACCTCTAAAAAGGCCGAATTGATTAAGAATTTGAGTTGTTTTGACTTAGCTAATTAAGCGGGTTAGCTTTTTGTTATGTGTTATATACTAAACTTTATAGATTATTTTTATCAATTTCTTATAAAAGTTAGAGAGTCTTTTAGCTAAATATTGCTAAAATCAAAACATATTTGCGTTATAGGTACTGTTTGAAGTTATTTGTGGGAATGAGGAGAGAGATTGAATTTCGGCAATACCGTTGCCGAAATTCAACAAAAAGTAGGAGAGAGAATGAGAAAAAGGAGGAAAGAGAAAAGCAATTGTCAGAACAAGAAAACCTTGAATTTCGGCAACAGTGTTGCTGAAATTCATCTGCCCAAATTTCCTGTGCTGCCCGGATGTGTGAGAAGTGCAATAATGCGTGAGCGCCCAAACAAAAAAAAAAGTAATTGTGGCAATGGTATTGCCGAAAATGGTAGGAAAAAAAAAAGTGAATGCGGAAGAATTAAAGAAAAATATAATGTGCTACGTACACAATATTTTTACAATATTTTCACAATAAATCACAAGTAACTAGTTATTATTAGTTCAAATTTAAATTTGACATTGACATTACTATTTTAATTTAACAATAACAACAAGTAACAACCTGATACTTAGCATTTGTTGTAAAAATATTGTAAAAATTGTGTGCACTTATTATTTCTTAAAAAAAAAAAAAGTGTAATGGATTTGCCGAAAATTTTGTGGCAATTGTGGCTTGCCGAAAATGGGAGAAAAAAAAAAGTTTCAATAGGTTTGTGGCAATTTTTTTTTGGCAATTGTGACAATGTCATTGTCGAAAATGGGAAAAAAAAATAAAAACTTTTCGGCAAATTTACTAATTGTGGCAATGGTAGTGGGGAAAAAAATTTCCCCACTATTTCGGTAATGGCATTGCCACAATTGGGAATTTTTTTTTTTTTTTTTTTTTTTTTTTTAGCATTGCCCGAATTTTGGCAATACCATTGCCACAATTAGGAAAAAAAAAGTTTTTATTTTTTTTTCCTATTTTCGGCAATGATATTGTCACAATTGCCAAAAAAAAATTGCCACAAACCTATTGAAACTTCTTTTTTTCTCCCATTTTCGGCAAGCCACAATTGCCACAAAATTTTCGGCAAATTCATTACACTTTTTTTTTTTTTAAGAAATAATAAGTGCACACAATTTTTACAATATTTTTACAACAAATGCTAAGTATCAGGTTGTTATTGTTAAATTAAAATAGTAATGTCAATGTCAAATTTAAATTTGAACTAATAATAACTAGTTACTTGTGATTTATTGTGAAAATATTGTAAAAATATTGTGTACGTAGCACATTATATTTTTCTTTAATTCTTCCGCATTCACTTTTTTTTTTTTCCTACCATTTTCGGCAATACCATTGCCACAATTACTTTTTTTTTTTGTTTGGGCGCTCACGCATTATTGCACTTCTCACACATCCGGGCAGCACAGGGAATAATTTGGGCAGATGAATTTCGGCAACACTGTTGCCGAAATTCAAGGTTTTCTTGTTCCTGACAATTGCTTTTCTCTTTCCTCATTTTTCTCATTCTCTCTCCTACTTTTTGTTGAATTTCGGCAACGGTGTTGCCAAAATTCAATCTCTCTCCTCATTTTCACAAATAACTTCAAACAGTACCTATAACGCAAATATGTTTTGATTTTAGCAATATTTAGCTAAAAGACTCAAAGTTAGAAGTTGTAATTCCTATGAATATTATAAAACATTGAAAAAAAATCATCTCATTTATCAAGGTACACATGTTTTAAGCAATGAGTACTTTTTAACTTTTTCCTTAAAAAAAAAAAAGTTATGAGTATCATATCCATGTCATTTTGTATGCTTACAAATATGTCTATAAAGTTTCTTTCATTTTTAAAAATAACATGTGTAAATCATGAGGTTAACCCCAAAAAAAACTTATATTTGATATGAGATAAATACTAAAAAGATACACACATAATGTGTGTGTGTGTAGGCGGATTAGGTTGAAGGCTTGATAGTTTTGAAAAAACTCAACTCACCACCCAACTCGATTAGCCATTTTAATGATTGAACTCATCCAACCTACTTGAAAATCAATGTGTTACACTTACTGATCATAAGAAAGTAATTCATTATATATTTATTTATTAATTGTTAAAATGACATTAATCATATTTACTGTTATGTTAGCTTGTAAAAGCATTAGTAAAAGGTTCAACAAATGCTACTTTTAGCTAAGTTTTTCCATAACCAACCAAAAATCACCTTACATCAAGCTCAACAAAACTAGTACTAATTTTTTTTAGCAATTATCGAGGTATTGTTCATCAAATATGTATATATATATATATATGCTCTCTCTCTCTCTCTCTCCATAGATTGGATACTCATAGTCATAGACTCCATTTAAGCTTTTAGAGCATATTGGGCTACATTTCGAAGCAAATCATATCATATTGGCACAAATCGAAACTCCAAGCGACTTGAGTTGGCTGGCAAGCAACAAAGTGGTGGTGAATGAAGCTTCGGTTTGGTGTAATAATACTTGGAGTTGCTCGAGTTGGTAGGTGATTGATGAAGTCGCGGTGAATGAAGCTAGATTTGATACAATCGAAGCTTGAATTGTTAGGCCCGTTTGGTTAGAGATTTCTAGTATCATTGTTTAAAATGATATGAAAATTGTGGTTTAAAAGTGTTGTGAAAATACGTGTTTACAATATTCATAAAACAAAAAATGTGTTTAGTATCATGTTTCAAATAACATGTTTCCATGCATTAAAAAACATAATTGTGTGTTCGGTATGTGTGTGTATTTTTTTAAAAAAGCTGACAAGCACAGTACAAATTAATATTTTTTTATTTAATTTGAGGAGAGAGAGAAGTCAGTTTATGTGTTGTCTAATCAAGTGGGCCCCTTGATTTTCAACATATTTATAAAAGTGTCATTGAGCAACATTGTTTGAAAACTGAAAACTAGTAAGATGAATTTTCTAAATTTCATGTTTAAACACCCTAGAATGAGCAATGTAACTCAAACACTCTAGTAAAAAACACCCTTGCCAAACATATTGTTTTTTTTTTAGTTTACAGTTTTCAGTGTTTAAATACTAAAAACTGTTGTTCAAATACCTTAACCAAAGAGGCCAATTTCTAGTAGTTGTGACCATGACCTCTTGATGCATTGTGGTAGTTGGAGAGAGAAAAAATAAAAAATAAAGAATAAAATAAATATTTAAACGAGAGGCATAGTAATGAGCTTGACGTAGATGTATTGAAAAATGGGTTTGTTAAATTGGAAATAGTGGAGTTATTTTAGAAAAATTAGCCAAAAGTTTGAAGTGAATGTGATCAAGCTTTTGTTGTAGTTTTTTTTTTTTTTTTTTAGCATTTCCTTGTCTAAATAATATTTCTCACTTTTTACATAGAAAAAAAATGGCAAAAATGCAAAACTGACCCTCTAACTTTCAGCTTTTGTCATTTCAGTCCTTTAACTTTTAGCTTTGTCATTTCAGTCCTCTAAGTTTCAATTTTTGTCAATGTAGTATTCTGTTAGACATCTGTTAAGTGGTGCCGTTAAGTTTTTTTTTTTTTTTTTTTATAAAAAAATTGTAATTAAAAGAAAATAAAATCTGTTATTAAAAAAAAAAAAACATTGAAGGGGAATGAGGAACGTGCTTTCCGGCACCAGTTTCACTGAAGAAGGTGTTGAAGTCATCGTCTCCTCTGCCGACAGTCTTATCACTTGGCATCTGGCCTGAAACAAAAAAACAAAAAAAAAAAAAAGGCGAAAATTCAGAGAATTAAATTTACACATTGCTAGCGGAGATTCAAAGTAACTAAAATCTAAATATTTCCAAGGGTGAATTTTCAGCAAATGAAATTTACATATAGCTTACTACGCAGAGGCCAACTAAGGCTAATCTAGGTTCTCGAAGTAGCTAAATCTAAATATTTCAAAATTTTAGAACATAAATAAAACAACAATAATATACAATAATTATGATCTACCACAATATACAACGAGATCTAGCCATTCTGTGAAAAACTGAACTCGTTTCGAATCGGATCTAACTAATCGCATAACAGAAAAGAAAAATTATTACAATGCGAAAGGCAAAAATGAGAAAGCAAACCTGAATGCCATGCTCGAGGCAGTAGAGTTCCCAGCAAGCATTGCCGACCTGAATACTAGCCTGACCGATGTGGATCGAAACACTCTCTCATTTCAGGGGAAGGGGACGACGTTGTTCACTTCAATGTTTTCCTTTTTTTGTTTTTTAATAACAGATTTTTTTTTTTTTTTTTACTTTTAATTACGAAAATTAAAAAAAAAAAAAATAGACTTAACGGATCGCTTAACAGATGTCTAACAGAATACTACATTGATAAAAATTGAAACTTAGAGGACTGAAATGACAAAACTAAAAGTTAAAAGACTGAAATGACAAAAGCTGAAAGTTAGAGGGTTAGTTTTGCATTTTTGCCAAAAAAAATTTATCACTTTTGCACTTAGAAAAAATAATTCTCATTTTTGCTAGCAAAGACAATAAAGGCAAATAGTAAAAGAGTAATGCTACAATAATTTTTACAAGAGTTGAATTGGTAGGTTTTTATTGATTTTCATTAAGCATAATACTGATATCACTTTATGGGATAAAATATCCAATTGGATAAAGTTTAGCTACAAATTTAGATTATAATCAGTAATAGAAAAATGACATATGTTTACTTACTAAAGCATACTTAAGAGATTGTATACAATAATTTTAAGTGAGTTATTCGTTTAATTAAATTTTTTTTTTAACAATAGAAAAATAGCATATGTCTAGACAAGTGACTAAGTTTATATATCATTTCCGATTTTTTCTGAAAAATAGAGGGAATTGAAAGATTTAAAAATAAAAAAATTCCATCCTTTATTATCTACCATTAACAGCCAGGTATTTTTTTTTAGTTGTGAAATATTGTGTGACCAGTGATAATAAATGGTAACATTGTAATGACTGAGGAGTGATGCGCCCTAAAGTAATTTGATTCCCAAGCTATCGCCCAATCCATAAACTAATAGTAAATACCCACCTGACCTTGACCTGTGGCTTTGCAGCTCAGTACAAGAGAAAACAGAGTTCCGATCTACAACATTCTCTCCTACTTCTTCTACTTCTAGGGTTTATTCACAGAGCAAAAATGGCCATGGCTGCGCTCAGACGAGAGGGGAGGCGTTTCGCCCCTCTGATCTCTCCTCAACCCATCACCGCCGCCGTCCGATCCTCTCTCATCCAACAGTACTACGATCTCTACCACTCCCTTTTGTCTTAATCTTCTGTTTGGTTGCTAAGAAATGATATAGAAAAATGAAACTAGCCAGAACTTTTCCGATTTGAAATTGTGGGTTTATTTTTTATTTATTTATTTTTATTTTTTTTTGTTGTCTAAAATTTGATTTGAAACCAAACTTATTAATCTCTAGCTGATTAGTGATAATGCTTGTATATGCTTAATGGTATCTGTAGTTCTCACTAGCTTGTGTATGCTTTCTGATTAATTTTAGTTATTTTTGTTTTGATGTAATGGTGCTGAGAAATCAAGGATTTGGTTTAGTTAAATCATGTAGTTGTGAAATGCACACTTGAAATTATAATTTGCAATGAAAAACACATATACTTCAGGGTATGTTTGGTACAGAGGGTTAATAAAAGAAATCCCGATGGCCGACGAGTTCTTGCTCAACTGCCACCTCCTCCCCTTATAAGTGCTAGGTGGAGATTGAGGTCTTGTGTTCAAGACCCATCATGGGTTTTTTTTTTTTTTTTGCCCATAGGTTTTTCTGGCTAGAGGCGAGTCCAAAGGGTTCTTCTTTATAAAGGAAATGTTATAAAAAAGAAACCGATAAAAAGAAACGAAAAAATAAATCACGAAGATCTAAAATAAATAATCTGCATTGTTTTGTTTTTGTGTCATAAGAACTAAAGCCACTTATCAAAAAAAAGAAAAAAAGAAAAAAAAAGAACTAAAGCCTCTACTCAAATACATTAGATTGTATATAGTAGTATTTTAGCTTTTTTCTTGGAGCCCTCCCAAGCAATGGATCATGCATTTGAAATATAGCTAGCAAAAGTAAAGATTGTTATTTGGAGAAGTTTGAAAATTTCCTAAACTTTAGGAAACTATAGAATTTTCGATGAATAATTTTAGTTTCACATTTTTTCTATTTATTAGCCAATGGCTTGAAATATGGATTTATAAAATTCTTGCATTTCTTTTTGCCTTTGAAAGTACTAAATTAATTGGCCTGGGTGGGCAGGGAGCAGGCCCCTCTGGGAGTGCGATCAATTTCAACTCAAGTTGGTAAGAATTACTTTCACCATATAATTTACATTTCCATTCTGGTGCCTTATGGTCACCATTGTCCAGATATGAGATTTTTGATAATGTTGGTGCTCTTTATATACAGTCAGGAACCGGATGAAGAGTGTGAAGAGTATCCAGAAAATTACAAAAGCAATGAAGATGGTTGCGGCCTCAAAACTTAGAGCTATTCAAACAAGAGCTGAAAAATCTCGTGGCCTGTGGCAGCCATTTACTGCTCTTCTTGGTGACACTCCCAGTATGTTTCTTAAAATACTTTTTTTTTTTTTTTTTTTTTTTTCATGTTTGCTTCTCAAGTACTAGATATTTTCTTTTTCATCAAATGTTACTTTAAGTTCATAATAGATAGCAAACTTTTGTTTGTTTATGCTACTACAAACAACAACTTGATACTGTTTGACACAGTATCTAATTCACAACCTGGGCTGTTCCTTTTACAGGTCAACTACTAAAATACTGTTGTTTGGTACAAATTGGTCAACATTCCCCTTTTTAGAAGTGGAAATCAACCTACTGAAAGTAGGTCACTGATGCCTATAATGGCACACCAGCTTCCCATGTTCTGATCCTTTGAAATGGTGTTGCTCTTTATCAGTGTTTCTCAATGAGTATTCTTGAGGATTCTTAAATCAAATAATCTCCATCCAAATTCCAAGCCATTTGCACAATTATCTTCTGATATGCTTTACTTTTTTATGTCACAGTTTATTGAAATGAAAAGATGTGAAATGAATTTATCTTTCGAGAAAAATGGAATGATGCTATTTATTTATTTATTCAAATTTATCAAGGGAAGTTGGTCACTGCACACACACACACACAAAATCTCCTAAATCTACATTAGCTGGAATATTTTTGCCTGATCTTCTCCCAAATCTTTTTGAAAATACACCTCTTTGTTTGTTAGCCTGTTGGCAACAATGGTTAATGGTTTTGGTTTGAGTACTGGTGTCTCCATGTCTTCTAGGAAAAGATAGTGATGATAGTGCCAATGCGTTTTGGCTGTAGTAACACTTCCTTTCCTTGTAAGCACAAGGTAAAGGGTAAAGTTGTGTGTTCAAAACCTAGGTGCGAAACTTACACGCACAGATTGCATAATGCATCTCATACTTAGTAAATTGCAGCCAATTTTAATCTATCTATCTTTTTTAACGTTCTAATATGCTGTCAAAATATTGTTTTTGCTGAAAAGGCTTAGAGAAAAAGACCTTTTGCTAGAATTTTGCCAATTCAGGTTAACAAGAAACAGCTAAAAGTAATCTGCCAAAGATTTTCAATTAAAGCTGTACCTGGTAGATTTACAGCCAGTCACCCTTACCAGGTGTCTTAGCTCCACCCCTGAAATTGAAGACATTGCAATTCTTAGTGATCTTGTGGCTTCTCTTCCTAATATTTATTTTTATCCCTTTTGATCATTACATATCTTCCAGTCTCAGTTTTTAGTTGCCCTAATTTTCTTTCCTTGTGTTGCAATCCTAGGTGTTGACGTCAAGAAGAGTGTTATTGTTACAGTTTCTTCAGACAAAGGTCTTTGTGGAGGAATAAACTCTACATCAGTTAAGACTAGCAAGGCACTTTTCAAGTTGACTTCTGGTATTTCTTGCAAGCCCTTCAGTATCTTTATTATCATCAAAGATTGGTTGTTATCCACAAATAAAATATTTCTCCACTGTCACAGGTCCTGACAAAGAAGCGAAATATGTTGTCGTGGGTGAAAAGGCAAAGGCTCAACTCATACGTGACTCCAGGAAGCACATTGATATATCCATAACTGAGTTGCAGAAGAATCCTCTAAATTATACACAGGTTAGTCTTTTTCATTTCTTGCCTCCAAATATTGTAGGAGAAGCAACTTTTTTCTTGTTTGTTTGAATATATGTGCATGTGAAATTCAGAAAGATTTTCTATTTTTAACAAATATATTGAAAGCTTGAAGTTATCTATCAATGAAATGAAGTGGTGAATGCTAGAAGTGTGGTTAAAGATCTGTTCATCTGGTCAACAAGGTTTTTCTGGCTTTAGGTCTTGTAACGTGAGGCCTTCTGAATGCTAGTTTAATTTAAATTAAAGCATTATCAGATTTTGAGGTCTTCATTAAGCCGTTGACTTAAGCTTATGCTTATCCTCTTTAGTTCATGCCAATTTTGTTAGCTGATCCGTTAAATGGCCAGCCATGACATGTGAAGTCAGAAAGGCTTATGTTGCTGTAAATAATATATTGAGCTCCAAGTTATGTATCAAAGAAAATGAAATAATGAATGTTCGAAGTGCGATTAAGATCTGTTCATCTGGCTCTTATAATGTGAGGCCTTCTGAATGCCAGTTTAATTTAAATTAAAGCATTATTGGATTTCGATATCTTTGTTGAGCCTTTGGCTTAAGCTTATCTTCTTTATTTAATACTGATTTTGTTTGCAAATCCTTTACATGGCCAAATCAATAATTTGTAATTGCAATAAGACCTTCCTCAATTTTGATGATTTGTTTTTTGCTTATTTGAAATAAATCCTATGGTATTTACAAATATGGAAGTCCTTATGTATGTATATATATATATATATATATATATATATATTAAAAAGTGGAAGGCTTTATATCATCAAATATGCAGCCACTTTCGCCCATGTTCCATTCAAATTGTTCTCCTTTCAGGTCTCTGTTCTGGCAGATGACATTTTAAAGAATGTGGAGTATGATGCTTTGAGGGTTGTCTTCAACAAGTTCCAGTCAGTTGTCTCATTTATTCCAACAACAGCAACTGTATTATCTCCTGAGGTGATGAAAATGCTTCATTCTAATAAATTTGCATTAATTTTTTTTTAGCTTTCCTTGTTTTGCTTTTGGATTTAAAATGTTATGTGATGCTATGCTTTTGTAGATTGTGGAAAGAGAGGCTGAATCTGGGGGAAAGCTTGGTGACCTAGACTCTTATGAGATTGAAGGTGGGGAGACAAAATCGGAAGTACTCCAAAATCTGACAGAGTTCCAATTTTCTTGTGTAAGTTTTCTTTGAGGCTAAAAATATTTCAATTTTTGAGCAGTGCTTTTAGTTGGGACTGGGCTTACTGTTTTCTGTAACAATCAAATTGTTTTGTTACTCTTGTATGATCTACAAATCTAAACAGTTGATGTGTAAAGGCTTAGTGTATAGCAAATTTGAGCATGCCTAGGAGTTGATACTGTCGACCAAGTTTCTAGAATTATCTAATATGTTAATAATTTGCTGAGTAGTACTGTAGTAGTTCCAATCCAATATTTTTTGCTGGAACTGGCAGCAACTGGAATTGAGACCCATCACCTTTTTTATTTTTATGGTTGGAGTTGTTAGTAAGTTACACACGTGCCTAGTGGGTCTTGAATTTGCAACCTCATCCTCCACCCATTCTTAGACAGGAGACTAACCATTTGAGCCAAAGTTTGTTGGCTTGCGATCCATCACTTTTTGAAATAACCGTAGTGTGACTTTGATTTTAAACTCTTGACGAACAAGAAGTTTAACATCCACATTTTGTGTTCCAATAATTGTCTAAATGCTGCAGATGTTGCTGGTAATATTTAGTTTCACTTTTTTGTTTTATTGGATGTTTTAACATTTGCTAGGCAGCAGTGCTATGGAATGATGAGGTCTGAGTCTCAATAACTAAGATGCTTATTGCTTCTCATTCCTGTAATGATTTTAAGTGATTTGTTGAAATTTTTTTTCCATATTCCCATCAGGTCCTGTTCAATGCGGTGTTGGAGAATGCTTGCAGTGAGCAAGGAGCAAGGATGTCTGCCATGGATAGCTCAAGCAGAAATGCTGGCGAGATGCTTGATCGTCTCACACTTTCTTACAACAGGTCTCTCTCTCTCTCTCTTACACGCATGCAATAAAATTTCCTTCACTTGGGATAAAGTGATTAAACATTAGTTTGAGAATAGTGACTTGATCATTCATGATAGAACTCACCAATTGAATTATTATCTTTCAGTTTTAGTAACTTGCACAATATGATACTCATCTGCTTTCATTCATTGTGTTTCCATCAAGACTGGTCTTGATTGTTTGTCTGATTTTTTGTGATAGAACTCGTCAAGCATCTATTACCACTGAATTGATTGAGATCATTTCTGGAGCATCAGCACTTGAGGGCTAATTACAGAAACCTACTTCTAGTTTTTCGACAGTGACGAAATAATGTCTAAGTGGGGGCTTTCCTTGAACTAATGAACTTCGTGTTGCCAGCTGGGGGGAGATTTTTTTTGTTTCTTTTTTGGCTAAGCTACTTTAATAATTACCCAGTGTCAATCTATATACTGGGAATTAAAAAAAGAAAGAAATCATATTTGTGATGATTTTATTGATATTGTATGAGTTTGTTGTGCCTTCAAATATCTCTTTAATAACTTTGGCCTGGCGACTCCTCTTTCATCTTGTTTGTTTTCTCCTCTTACAGTGTTTCTTGTGCCTAGGGGTTAGGTTCAAGGACCTGTAAAGTATATACCTGTCCTAGAGTAAGGTCTATGGTATGGAATGGGTTTGATTCTTTTATTGGTTACTCTCTGTTAGATTTTTGGCTGAATGAGTATGTATGATGTATCATTGAACAGAAATAATGGTACAAGAAAAGCTAATCTAGGGGGTCCAATCCAAACTATCTTCATCCTATAAGATGATCCCCAAAGGGATGGATGAGATGTTGTAGCCCCCAGACAGCAGCACAAGATGCCCAGGCAGCAATTAAATGG
Source organism: Quercus aquifolioides (assembly GCA_019022515.1). Taxonomy (NCBI): domain Eukaryota; kingdom Viridiplantae; phylum Streptophyta; class Magnoliopsida; order Fagales; family Fagaceae; genus Quercus; species Quercus aquifolioides. Next base: position 41,564,054 of record CM032331.1, on the reverse strand, counting down.
GCAATAAAATTATTACAATCTGTGTATACAATGAAGGTCCCAAAAAGAGAATTTAAGGGCTTGTTTGATGGTCTTTCTTTTCTTTTAGGCCTGTTTGATAGCAGTGGGTAAAATCAATTTCATTTAAAAAAAAAAATTAAACAAAAACTTCATAACAAATTTCTTCAATATCGGTTGAAAAGACAATCCATATATAAATTCAATCACATTACTATATTTTTAAATAATGTACGTGATGTGGATGATTTTATAGAATTGTAAATTATTACGTAGTGTCAAGGGTGTTTGGTCCGGTGATTTGAGTTTTCATTTTTTAAGCATTATTTTTAAAATCTTTGAAGATTATTTTTTATTTTTTTGAAAATTTCAAAATGGCGATTTGTGGTTTTATTCTCTATTTTTAAAACTATGGCGGCACACATGTAATTACAACCGATTCTTAGTTGGAACCCATGAACCCTTTTTTTTTTTTTTTTGATAAATCATGAACCCTTTTTTATATTATATATTTTTATATCAAAAAGTTCCTTGCTTTAGTGGACTTGAGGCCCAGCCCACCTTTACGTTTTGCTTTACTAATTACAACATTTCTGTCAAGGTCTAATTGAGTAGTTGTTGATATATGTTCAGAATCTTCAGATTGATAAATTATACTTGTGGGGGGAGAAAAAGTCCAACCCAACGTATTGGGCCCAAGGTCCTATATGAAGAATACTGTTCGTTCGAGGAGATTAAGACACTCAGTCAGAGGTCCATGTAAAAGGAGAATGTCTGGAGATGAATACGTGCACTATCCGAGGAGATGTTCATATGTCCGAGGAGTCCGATATCCTCGAATCCGACGAGGTTTTGCCCGACACGTGTATGGGAGGTTCAAGTGATCTATCTGACAAGTGTTAAGATAGAAAGGAGCCTCGGACACGCAAGAAGGTAACAGGAACAGAGAATATCAAGGAGACAGACTTCAACCACCGCATTTAATGCACTGCACCTACCTTCCTGGCCGCATTTATGTGGAGAAGACCCCTGAACAGTGCATTCTCAGCTACCGCTACTCAGACAGGGCTAAAGGGGGGGGTGTGATGGGACATGCACTCAAGTGGGCGCCTAGATGATGAACAAGTGGACGGTGAAGATGTGGAAAGGCAGTACTATATAAGAGAGAGGTGTCTCTGATAGAAGGGGATCGAAAAATTGGAAAGAGGAGAGAGTATAGTATTTTACTGTAGCTCCAAGAATTGTAACCTAAGTCCATTAATGAGAATCACCTCTTCGGACGAGACTCTTACATCCGTCCGAGCATACATTAATTCAAATTCTCCCACTAGTGTTGCTGTTTAATACTGTTATTTTCATTATTAGCCTAGCTCTTTCACCCACTCTCAACAAATTTATTGTTTTGGGTTCAGTGGGCTCCAAATCCACACCTTCTTGGGCTTGGGCTGCAGAATCTGACCCTACAATACTGTATTCATAAAGTTACGTCTATTAATTGAATTTTTAACAAGTTATGTAACCTAGTAATGAAAGCTTTGATTAAATTCTACCAAAAAAAGAAAAAAGAAAAAGAAGAAGCATTGATTAAATATGTAATTCATAAATATAAAAAATATGTAAATGTATCATCAATCATGTATGTATATAATTCATAAATATATATATATATATATATATATAAACATTTATTTCAATGCCAAGAGCTTGTGTTTTTAATGGAGTTAAAAATTTAAGATAGTCTTTTAATACTGAACCAAATACCTTGAATTACATGTTTGGTATATGGGAAGGCAATACCATAAAACATATTATTATTATTATTAACACTACAAGAAAATGTATTTTTAGTGACGAAAAAATTTGTCATTAAAAGTCCAGTTTTTCGTCACTAAGAACCTTTAGTAACGAAATTGGACTTTTAGTGACGAAATTCGTTTCGTCGTTGTAGCCCCGTCGCTAAAAGTCCCGGTGACGAAAAATTTCGTCACTAAAAGTCCGATTTGATTTTTATAAAAAAAACTTTTAGCGACAAAAACGTTTCATCACTAAATGTTTTCTTCGCTAAAAACACTATTTAGTGACGAAAATATTTCGTCATTAAAAACACTTTAGTTTATTAAATCATATTTAGTGACGAGTAATTTTGTCACTAAAACTATATTCAGGTACATATAGTGACGAAAAAGTTCGTCACTGAAACTATTTTTAAGAAAATTTAGGCACATATAGCGATGAAAATTTTCGTCACTAAAACCATTTCTTACAAAATTTTGCTACATTTGGCGATGAAATATTCGCCACTTATTTTCTATTTTTATTTTTTTATGGCTTTTATATTAACCTGTAACCTGTCATTACATTATTAAAACCTCACATTTGAATAACACATTTATTTCAAAAACACATTTATAAAAAAAGATCCATACATTCCACAAGTAAAAAATAAAACAAGTATCCAATTCAAACTTTTTCCATACAATAATTGTTTGCAATACATATAATAATTGTTTGCAATACATACAATAACTCAAGATGTTTTATAACAATACAAAAATGGTAGCATAATATAGTTAAAACTAACGTAAGATGTCCTCATATGTCTTCAAGTAATGCCAAAAGTAAATCCCTTAAAAGCCACCAATAAGAAATCTGCACAAATATAAAAACAATACTACATTAAAGTCCACACCATTATCCATATCAAGCAATTCACAAGTGTAGAATTTGAACACAATTGCTACTAACGCAACACAATAAATGACCACATTAATATCCATATCAAGTTCAAGATAAGTACAAAACATCTCAATAACAATGACTACTAACTTTACATATCATAGTCTACACCATTATCCATACCAAACAATTCACAAGTGCTAAATTTGAACACAATTACTACTTACTCAACATAATTGCTACTAATCAATAAGTTTCATTCACATTTGCAAGAAATTAAAAACATTCCCAATATGAATTTAAACCACTTTATAACACTATGCAAGCCACCAGCTTGCTCCAACACAACAACCCACCACAAAACCAATTTCCAATATCACAAGTATATATAGAGTTTGGATGGTGCCGGAGAAACTGTTGTGAGTGAGAGATGGGTAGCACCAACAAATATAGAGCTGGAGAAGGATGGTGCCGGAGAAGGTGGAGCCGTTGAGTTGTGGGAGATAAGGATTGATGGTGGCCTGCGTTTTGGACTGAAGGTGGAGCCGTTGAGCTGCGATTTGCGTGTGGGGGAACGGCAGAGCGTGGTCTGCATTTTGGAGGAAGGAGAAGGCAGAGCGTGTTAGGGCTTCTCTGATTTTGCTAACGTGAAAAATCGTGGAAGTTTCAGAAGTTTTAGATATATATATATATATATATATATAGATAACAATAAAATGTTAAACATATCTAATTGCAACAGAAATGAAAATGGAAGATGGAGATATGAAAGGAGATTTAGGGCAGTTCCCTGTATTGAAACATGATTGGGGAAAACATGTAAAACCTTGAGGCTCCCCATAAAATCAAATATTGGCCGGGTGAAATAGAGAACTCGCACACGTTAACAAAATTATGTTAAGCGAGAACCCATTGGAACGGCCTAGACCCAGAATACATAAGTATTAAGTAGTAAAAAAAAAATCGAAAATTATGTACAAGACCTTTCTTATATAGCATTACTATATGCAGAGTATATATATATGAAATGAGAGAAAGGAATTGAGATTTCTATGTGCCCGCAACGGAACACGAGCGCCATCACACTGCGGCCGCCCTGCTCTCTCAAAGGCATCTGATGAAACCCTATGCATTCATTTCTTACATAAAAAGACCCATGAATAATCTTACCTTTATGATTATATATGACTAGTGTCCAGTTCTTGTTCACAACAACATTTGAGATCACTTCACTTGTGTCTGTTTCAAAACAAAGTGTTGGGTTTGGCTCTCTCTAAAGACTAAACTCAAAAGTAGTTAAGAAAAACAAGGAATGTGGGATATGATACTAAATAACTTGGACAAAGAAACACTAATCTCTTTTTATTCTCAAACCACAATCCCACCTCCCAACTCAGATCAGACTAGGGGGAATTGGGATATGATCTCTTAATTCATTATCATCGATTCAGCCAAGAATGCAATTATAAATCATGAACAAAACTCAAGACTCAATTTCATGTTTTAACTAGCATTTTCATTGGTCAAGAAAGTAAATATAGGTGATACTCTTTGTACATTTTAACTGGGGAAAAATAGAAGCATTTTATAGATTCACATATTAACCATGTATGCATAAGAAACTCACCTTATTTGGATCTTGAAATTCTTTAAAAGGGACAACTTCTAGTACTTAATTCATGACCATGACAATCATTAGATAAAGAGAAATAATTACATAATGCACAAGCTCACAAGTTTACAACCATATAAGATCAATGAAAATTCTAACAAACAACCTATAATTCATTACCCACTGCTTTATGAATCCGTTCATTAATTAAAACTTAAATGAATCTAGTAGCTAGCCACCAATAATGAATTACAATAACACCAACCCTTGTTCAAAGTCTTACTATTCTCATTTGTTAAATCCTAATACCCAAAAACCTTCACAAATACATATGTAACCCAGTTAGAATAGAAGAATAATTCAAATCAGCAACCACTTGCTAAGTGCTTGGAATAGGACAAAAACCATTACCAAAAAAACAAGTATAAGTTGTCAATAAACTCCAATACCCATTTTTATTTTTCTCTTGCAAAATGACAACCAAACAATTCTCTCCATTCTAACAAAATTGTCAAAGGGTACTACACAAATATAAATTTTAAACCATGTTGGACTTGACAATTTAACATGAACTCAATTAGTCAATAGCAGAACATGTAACAAACTCAACTCTCTGAGGCATTTTGTCAAACATCAAGCAGATAAATTTGGACAACATAAAAGGATTAGAGACCAGAAAAGAAAAACCTATTTCCATTAAATGAATGAAAACACAAAAATCATAACAAATCCAGCCATGGCAATAATGAAAAAGCAAAAGAGAGAGAGACCAAAGAAACTCACAGTCACTGTCGCCGGCACGAAGGGGAGGCGAAGGGTCGTCGGAAGCGTCGCCAACGATCGGCGAGCAGAAGCGTCGCGATCGGCGAGCAGAAGCGTCGCCGTTGAGCTTAATCGGCGACGGTTGCGATCGGCGAGGTGAAGCGTCGCCGTTGAGCTTAATCGGCGACGGTGGGAGATGAAGTGTCGCCGTTGAGCTTCATCGGCGACGGTGGGAACTGAAGCGTCGCCGTTGAGCTTAATCGGCGACGGTGGGAGATGAAGTGTCGCCGTTGAGCTTCATCGGCGACGGTGGGAGCTTAATCGGCTAGGAATTTTTTTGTTTTGGTATTTTTTTTGTTTTGGACCGAAAACTCTATAGTGGTCTTTAGAGTATTGAAATGGGGCTAGTTTAGGACTATTTATAGTGGTCTTTAGCTATTGCCCACTTCTAGCGACGAATTTCGATTTCGTTACTAAAGAAGCAAGAATTTGTTACACTTTTAGACTGACGAAATTCAAATTTCGTCACAAAGAAACCATATTTTGTTAAGATTTTTAGCAATGAAATTGAAATTTTGTCGCTATAGTATACTTTTAGTGACAAATTGTGATTTCGTCGCTAAATGTTATAATTTTTTTCATTATTAGTGACGAAATTCATATTTCGTCACTAAAGCTATATTTTTATAAAAAGGTTAAAACAAAAGTATGAAAGAATTCTCCTATATATATATATTTGTCATTTTTGGTAATTTACACCTCAAATAACAATTTTGGTAAGAGCTAACCAAACACTCAAATTATCGAAATTGTATTTTTTTTTACCACAAACTCAACTTTTTCAAAAAACTAATTTCATGTAGCAATTATTAAAACCACTACTTTTTCAAAAAGCCAAGATTTTAAAAAAACTTTACCAAAATGTTGATTAAATATCATGGTAATGGGTAAGGGTCAATGAAGATTGCATTAGGAATTAATTTAAATTTTTAGTTGTTCGTTGTTAAAGAAAATTTTTAGAGCTCTTTGAACGGTTGACTATTTTTTCAAATATGCGTAGTTTCACACATATTAGGTAATTATAAATTTCATGTAGCCTTAAAACCACTACGACAATCTCTTGGGATCGTTGATCTCGATTTCTAGCTAAACATGAGACCTGTTTCGTAATCATAATGGTCAGACATAATAAAAATAAAAGAAGACATAATATTCTAATTCCCTCGTCATTTTAGTAGAGGCATGCTGTAAGCATGATAACTGGCAAAATGGCTTCTACTAGAAGAACCAAAAATAAATTAAAAACTTAGGCCTTTTTGGATATATACCACTGTAAGTTTCTTTAAAAAACATTTTCCCATCTCTCCATGTGTGTGTGTTAATACTTAGTATTCTAAAAAAAAAAAAAAAAAAAGGCAAAAGGGATAAAGCTTAATTAGGTTGTAGGGACTGGGTTGGAGCACTTCTGCTATTAGATGAGTGAATTCAGGCCCAACTAGCCCAATACAATAAATTTATAGAGAATGGGTTTAAGAACTAGGCTTTAGTGAGGGTTACAACAACTAGACATGGTTATGAGTGGATTGAATAACAAGGACGCGGAGTAAAGTGTGAAATTCTGTCCTCGGCCCTCCTCTTAGAAGCTTGTAGTTCTTATTATTTCTTCAGTGCTTGGTTACAAAGGTTTCTAAGATGATACAGATTGCTACAATCTTCTCTGTTTTTTCTTTCTCCCCTTTTTTCTAGAGGATTTCCTACATTATATATCCCCTTTCAGTTGATCTTGACCCTCCATTTGTTGGTCATGTAGGCCACTACTCGAGTGCTTGTCCCATCAGCCGCCTTCCCAAACCTTCTGTGGGTTGCAGCAACCAAGGCAGCACTGTTCAGGGGTTATTTCCTCATTAATGCGGCCAGAACGTTAGTTATGGGCATTTAATGCGAAGGTGACAAGTTTCCCCTTAAATTGCTCCTCCACCATGTTCCCACGGCTGACCCGTTGTACTTACGCTTTTTCTTGGGATGCTCTGGGAGGCTGCCTTTGATGACGTGCCACTCTTCCCTTCTGTGATCTCGGTTGGCTGAGAACAGGATTGTCCTCGGCGATGTTTCTTGGCAATTTGGACTTTCTTTGTTCGTCCTCGGACATTTCTTCCTCCTCGGCGTGGGCCTTGGGCTTAGTATAAAATGGGCCGGGGTTGCCAAATTCTTTGACCCCGCATAGGTAATTTGAAATAGTACTAAATACTCCTTGTTGTCAAAATATAAGGATATGTTTAGTAACAATTTTTGTTTTCTATTTTCAAAAACTTGTTTTTGGGAATATAAAGAAAAAAAATTTCTTTTATTTTTGAAATAAAAAACATCTTTGGTTAATTGAAATTAAAAAGAGAGGTTTTTGAAGAAAAAGAAAAAGAAAATATTAAAATATGTTGTTCCTAGTATTTGAACTCTAATTGCTAACTCATTAAATGAAACAGATTCATTAAATTAAATGATTGTTTTCATTAACTTTTGAAAATTAGAAACTAAAAACAGCCTTTTATATGTTTTCAATTTCCTTCACAAATTGAGTTTTGAGAAAAGTTTTTGTTTTCTGTTCATTTTGGGTTGCCAAACAAGTTTTTTAGTCTCAAAAATAAAAAATTGTTTTTGGAAATAGAAAATAAGGGAAAAAAACAGTTACCAAACATACCCTTATATTTGTAATTACTTGTCTCTTGGGTAAATAAGCTCAACAAGGAAACATTAATTGGTGTACAGTTGAAAATAAATCATACTAAGGTTATGAGTTATACATAATTTTGGCAGGTATTATTTTGCAAAATAGGGAGATTTAATAGGAACAATAAAGTTATTTGATGTGTGGGACTTGAACTGAGTTGTAGAAGACCCCCATATATTATAGGAGCTAGAAAGAAAGTTATTTTCTCTTGTTTGTTTGAATATATAAGTGCATGTGAATCCAAGTGGGTTATTACTTCGAGCTTTCAATATATTAGTTACAACATGGTAATCCTTTTGAATATACATGCACATATATTCAAATAAATAAGAAAAAAAGATCTTTCTTCTCTTATATCGAATGAAAGGGACAAACATGAGTATAATTCATAATAGGGTTCTTCTGCAACTCAAATATATATCCTTCTTGTAGTCACGTATTAGTTGAGCCTTTGCATTTTCTCCCAAAACAAACATATCTCAAGACACTAACTAGTAACTCGAGTATAATTCTAAGAATTTTCTACAAGAAGTTTTGATGGAAGAAATTAACTTATATATTGGGCCAAATAGAAAAAGGAATAGCATAACTGTTTTTTTTTAAGTTTTTTGTTTGTTTTTTTTTTTTTTTAATTATAGTCTTTGCTCTTTTTCCTTGTTTTGCTTTTGGATTAATTAAAATGTCATGTGATGCTATGCTTTTGTAGATTAATTGAGGCTAAAGAAGTACGCTAGGTAGAAGTGCAATGCAACTTCGAAGTCAGAATCTCAGAAACTAACAATATTGATCATTTGATCTATTGGTGTTGATCGGAGAAACTTATTATTGAGTGTTGGTGGTAAAATAGCCAAAGAGAAATTGTTTTTATAGGTTTTTTTAATTTCTTTTTTCTTCTAAAAGTTGTTTTTAGAAAATCTTTCCAGATTAAAGAATTCTATTGAAGTTGTAATTTCTCTACCTTACTAGATTAAAGAAATCTATTGGTAAAGTACCTTATAGGAAATTTAAAAGATCTGAATTTGTACCTTACCTTATATTTGTAATTAGTTGTCCAATAAAATATAAATCCTTCTAGTCAATTTTGGTTGGCTTAGAATATCTTTGCAGAGTAGGGAGAGAGAATTGGAATAATAAAATTATTATTATTATTATTATTATTTTTTTGGTAGTGAGTTGTGAGGATTGAAATTCTAGGCATACTATGTATCAATGAATATCACTTCACAATTTGAGTTCTTGTACTGATAAAATCACACAATATTTTCAAAATAAATTAAGGTGGTCGATACTGTATCGGTACTGGCCATACCGGTATGTATACCGGTATCAAAATGCCAACGTTTCATAATGGTTTAAATACCGGCTGTAACGGCGATACCGGCCGATTTTGGGCATTATTGGCCAGTACAAAAAAAAAAAGCTTTTTTTTTTTTTTTTTAGTTTTGTAATTTTTGAATTTTTGTAAGGGCAGAATGATAATTTATTTGCATTAACTTATTAGTATTATTTGTTTTCTTAGTATGCAATGAACAATTAAGCTTTCTATTTTTTATATTGTGTTTTTTTTTTCTTTTAATTGATGCTAAAGTCTAAAACCATAAATAATTTGTTCTGAATTGAGGTAATATTTTATAGTAAAATTTTATATTTATTATAACACACACACACACACACACACACACATATATATATATATAAATATAAAAAATAACGGTAAACCTGAAATGGTATACTGGTATTAACCAGTATCGAAATATATCGTTCCACTGTTCAAACCAGTACAACCTCCGATACGAGATTGCCTCTCTTGAAATAAATTGATATAAATCCACCATAAGGTATAATAAATAAAATGGGATACAAAAGGAAATAAGATTGAGTGCACTACCATTCTATTTGAGAATTTAAGTATAAAATGTAATAAATTAAAATACATATCACCTATACTTCAAAATGAGATTGTTGTGATTTGTGAATTTTTCTTTTGGATTTTTTTATAACTTAATTTGCCTATGAACATATCAAAACTCACATCTAATTTTACAATATATTTAAGTGTCAACTTGTGATTAAATTGCACTCTTTACATATATATCATATATGGGACCACTATAAAAGAAGAATTTAGGTGCACCAATCACATTCACAATGTGACATTTAATTTCTTTAGGACCTTCTCTCCCTCTCCTCGTGTGTGTGTTAAAATACTTAGTATCTTCTCAAAAAAAAAAAAAAGTGACATTTCTTATAGTCGATTTGGGTACTCTCTAATTTTTTCAACTTAAATGGTGGATGAAGAGTGAGTTCTAATTCGCTAAATTGCTAATAATTTCTTATAGTCGAATAAGAGATTTATGATTTGATCCCTGTTTATATCAAAAACTAATTGATGTAAAGAATAATCATTCGAAGTCGCAGGATGTTTTGGTGGACGAAAATTAAAGGGTGACATATTTACAGAACACGTGTCAAAAAAGGGGACGTGTTGGTTTTGTGGGCAGCCAAGAGTGGGAGAGAAACCGAAGCTCTCTCCCGTGCATGAACATATGTAATCACATGTACAAAACCTTCTCAGTTTCTCAGGGTACAAGCTCAGCCCTATATATATATATATATATAAATAAGTGCAACACCTACTATTATTCTGACCTGTTCTCTGTTAACAAACAGTTCTCATCTCATCTACGACACAACGTTTGCTCCTACTTTCTAGGGTTCTTCACAGAGCGAAATGGCCATGGCTGCGCTCCGACGAGAGGGGAGGCGTTTCGTCCCTCTGATCTCTCCTCAACCAATCTCCGCCGTCCAATCCTCCCTCATCTTTCAGTTCGTACTTTCATCTCCTCTCTCTCTCGTCTTTATCTTCTGTTTGGTTGATGAGAAATGATTATAGGGGAAAAAAAAAAATGAAACGTTATCGAAAATTGTGTTGAATAAATTGTTCTAGCTAGGTTTTATTAATCTCTAGCTGATTAATGTGACAGTGCTTAGTAGCATTTTTATTTTATCTGCTGTTTGGTTTATGAGAAAACTTGGGAAATGCAAAAGGAAATTGTTCTAAATGAATTATTTACTTATTTTTGGCTGTAATGGTGCTGAGAAATTAAAATTTATACAAACTTGAAGAAATTATAAATCGCAATGAAAACACATTCTTAAAGTTACGTTTGGAACGGAGGAAGAGGAGATAGGAAAGTGACTGGAATATATACTATTCCACCCAAACATAGGGTTAAGAAAAGAAATCACAAAGATTTAAAATAAATTTTATGCTTTATTTTGTTTTTGTGTCATTAGAATTGACACCTCCTATACCCTTTAGCCAATAAGGGTGAATACCCCTAGATTAACTAGTAACTGGTTAAAATAAGTAGAGTGGATAGAGACCGTTGTTCTTAAGTTTTACTGGTTAGAGACAAGTTCAAATGATTCTTCTTTAGAAATGTTTCCTACATTATAAAAAAGAAAAAAGGATTGACGCCTCTATTCAATTACATTAAATTGTATTTAATAGCATTATAACTATTTTCTTGGAGCCCTACCAATTAATGGATCATGTATTTGAATTTTAGCTAGCAAAATTAAACATTTTTATTTGGAGAAGTTTGAAATTTTGGTACACTTTAGAAACATGTGGAATTCATCGAACTTGGGAATACCTATATCGAGAATTTTTGGAGTTAATGGATAATTTAGTTTCATAATTTTTATATTTATTGTCTAATTGCTCCATATCTGCTTTTATAAAATTATTGCATTTCTTTTTTGCTTTGGAAGTACTAAATTATTTGGCTTGGGTGGGCAGAGAACAGGTCCCTCTGGGAGTGCGCCCAATTTCAACTCAAATTGGTAAGAATTACTTTCATCATGTAGTTCAGATTTGCATTTCGGCTGCCTTTTGGTTACCATTGTTCAGATATGAGATTGTTGATGTTGTTGGCGCTTTTTACGTACAGTCAGAAACCGGATGAAGAGTGTGAAGAATATCCAGAAAATTACAAAAGCAATGAAAATGGTTGCAGCCTCAAAGCTTAGAGCTATTCAAATTAAAGCTGAAAACTCTCGTGGCATATGGCAGCCATTTACTGCTCTTCTTGGTGACAATCCCAGTATGTGTCTTAAATAAGCTTTATTCTTCATGTGTGCTAGCTGCTCAATTACTGGTTTATTTATTTATTTTTATTATGTGTATATATATATATATATATATATATATATATCAAACGTAAAGTTTGCAATAGATTGCAAACTGTTGTTTAGAATGCTATTACAAACTACAGCTTGACACATTATGATGCTGTTGTTTGACACATTATCAAATCAAGCGCTTGGTTTTTTCATTTTAAAGATCAACTACTAAAATACTTTTGTTTGATACATATTGGTCAACATTCCCCTTGGTAGAACTGGAATTTACTTAAAGTAGGTCACTGGAATTTACTGGAATCCCCTTGGTAAAATACTTAGTGGCACACCAGTTTTCCATGTTCTGATTTTTAAAATTTTTGATAAGTAAGTTTGGCCCCGAGGAGGATTGGAGAAGGGAAGAATTGAACTTGTGACCTCTGCTTCATTTGGTGTGGTTCTAGCTGATTGTGCTACCCCCTGGGGTTTTCCAATGTTCTGATCTTTTGAAATGGTATTATTCATTATTTTTGTTTCTTTGCTACAGCTGATTTTTTATCAGTTGTAGCAAAGAAAAAGAAAGAAACTTAATAGGAGTTGAAATGTGAAGAAATAGGTATGCCTAGATCCTTTAGTCTATAGATAAAGAAAGGGTATCTAATTGATAGAAAAAGCACCATAAAGATCAATTAGTGAGCTTTTGGTCCAATACAATAAGAATTGCTTACTTATGTCATGATAGGAGATAAAAGTTAGGTTTTGAATGAGAGAAAAAAGTGAGGAATCCTCTTTTCAACTCTGACAATATTTGCACAGTTTTCTTCTAAAATGCTTTACTTTTTGATATTAGAGTCTATTGCAATGAAAATGTGTGAAAATAATTTATTTCTTCAAGGATAATGGAAGGTGCTATTTATTTATTCAAATTTATCAATAGAAGTTGGTCACTGCACACACACACACACAGAATTCTCAATTCTACATTAGCTAAGATATCTGTGCTTGATTTTCTCCAAATCTTTTCAAAAATACACCACTTTCTTTGTTAGCCCGTTGGGCAAAAATGGTTAATGGTTTTGGTTCATAGGTTGGGTTGAGTACTAGTACTCCATCCCTTCTTTTAATAGATAGTGATGGTAGTGCTAATGAGCCAAGAACCTTATAACTCGACAGGCATCTCCTGGTGTTTCTATCAGAGACATTTAGTGTTTAAATTCCCTCTCTCCATTATAACTATTAAAACATTCAATAAATAGTTGCACTAATTAAAAAAAAATATGGTGCTAATGAGTTTTGGCTCTAGTAACACCTCCATCCCTAGTAAGAATGAGGTAAATGGTGAAGTTGTGAGTTCAAAGCCTAGGTGCATAACTTACAAGCACAGGTTTCATATTTGCTTTCAATAATTGAATTAGAATTTTAGATTTTTTTTGCTTGGTTTAATTTTTTGTGCAAGGGGCATGCATTTCTAAACCTTGAAAGATTTTTAGTTTTTTTATTTTTATTTCTTTTTTCGGCTGCATAATGCATCACATACTTTGGAAATTGCAGCAATTTTTTAATGTATTTGTCCTTTTTAATGTTCAAGCACGCTTTTGAAAATTTTTGCTGAAAATGTTTAGATGAGAGATTGAAAAAGACCTTTTGCTAGAATTTGGCCAGTTCAGGCTAACAAGAAAGTGCTAAAAGTACTTTGCTCACAGATTTTTAATTAAAGCTGTACTTGGTAGATTTACAGTCACCCTTACCAGAAGTCTTTCCTCCACCCTTGAAATTGTAAAACATTGCAATTCTTCTTTAGAATGATGTTTCTTATATGTTCATTTTGTGACTTCTCTTCCTATTCTTTATTTTTCATCCCTTTTGACCAATACATATCTTCCATTCTTGATTTTTAGTTGCCCTCATTGTCTTTCCTTGTGTTGCAATCCTAGGTGTTGACGTCAAGAAGAATGTGATCATTACAGTTTCTTCAGATAAAGGCCTATGCGGTGGGATTAACTCTACTTCTGTCAAGATGAGCAAGGCACTGCAAAAGTTGACTTCTGGTATTTTTTGCAAGCCAATTCCTTATCATCAAACAATATTGGTTGTTATCTATAGTAACATATTTTTCTAATGCCACAGGTCCTGAAAAACAAAGTACGTATGTTATTTTAGGAGAAAAGGCCAAAGCGCAATTCATACGTGACTCAAAAAATAATATTGAATTATGCATCACAGAATTGCAAAGAAATCCATTAAATTATACACAGGTTAGTCTCTTTTGTTTCTTGGTACCATATATTATAGGAGAAGAAAGTTTTTTATTGTTTGTTTGAATATATGTGAATGTGAATTAAAAATTAATATCTTGGTGTAAGTCATCTATTGAAAGCTCAAAGTTATCTATCAAAGAACATGTAGTGAATGCTAGGAGTGCGGTTAAGATCTATTCATCTGGTGATTCTGGTCAACAAGGTTTTTCTGGCTTTAGGTCTTGTAATGTGAGGCCTTATGAATACCAGTTTAATTTACATTAAAGCATTATCAGATTTCACTGTCTTCATTAAGGCTTTGACTTAAGCTCATGTTTTTCCTCTTTATTTTTTACCGAATTTTTTTGCTGATCCATTACATGCCTGGCCACTACATGAGAATTCAAAAAGCCTCACATCATTGTAAGTAATAAATTGAAAGCTCCAAGTTTTTTATTTTTATAAGTAAAAAAAATTTTATTCAAAGATATAATAATTTGTCACCCAAGTATACAGGAAGGATACAACAGGGAACCAAAACAATCAAATACATAAAGTACAAGCATCCATCAAATCATAGACCGAAAAAATAGAACGACTTCCTATGATAAACATCCACTCTGATAGAGTTTTAAAGAAGAAAAGTTTTAAATCGGCTATAGTCCTTTTAGAATCTTCAAAACACCTGTTGTTTCTCTTCCTCCAAATGCACCACATCAAATAATGAGGGACAGCCATCCAAATAACACCATTACGATGATGACCAAAATTTCCTTGCCAACATGCAAGGAGCTCAACCACAGTATTTGGCATCGCTAATAGATACCAAACAAGGTGAACACCATAGACCACAACTCAGAAACAATAGGACAACGTAGTAAAAGTTATCTATCTAAGAAATGAAATAATGAATGCTTGGAGTGCGGTGAAGATCTGTTCATCTTGCTGACAAGGTTTCTTGTAGGTTTTGGTTTATTATGTCAGGCCTTCTGAATGCCAGTTCAATTTAAATTAAAGCATTATTGGATTTCGATGTATTCAATGAGCCTTTGGCTTAAGCTTGTCCTCTTTAGTTCATACTGATTTTGATTGATAATCTGTTGCAGTGAGTTTTTACTTGCAATAAGGTCTCCCCTAATTTTGATGATTTGTTTTCTACTTATGAAAAATCCTATGGTATCTACAGATACGGAATTCCACTATTAAGGAAAAAAGTTGAAGTCTTAATATCTTCGAACATGCAATCACTTTTTCTAATTCTCCTTTCAAATTGTTGCCCTTTTAGGTCTCTGTTCTGGCAGATGACATTTTAAAGAATGTGGAGTATGATGCTTTGAGGATTGTCTTCAACAAGTTCCATTCAGTTGTCTCATTTCCTCCCACAGTGGCAACCGTTTTATCTCCTGAGGTGATGGGGATGCTTCATTTTAATAAATGTTCATTTAAAAAAAATCATTCCCTTATTTTACTTTTGGTTTTAAAACACTGTGTTTATGTGGATGTTATGCTTATGTAGACTGTGGAGAGAGAGTCTGAATCTGGGGGAATTCTTGGTGAGCTAGATTCTTATGAGATTGAAGGTGGGGAAACCAAGGGAGAAATACTACAAAACCTGGCAGAGTTCCAATTTTCTTGTGTAAGTTTTCTTTGAGGCTGAAAGTATTTCTATTTCTTAACAGTAGCTGTCAGTTGGGATTGTGCTTATTGTTTTCTGTAACAATCAAATTGTCTTGTATGAACTAAGAATCTAAACAGTTGATGTGTAAAGTCTTAATGACTAATTCCGCAAATTTAAGCATGCCTAGTAGTTGATGCTGTCAACCAAGTTTCTGGAATTATCTTATATTTTGATAATTTGCTGAGTAGTAGTTCCAAGCCAATATTTCTTGCTGAAGCTGGCAGTAACTGAAATTGAGACCCATCATTATTATTATTAGTTTTCGGTTGTAGTTATTGGTAAGTTACACATGCACCAAGTGGATTTTGAATCCAGTTTATCCTCCACCCATTCTTATGGGAGGAGAGATCACTGACTTGAGACCCATCACTTTTTGAAATAGCTGTAGTGTGACTTTGATTTTAAACGCTTGCTGGACAAGAAATTTAATATACATGTTTTTTTTTCCAACATTTGTCTAAATGCTGTAGATGTTGCTGGAAAGGTTTAGTTTCATCTTTTGTTTTTTTGGATGTCATTAATATTTGATAGGCAGCTGTGCTATGCAACTTTGAAGTCAGTACCAATAATTAAGATGCTTATTGCCTCTCATTTCTGTAATGATTTTAATTGATTTATTGAAAAAAAATATATCCATTTTCCCCCAGGTCATGTTCAATGCTGTGTTGGAGAATGCTTGCAGTGAGCAAGGAGCAAGGATGTCTGCCATGGATAGCTCAAGCAGAAATGCTGGCGAGATGCTTGATCGTCTCACACTTACTTACAACAGGTCTCTCTCTCTCTCTCTCTCTCTCTCAAACACTCACACACACACAAAATAAAATTGCCTTAACTTGGGATAAAGTGATTAAGCATGAGTGTGTGAACAATGATGTGGTCATTCATAATGGAACTCATCAATTGAATTATTTTCTTTAAATTTAGGAACTTTTGTTAGTTAATATAATACTCGTCTACTTTTATTTTTTGTTATTTCTGTCTCCATCATGACTGATCTCTGTTGTTCATCTGATTGTTTATGATAGAACTCGTCAAGCATCTATTACCACTGAATTGATTGAGATTATATCTGGAGCATCAGCACTTAAGGGCTAATTGCAGACAGCCAACTTCTTGTTTATCCGATGGTGACGAAATAATGTGGCTATCCTAGAACTTCATGGTGCCACTTTTGGGGATTTTTTTTTTTTTTTTTTATAAATTTTTTTTGGTTCAGCTGGGCTTACCCCTATAATAATCAGATTATAGATTTGGCAATGATGCCTCCATCTGTGCAAGAAAAAGTATATATTATATAGGAACACAATTAATTTCTCAGTAAATTTTTATAATTATTTAGTTCTGTTTAAAACTTTGTGAGCACCCTAATAATTACCCAGTGTCAATCTTCGTGCTGGGAATTAACAATCCTATTTGTGATGATTTTAATGGATTTTTCTGATTTTTTTCCCTTTTAACTTGTGTGCCTTAAAATTCCTCTTTAATTTTAATGACTATGGTTTGGGGACTTGTCTTTCATTTGGTTTGTTTTGTTATCTCACCGACGGGTCTACACAATGAGAGAAAGGTACTGCATGTAGCGGATACTTAATATACCATGCACCTCCTTAGAATAAGGCTCAAAGAGAATGTCTCATGTTCTTCAGAAATGTTATATATAACCTGTTACACAAATAAGAACTCTATGTCCTTTCGTTTTAGGTCAATGGAATGAGTCTATTCTTTGATTGGTAGCCTGGGTCCTAAATGGACAATGATGTTTCACAATTATTTTATATTTTCAATTTAATGATTAGGTGCTACAAGTCAACTTTTGAGGAGTTTAGCAATTTTTTTCGAGTTATGTAAAATGCATTTTCTGAAGAATGAGTTTTGCATTTACGATGCATTGTAACCAAAATTAGAATCTTCAAAACTAGATGATTCCTATATTTCTTATCTGCCCTTGTACCACCTGCAAGCTGCAACTCTCAAATTAGAGCATCTTGTTATTTTAAAATATTAACTGAAAAAATCCTTCTGGTTGAAAAGTTGCATGGGCTTGTCTTATAGACACAAAAGCAGCATGAGAGAGAGAGAGAGAGAGAGCATCATATTATGATAATATACAATTCAATCTTAAGGACATTTTATGGCCTTGTCATTGGTAGAATTGGTACAACACCCATTAGGTTGGTTATGAAAAAATTTAATAGTTCTCCTTGTGAAATACAAATCTAGTAGAGGTTTTGATGGAGAATTTGATGCATAACCTTTCCAACTCTCTTGCTAAAGCTGATGGCCCACAGTAGAAAACCCCTATCCAAGAAAATTCACATTTTCAGTATTCACTATTCAGCTATCAGGACAAAATCCTAGAAATATCTTTTTGGAAGAGTTGATGACCAACTTGATGGGAATTATTATCTTGACCCTCTTAAAAGTTAAAGAGGTTAAATTGAGATGTACTCTTTTTTAATTACATCTTACCAATCTTTGTTCCTCTGTGTTGACGAGCCAATTTTGAGAAAATGTTAAACCAGTTTGGTCGGGCAAAATGTGTGTGTCCCTGAAAAGTCCAAATTGATGAAAATAATATTATTAATTCAAAAAGGTTTTCCTAATCAATATAAATGTACATTAAAAAGTAAAAGTTACTGTGGTTGGTGTCTGAATATTCTAATCAGGTGCCATGGCACAAACTGTTTGGTGTGTCTCTCCAAGGAGTAGTTGAGAATCTTAAAAAAAAAGGGGATCTTTCAAGTTAGAATTAATTTTCAAGCAGGTAGGATATTTCTTTATATATATATATATATATAAACAAAGTCAATTGTTAAAAAACTTAAAATAAGTGGGAGAGTAGTGATTTAAACCTTGGTTTTTATAAAAAAGACTAAATAATGTCATTGATCTACAAAATTGTTAATAAGTTGATGTAGTTGACACGCATGCATTAGAGAAAAGTTGAGAATGTTAACAATGGCTCTAATTGTATGGCTTCTCTCTAGGCAGGTGTTGGGAATCTTTAATAAAAAAATATGGGATCTTTCAAGTTGGAATTAGTTTCAAGCAGGTAGGGTGTTTCTTAATATATAAAATAAAAAGAAAAGGATAATAAACAAAGTCAATTGTCAAAATAAGTGGGAGGGTGGTGATTTAAACCTTGGTTCTTATAAAAAGACCATACAATGTCATCGAGCTATTAATAACTTGATGTAGTTAACATGCATGCACCAAAGAAAAGTATCTAATGAGAATTTGTAGAACTTCATTAATGATTATGTTGACTAAACTTACTAGCAAAAATGTTTTGGATAAATAAGAAATCTTACCGTAGTCCCGGAGAGAAAGTCAATTCCATTCTTAGCATGATACAAGGCTTGAATTGCGCTTATTAATGCTGATCGCACATCTCCTTCTTGATGCACATTTGTTAGGAAGTTATGCATCTCTATAACGGACTACATGGCCATTAGTGAAATTAGAGTGATCAAAATATTTTATTTTATGAATTTGACAATGTATAGAGCATCGCATCATTCAAAATTTTAAATGACGTGACTCTGAATATATCTTTAAATTTGTGAAACTCGTATTTAATCTATACCATGAAAATAAATCCATTTTGATGATAGATATTGAGGATTGGCATGTACCTGCTGTTGGTTTGAATTTGATATCTCCTTCATGACATCTCTAAACCAGTCAAAGGAGCTTTGTTCTCTTGTAATCCAATAAAGATAGGATTTTAATGGACCTTTTTTTATGCTACAGTCTCCGCAACCAGTCTTTTAAGGTGCACAACATAAATTTATCAGTGACCAAAAGATGGAATTAGCAAATGAATTTTTCAAGCACATAAAACATATTGATCCAAATGCAAAACTTACATGATCAAAATGTGCCTTTGGATTACTGTTAGCAACATCTTTGAGGATGCTCAAAAAAGGTGTGGCTCCTATGCCAAGGCCAATTAGCACGACAATATCATATTTGACATGGTCTTGAGAAGCAGCACCATAGGGTCCATCAATGTATATTCTTGGGCACTCCTTTGGCCCAGATAATTTAGCCTACAAACTCGAAAGTAATGGAACATTTATGAAATTGTTGTTGCAACCTTGTATAGAAATAATTCCATCCCTTCTCTTCAATCATTACCTCTTGGAAGAGGTTGTATATATTATAACTCCAATCTCCAAGAGTTCTAATATGCACACTTAGGTAGTCATCTTCTGGTCCTGAAGTTAAAGAGAATGGATGCCTGGAAAAAAAAAATGAAGATAGAGAGAAGTGTACCAAATTGTAACATTATTTTGGTGCTCCAAAGTTGGAAGAGGTTGGGCAGTGTAAACAAGCAAATAACATAAATTAGTGCACTTCATAATGTAAGGTCAGTAATGGTTCAATGGCTAGGGGCTATCCAAACTCAACCTAAATTTGTTGACAAATAGAATAGAAAGTCTAAAAAGAAAAACAATAAGATGAATTGTGTAAAATTACCATTCAAAAGGTGAAATGTGAGGGCATTGAATGAATATGTACATGCCACTATGGTACTTAAAACCTTCTGGTTTTTGCAATTTGAGGGACAAAACTTTTCCTGGATAAATACTTGCCTGCATATGTATAAGAAAAAGAAAAAATAAACACAACATAATGGTGATTAAGCAGTTGTTATTAAAGCAGAAATAAGTCATTGCAGATTGCATTGAACAGTTGCCAAAATTATGAACTTTTGTGCCAAATTTTCTTCCAAACAGGACAACGATATATACCTTCAAAATTTCCACTTCATACAACCCTGATCTTATGGCTCGAAAGATTCGCTCACCAACATATAATAAAACGGGAATGGCTATGTACATCCACGTCTACATAAGTATAGATTCTTAACATTAGTACTATTAATCTAAATTATAATGCAAAAAAAAAAAAAAAAAATCCATTGCAACAAAATAGTAAAAAATTCAATATATTTTATCATTTACACGATACATGATATATAAATCCGATTGTCTTGTGATTGCCTTAAAAAAAAAAAAAATCCTATCCATTTCTAGTGAAATAATGAAAAGCAATTTCATAGTTAAGATTTTTTTTTTCATGGACATGGGCTAGTTTCAATTCTCCAGTATATTGGAGCTGACATAATGTGGACACGTGGCAAATTTCAGTGCATTGAAGCTGACATGCTGCGGTTCTAATGCATTGGATCTAACCCTTACCCATTTTTTAGATATATCTAACAAAGTATATTATTACCAGTTAAAACTTTAGAACATAGTGCTTAATCCATGACTTGATATCGTAAATGCTAATGATATAGGCTTACCGTTTTTTCATTTAGCTTGTCGGTTAGGAAGAGGAACAAGGAGTGAATAATGAGCAATGCATAGACAAGAATGAACAGTGGTGCGAGTACCAAAAGGTGTTATATCCAGTGACCCTTCGGACAGACCTTGGTAGTGAAGGTGATTGGCGTCTTGGCCACTTTGTTGCTAGTGAAAATGCGATTGTCATTAATATGACCATTGCAATTCCTGTTGCCACCTCTGTAGTGCACAATATCTCAATGTATGTTGGTTGATGGTACCCAAATCCAGCAGCTATTGTTTGCCGGAACAGTGTATGGTCTGATTCACTGATTCTTGGGAAATCACAAGCAAGGTGTGTACCCCCATGTAGGATCACACCTATTACTATCGCTCCTGCAATCATCTACACCAAAAAATTTCTTGTTAATATACTCTGCAAAGTTGGTGTACAATGCAGTTTTTGGTTATCAATTTTATCTTCATTTTTTCATTTTATTCAAATTTCTAGTTGTTTTTCTTTAGAACTTTTTTCATCTCAGTTTCACGTAAAAAATTGTTCTAAATATAAAAAGTTCTGCTTCAATTTGGTTACCAATTTGTCATGCTAGCAGTATTAATTGTCAAATCATGTGTATTGTTCAATCATATATATTTGTAAATTTGACATGCATTGCATAAAATATAAAGCATAACAAAATGTTATGAAGTCTATAGGATTATCAAACCTTAGCCTCATAAAATATTCATTCCCAACCAATTTAAAATATTCTTTTTAATAGATACGGGATCATTTGAATTTGAAATCTATAGTGTTTGTTCAATGATAATTATTCTTTATTATTATATTAAAATATCAACATATTTCTTTTTATTAGAATTGAGAATTTGGGATTCAAACTAGAACGTGTTTCTTTTTATTGTAGTTGGGACCAAACTAAATATTTTACCAATCAAACTAACTTGAACCCACCAAATAGAAAGGGCTATTTATTTAAATGCCACATTACCTTGTGGAAGTTGATATTGTCATTAAATGGAACAATGGAGTTGATCCACCAATGTTTGCGAAGCCATGTAATTGTGTTACGGCAAACAGGTAGGAGAATCAAAGCCATGTTGAATTTTAAAGTTTCCGCAGCACCCTTGGCAGTGGAGAGGCAATAGCCCATGATTTCAAAAGCTGTTCTATGACGGTATTGAATGAATTTCCAAGCAAAGAGAGCAAAGCACATAGTTAACCAAAGCAAAACAATCCATGCACGTCGCCAATAGGATCGAAATAGTACTTCGGCCTTTGACATTGGTTCTTGAAATGGATCATTGTGATAATTGTGATAAGGAGAATGTGTGATTGATAATTGATTGTTTTGAATTGAGCCCCTTGATAAGTATACTTTAAAGAGAGTCTTGAATTGAGATAGCTGCAATATATAAAAAGTTGTGTATCAATTAGGTCAAATATAGTGATATATTGTCTAGTTGGCAATCAATAGCATATAAAATCCCTAATATTGTATGTTACATTTAACTTTTTTTTTTTTTTTGAGGAGGATGTTACATTTAACTTGGTTAAATATATTGCACTAAAAAAATAAAAATAAAAATAAAAAACTTGGCTACCGACCGATTTGATTCATTTGAAGCTTTCTTCTTCCAACCTACCATGTGGCAATTGAAAAGATTATTAATGTGTAATTTTAGTCCTATAATTTTGTTAATGATTTATATGACTTATTTAAATAATACACATAAATAGTCTTGTAAATTATCACATAATGAATTAAAAAGATAGCTCAAAAGCAGTTTTGAACAAACTTTATTCTATCTTAATCCCAACTATTAGAATTGCTCAACATATCAATTAAGAGGGTATCTTAGATTAGATTATTAAGTTAAAGAGTGAGGTTAAAATAGTACCTCAATGTAGCCGAGGTTTTCAGTGTCAAGCACTTCCATGATCAAAGTGGCATAGCATTCTGCTTCCTCGTGAGTCAAAGACAACTTATTGGTGGAAGCACTTAACAAAATAGTCTGTAGAATTGTCCAAATTTACATGAAACAAGAACAGAAATTTATCGTCCCAAACTTTACATAAAGTCCAGCTTACTTAAAATTTTCTAAATAAACTAGATTAAAAAAAATAAAACAAAGAATATAAAAATATAATTTGGTGACAAACTGCTTTTCATGACATTACCTGCTTAATCTCCATCTTAGTAATTCTTCCGTCCATGTCTCTATCACACCTGCAAAGATTACAAAGGAAAAAAAAAAAGGTCTTTCTTGTAAGATATTGTAAAAAGCCAAACTATTGAAATATTGTGAATAGAATCAAACTTGTTTTTTTTTTAAAAATGTATAGATTACACAATGGAGAATTTGAATGAAAATTATTACATGTCAAAGAAAATTCGTATTCTTGAATCGAAGGAGGGGTCCATCATGCGACACCAGAAACAGTGAAGCTCACATTTTGTGATATGAAATTTCCAGTCCCTTGTTCCTCTTAGTGCCCTTAATAGCTCATTAGCAAATTCGGGGGATTGTTGCATCCCTTCCAAAGCGAAAAAAGAAAAGAAAAAAAGAATAAGTTGAGTTAGTTCTTCTCAACTTCTTCAAGATAAAATACAACTGTTTGTATATGTTAAATTTTTTTTTTCAAAAATAAAAATTCTCTTTCAGAAATTCGAATTATAATATGAAGAAAAAAGAAAGAATCAAATAAAGAATGGAGTAATATAATAGGAGAACATGCATGCTGGCGGTCTAGTGTAGTGGGTGCGTTACTTTGCCATTGGCAGCAATTAGCCAACCAAAAGGCAAGCAAAGTTGAAAGTTTATATATATATATATGTGTGTGTATTACTATTTAATAATCAAGTTGGACTTTTTTCTTTCAACAATGGGAGAGTTCTATATAGAGGCATTTATTCTCTCACATATATTTTTTCATCCGCTTCTGACATATAGACATTTCAATATCAATTATATATACGTGTATAAAATAATGGATATAAATGAATGTAAAAAAAAATATTGAAAACAAAAGATGCTCAAAGCTTAAATTTATATGTCAACCCACGATGTATATGACTATATTCCTCTTCAAGACTTCAAAAAGGTACTTTTGGTACCACCGAGAGGGGTGGCCTAGTGGTTAAGGTGTGTGATCGTTGTCTTGAGGTCCATGTTCGAACCCTAGTAGGGAGTGAGGTTGCCTCTTGCAGCTAACTCCTGATTTACTAGCTCTCTCGTGGGGCTAGGGTGAGGTCTGTGGTCACCTCCGACCACAATAACTATGGCTTAATCCAACATTCTCTAGCAGGGGGTTCTCTTATGATCACGCCCAAGGGGGTGAGTCACAATGGTCGCCCCCCTTCTTGTTCATCAAAAAAAAAAAAAAAAAAAACTTTTGGAACAACAATAGGTATAAAATGAAAGAAAAAAAATTAACCGAAAAACTTATAACCTAATTTCTGATTTACTAGCTCTCTCGTGGGGTTAGGGTGAGGTCTGTGGTCACCTCCAACTACAGTAACTATGGCTCAATCCAACATTTTCTAGCGGAAGATCTCCCTATGATCACGCTCAGGAGGGTGAGTCACAATAGTTACCCCCTTCTTGTTCATAAAAAAAAAAGAAAAAAAAAAAAAAGGTACTTTTGGAACAGCAATACGTACTAAATGAAAGAAAAAAAAATTAACCAAAAAACTTATAACCTAATATGATATGAAAATAGTTAATGTCATTTTAACACCATAATAATTAAATTAATATTTTAATTAATATTTTTTTTTCTTTTGTGATTGATAACGCATTAGTTTTGTAAAATTTATTGCACTTCTTTTTCCACACAATTTCAGTAAGACTGGAATTCATTGCAATTGAAATTAGCTAAGAGAGTTGATTTAAAATTATTACATAAATTTCCAAATATGATGTTTCTCACTCTCACCTATACAAATACCGAAATCTGACCATTTCATGAGCGGTTCAGGGCCACTATTCTGAGTGAAGGCGAGCTGATTGAATCTCTCCTCCACATTCTTCCACTCCATCCCACCGTTGCCCATGATGTCAATGAATCTCAGCCCTTCAATATTATCAATGGCTGACCCAGCAGCCATGGAGTACACCTCTCCATTTTCGAGCAACTGATCATCATCATGATTAGTCCCATGATCATATGGTGGTCTGGTTCCTTGAGGCTTTGTCTGAACAGGAGAGAAAGAAAGAGGAACAATAGTAACATTATAACAAGCAGAAGAAGATGTTGATGATGATGAAGAAGAAGAAGAAGATGAGGATGATAGTGAACGAGCTGAGATAGAGAGCTCTTGGTTGGGTTGGGACTTTACATGCGTCTCCATTGATGGGTATCTTAGTATTATTTGTTAAATTTTGATGGAAAATCTAATGAGGGGTGCATGTAATAATGGTGAAAGGTAGACTAGTATGTTCTTGAAAGAAAAGGAAGATGAATAGGTTTTTTAGGATAAGTGCTCAATGAATACATGAATATTGTTGGATATATACGTGAATATGGAGGAGAGAGTAGTGGTATATTGGTTTCTTGAGAGCTATAGCTAGTTATAGAAATGTTTGTTTTTTTAGGGGTTTTTTGGCTTGAGTGGTTGAGTATGAAATGGAAAGTTTGACGGTGAGATATATGGAAAGATTAAATTTGTGTGTTTGGTTTGATATGGGCTTGAATAAGACATGTAAGTTAAGTAAGACTTATGTTTTAATTGTTGGAGGCCAGCGGAGAGAGATGCGATATAGAGAGAGCAGGTGATCAAGTTCAAGTACTAAGTTAAATGCATGAAAACAAAAAGGTTGTGAAATGAGAGAGAGAGAGAGAGAGAGAGAGAGAGAGAGAGAGAGAGAGAGAGAGAGAGCATTATAGATAACCCATTTCTAGTCTCTCTTCTCTTGCAAGAGATTATGAGCTGTATTTGGTTTAGGTGATGGAAAATTATTTAGTTACCCTGGTTTTCATAGCTTTATTTGCAAGTTTCTTTTTTTTTTTCTCTCTCTAGTTTTGCACATACATTGCATGCTATGAGGGGCTCTTCAGATTGAAGCTTTTGTTTTTTCTTTTTTGGGTCGGAGATATTGAAAGGGATTGTGCACCTACATATCTGGCTAGTTTGGATCTAAACTAGTTCAGAAATAGGGCTGGTTTGATTAAATGCATTTCATTTTAAATTTGTGTAATGAAAGATTGGATAACTGCTATGTGGACTTTACTTAAAGGTTTCATCCTTAATGGTTGGTTGAAACCTTCCTAGCTAGGTATATTCTGTACTTCCTAGTTCCTAGCTTCTTGTATTATTGTGTGTATATATATATAAACATACACACACATATATATATATATATATATATATATATATATATTCATATACTTAATTGATTAATTATATGATTACATGCTTCACCAAACCTTCTTTGATGTAGTTGAAAACCATGGGTTTAATATGTGTGAAACTACAACGGCTTCACACCATATGTGCTCTTTTGCTTTGGAATATTGTGCATCAACCCCGATATTTAATTTAGTCTCCAAAGAAAACAAGTTCGGATGACATCAAGAAAGTGACCAGAATATTGCAGATTATCAAGCTAGCTACTTGAACCCCCCATTTATTTTGTGAAGCTATTTTAATATGGTGATAATGGCATCAAGTACTGCAACACGAATTTTGGAAAACATCCACAATTAAAAAAAAAAGTATTATGAAAATTATTATAAATCAAATAGAATTGTAATTTTTCATTGATTTTTATTATTAATTCAGTGTATAATAATGTAGTTAAATTTTTTTTTTTTTTGTTGAGAATCTAGGGCCCTATATTTCTAAGATACAATAATGTGGAAGTTTTTAAATGAATAATAACTAGTATGTAATTCATGCAAATACATGAATGTATTTAAAATTAAACACAATTTTTATTATAAAAATATAAATAATTAGTCAAATTATTAAAAAAATAGCATGTAACACACGCATATGTATAGATACATTTAAAATTAAACACAATTTTTATTATAAAAATATAAACAATTAGTCAAATGATTTTTTAAAAAAGTAAACGTAACTAGTCACTGTGAGGTCAGAGAATCTGGTAATCCCGACCCACTTTGTACCAAGCCCAAGGCCCATGCTGAGGAGGAAGAAACGCCCGAGGACGAAGTGTGAAAGTCCAAATTGCCCAGGAACCTTGCCGAGGATAACTCTGTCCTCGGCCAACCGAGACCATGGAAGGAGGAAGTAACGGTCACCAAAAGCAGCCTTCCCGAGCTTCTAAAGAGAAGGAGCAAGTACAACGTATCAGCCGTGGAAGTATGGTGGAGGAGCAAGTCCAAGAATGAACTGTCACCTCCACATTAAATGCCCACAACTAACGTTCTGGCCGCATTAATGAGGAAATGACCCCTGAACAGTGCAGTCTTGGCTGCTGCCACCCACAGAAAGAATGGAAAGGCGGCTGATGGGACAAGCACTCAAGTAGTGACCTGCTTGATCAACAAATGTAGGGCTAAGATCAACTGAAAGGGGGTATATAATGTAAGAAATCTCTCTTGAAAGGGGACCGGGAAAAAAGGAGAAAATTAGAAGTATAGAACAGTACAACAACCTGTAACATCACAGAAACCTTTGTAACCAATCACTGAAGAAATAATAAGAACCTCAAGCTCCCAAGAGGAGGGCCGAAGAACATCGTTGCACACTTTAATCCACATCCATGCTATTCAATCCATATGCAACCATGCCTAGCCGTTGTATCCCTCACTAGTGCCTAGTTCTTGAACCCGCTCTCTACAAATTCATTGTATTGGGTTAACTGGGCTTGAGTCCACTCACTCAACAGTAGAAGTGCTCAAACCCAGTCCCTACAGTCACATATTAAAATTCTTACTTAAATTTAATACTACTTATGATCATTTTTTTTTTCTAATTTTTAATAAGATATACATTTAAAATTAAACACAATTTTTATTATAAAAATATAAATAATTAGTCAAATTATTTTTAAAAAAAGTAAACGTAATTGGTCACATATTAAAATTCTTACTTAAATTTAATACTACTTATGATCATTTTTTTTTCTAATTTTTAATAAGATAGAACGTGTGGTAATATTTGTTGTGTGATGATTTTTATTGAGTATATGTGATTGGTTTTATTTATTTATTTAATTTTATATTTCATTAATATTAGATTTTTAGTATTTTACTCTCTCATTAACTTACTTGGCACAAACATTAAAAAATTTAAGTAGACACATGACACAAACTTAAGTGGATAATTATGATGTGGTCCTTATATAAATTTAGACACATGACGCAAAATTTGATTCTAATTTTAAATTCTAATTGAACTCTCTCTCTCTCTCTCTCTCTCTCTCTCTCTCTATATATATATATATATATATATATATATATATAGATGTGGAAGAATTCACGAATTCGTGTCAACACCTTTAAACGTTGATAGTTAAAGTGTAACGAATATTGATTTGTAGAACACACTGTATAGATTATATAGAATGACAGCTGGCAGAAGAAATTAGAAGCAAGGTCGTTATATATGTGTGTGTATTTCTTTTTCATATTCGCTTCAATCCTCTTGGCATGGCTTTATATATGACAGTTGACGACGTTACAAAAGTCATATATTTATTTCGTATATACTGAAACAAAATTATGCAATGGTTCCTAATAGTAATAAGTCCCACTCAACTTTAGGTTAAAGAAAGTATAGTGGTTCACCAAATAACTCCTGATCACAAAAAAAGACATAATTAATGGTTCACCAACCCAGAAATACACAACTCCAATAGCGAAAGATACTGATCCGTGGCTCAAAGAGTCAAAGTGCAAAGTCTTTAGATTATATAGATTAAAAAAAAGTACAAAATCTTAAAAAGAAGAAGAAGACGATTTTACGTAATTTTTACAGAGAAGCAAATGCGCACAAAAGGGAGAGAAAATGAGATTAACATAAGGGTATATTACAAATTTCACTAAAAAATCATGGTAACTTTTAAGAAAGAGTGTGACAAATTATATTACACGCAACACACCACACACGAAAATTGGCCTTAATGCGAGTCGAGGGAGATAGATGGTGGTGATTTGTGATGAGATGTTGGCATGTATGTTGCATCAAGGTCCATAGCCAAAGAAAAAACTTGACTATGTGATCAAAGTAATGCATAAAATAAGGCTCTTGTAAGCACACAAGATGGGGTGCCCCTTAAGGGCCAATTCAATATCCTAATTGGGGGTGTGCATATGTCGGGTTGGTGATTTGTGATGAGATGTTGGCAATGCATGTTGCATCAAGGTCTATAGTCAAAGAAAAAACTTGACTATGTGATCAAAGTAATGCATAGAATGAGGCTCTTAAAATAGACAAGATGGGGTGCTCCTTAGGGCCGGGCCAACTCAATATGCTAATTGGGGGTGTGCATGTGTTAGCTGGTTGGTGATTTGTGATGAGAAAGTAATGCATAGAAAAAACTTGGCCATGTGATGAAAGTAATGCATAGAATGAGGCTCTTAAAATACACAAGATGGGGTGCCCCTTAGGGGCCTACTTAATATCCTAATTGAGGGTGTGCATGTTTCGGATTAGAGGGTTTTTTCAATTCAACCCGACCTTCTTGAGTTGAGAAATTCCCAACCTATCACATGTATAGAAACTAATCCAACCCAATCCACATGGGTCAAGTCGATGGGTTATGCATACATTTTTTTTATACCTTGTAAAAAATTGGGTTTTTATCAATTATTAAAACGTTTTTTTTTCCAATAAATTATTACAACCCATATAATATGTTTAAATTATATTCCAAAATTTTAAATTTATCAAAATTATTTCTCAAAATACCAAAATCAATTAAACTAAAAAAAAATAAACAAAAAAAAAATTTAAATGAAGATAATAAAATAAACTTATATACATGGAGGGTCGGGTTGGGTAGACAAAACTATCAACTTGAACCTGACTCGATCCAATGCTCAAAATAAAATTTCAACCCAACCCAACCCACATAAACCAACCCGAAGTGTTGGGTTATATTGGGTAATGGGTCTAGTTGGTGGGTTCGATGCACACCCCTAATCCTAACACATGGGCATAGAAACACACAAAATGTCTTTTTTATTTCCTCATGGAATTCAAACACAAACACTACTTTCACCTATGTTTAAGTAGACACTTTATAAGTCAATTTTTCATTATCTCCTTCATGGTTTTGGGCAAGTGACTAAATGAATTTATTTTCCTCACAGAGGAGAAAATATCCCAACTTGAACCCACCTCAAACGACCCATGAGTTTCACTTTTATTTTGCCTTAAAATTAGGAAACCAAAAATTTTTCAAATCCAATTTTTCCAACAAAAAGTCCTATATGGTTGTGCAAAGATGTTCTTTATGGTTCGAATCTAGGGCTGTTCTTTTAGCAATTTTAACAGTAAGGACATTAGGCGTCCGTTTGTGAGACACGCAGTTTTCAATAGCTTATTTGCATAGTATTTATAATATATATATATATATAGGTTTTGGCTTTTTTTTAATGTTAAATGTGTGACAACAAAAAAAAGTTGAAATTAGCTAATTTCCAAAAAAAACATATAATTTAAATTATTTGTAAAACAAAGTGATTGATGAGGTCAAATGAGTAGTTGTTGAGCTTCACTGGGAAATTCAGCCAATATTGAAGATATATATCAACGAGACGTTAGAATTATTATTATTATTATTATTTTTTTTGAACGGTTGGGACTTTTGTTTTGTTAAGGAATTTGCCAAAAAAATAAAAAGAAAGAAAAGAAATTTGTATACAACCTTGTTAGATGGGCTTAGTTTTGTAACACTATAGGTTGCGTTTGGGAACAGATTATAAAACTAGCTTGTTTTACTATTTAGCTTATTTTTACTATTATTCATGGGTTCCACTGCACTTTTTGGTATTATTCATAAGTCTCACTTTACTATTTCAACTACTTTTTACCTTTATCTATAATACTTTTAGTAAAAAGTTTTCAGTTTTAGCTACATAAGCTGTTCTCAAACGGACCCATAATGGGACTATGCTCTTGTCTCTACTATTTTTTTTTTTAGTATTTCTAAGTGGGTGTTTGTTAGTGAGGATATATTGGACCTATATTAGTTGTTTTTTTCTAAAATTTTCAATACACATGATTATCTAGCCCCCCTTCCTCCCAAAGTCCCATCCCCCAAAAAAACCTTAGCCCACAGACAAAAGCCAAATGGTTCATTGGTGATGTTCGGTTTTCTTCACTAGTTATGTTACGTTTTCTTCCTCAAAGATTTGGGTTTAATTTCACTTTCCCTAGTTATCAAAAAACATAAAAACAACTAACACATCATAAGAATATGCAATCTTCTTATTGAAGTTTAGGAAAAGAAACAATGCCAAAATAATAATAATATAATAATAATACAATTAATATATCAGAGTAGGTAGACAATGTCCATCCTAATTAAGTTTATGTGAAATTTAGATCATATTCGACAATTGGCTATGTGTAATGTTTGTGTTAATTGGTGTGTTTTATATTAATTTATTGATTTTCTTACTTTAAAAGATTGTACATATATATAAACTAATATGTTAAAGGGAAAAGCTGCCGACAAGTGCACCCATGATATGTATTTAGCATTTTCTTTTTGTTAGAAATGCATTTGAACTGAATTCCAAAGAAGCATGAAATTTTGTAGCACCATGTCATGACAACTTATTATTTGGTTCAAAAGAGTTGGACCTTGACCCAATGTCGTCAAATACAATACATGCACTTGGTATGGTTGTTGACACAAATTATTTGGTGCATTAGGAGTACCGTGCTAGTTATGTTAAATGGTTGAATGCGACTGGTGATCCATTATTTTTCTGCTTCACTCATAATTGACCATATCAAATTTATAGCGAAAGCTGTGAAACAAATGGAGACTATCACCTGCATATGTAAGGTGTAATCCCTACAATGTAACCCAGCTAATCTAATGATACACTATCACCTTAATTAAAAATTGGGTAAATTATAAAGTTAGTCTCTATCCTTTATACCATATTTTAATTTAGTCTCTAACCTTTCAATTGTGTCAATTTAGTTCCTAACCTTTCAATACCGTGTTGATTTAGTCCCCGCTGTTAATCTTGGATGAAAATTGCCGATGTGGCAAACGGCCCAAATAAAAAATTATTTTTTTGCCACATCAACTGACACCTGTACCACCACGTCATTAAAATATAGACCAAGTTAAATCTGAAATACTGAAACACTTGACAATCAAAATCCCTAAAATCCAAAATCTCTAACTCATCTCTGTCTCTTCTCTCCCCTCTCTCTTCTTAGTCACCAGACTCACCATCCAAAATCTCTAAGATTATTACTTTTATGGTCTCTCAATTTTGCATGCCCATACGCTAAAGTCTAAAAAGTCACACTACTTCCATATTCAAAACAGATGCTTTGTTGATTTGACCTTGCTGCACACACATTTGTCTCACGGCCTTATCACTTTACAGATGCTAACAATAAACTCCTTGGTGTGCAGGAAAATGATGTGGGGACACAGTATAGATATGGTATATACTTCTATAAACCTAAGCAAGAAAATGCAACGAGAGTCTTTGGAACGACAACAGAAGCTCCTGAACAAGAAGATTGTAACTGAGATACTACCTGCCAAGAAACACTACCGAGTAGAGGAATGCCATCAGCAATACTTGAGAAAGGCTTGGGCTATTTCAGCTTTAAACAATCTGCTTTTAAAGGCCCCAATAACTAGATCCGATGCTACGGCTAAAGTTAGTATTAAGAGGGAGCACCAGTCAATGCATTTTCTTGTTGTGTCTTGAGGTTGTGGTTGTCTATAGGTTTATGCTTTTGCCAAAATTGAGAGACCTGGTGCCACTAGAAGATAGAAGCATCGCCGTCCTCACTGCTGTCTGCAACTTCAGATCTTGAGGATGAGGGAGAAGAGATGGAGATGGGTGGTGAGTCTGACTAACGAGAGAGAGAGAGAGAGAGAGAGGGAGAAGAGATAATGACGAGTTAGAGATTTTGGTTGTCATGTGTTTTGGATTTAATTTGATTTTTTTTTAAATGACATGGCAGTACAGGTGTCTGTTGATGTGGTAAAAAAATTAATTTTTTATTTGGGTTGTTTGCCACATCAGTAATTTTCATCTAAAAGATAACGGCAGAGACTAAATTGACATGACACTAAAAAGTTAAAGATCAAATTGACACAATTAAAATATTATGGACCAAATTGAAATACAGTGTAAAGGATAGAGACTAACTTTGTAATTTACCCTTAAAAATTCAACTCAGTTTTTTATTTTAGAAGAAAATACAACTCAACAAAGTATGTATTTTGATATAGTTTATGTATGATAGTTTATTTGCATCAAGTCCAACAAAAAGTTAGAAACTAAATTATTTTTAAAAAGCTATAAATTTGATATTTGTCAGTTTCAGAATTATTTATTTGTATAATGTGAGATAAAAAATTAAGAATTAATTTATTTTCAAAAAGTTGAAAGTTAAAATTTTTAAAATAAATCCGAGACAAAAAATAGTATGAACTCACAAACAATATATAAAATAAGTAAAAAACTAGTATTCATAATCACTTCCCAAACTCACGAGAACACATTTGAAATAAGATTAAGACCATAAAAACATTAGAAAGAAAGGAAAAAAAAAATAAAAAGCTAAAAACTTATCTCCCTCGCCGTTATCTAGTTAAACGAGTAGCATAGGAGGGAAATGGTTTTGGATTAGTAGCATATTTTAACTAGACATAGCAAAACGGTCGGGGCAGGTCGGAGCGGGTTAATCGGGTTGTGGGTCAAATGGGTTGCAGATCAAAACGGGTCATTTTAAGCGGGTTAAAAAGGGGTTTGGGTCAATCGGGTTATAAGTCGGGTTGGATTGACCCGTATTTTTCACATGAATTTTTTTTTTTAATAAAAAAACATGTATTTGCCATGTGGAAAGTCATGCAACAAATTACTTGATGTAAAATACATTATTTTGAATTCACCACTTATATCAAGAATGAAGTACACTTATTAATACTTATCCAATAATTTTAAAATTATACAAATTCTAACATTGCTATCTAAAACAAAATAACACAAAGATAAGTAAAACAAATACACAAATTTTATTTCTACACAATATCAACATCCCAAAATATAAAACAAAATTACAAATGACTTATTGGATAATTCATTTGACAAAAAATAAAAACATGTAAGAAATTTATAATCTTGAAAATTAATTTTATAATCTATTGTCAATTGTGGTTGGCACTCTATTTTAATTTGAGATATACATTAAAGTTTGATTGTTTACTTATTTATACATTGTCTCTTTTATGAATATCAATCATTGTTAAACAACGCACACTCTAGGAAATATCATAATTTATTTTAAAAAGCCGTTTACTTTGAACATAAATTGTTAAAAAATAGGTCTAAGCATTCATAATTTATGTTAATTTGATACTTTGGTTTCACTATTTTCACATTTGTGAATGTTTCTCAGACATGTCTACAATTTTAAATTTATGTTTTTAATTGTACTTGTAAGGACGCAATTTGGATCCTAGGCCCAAAGAATAAATGAACTTAAGCCCAAAAAACCCAATACAATGAATTTGTAGAGAGTAGGTTAGAAAACTAGACTTTAATGAATCAAACAACAAGTAAAGTGGATTCAGATGACAAGAAAATGAAGGTAGACTGGTTTAATCTAAAGAAAATAGTCCTCGGCACAGTCCGAAGAGATCAGTTCTTATATATTTCTCTTGAGTTTGATTACAAATTCAACTCTTGATTGCTATAGTGTTTTTCTCTTAATTTCTCGACCCTTCCTCTCATTGCCTCTTTCTCATTTTATACTCTCCCTTTGCCTTCATCTCTACCCTCCACGTGTAGGTTAGATTGTTGGTGTTGATCCCTGTCACATCAACACCTTCCTCAAGTCTCTAGAGAGTAGCTGTAAGGCTGAAAACTATTGTTCAAGTATCATTTCCTCATTAATGCGGCCAGAGAGTTAGTTGCAGAGCATTTAATGCAGTGGTAGCAGCTTTCCTTTAGATATTTCTCAGCTCCCATTTGTCATGTACGTTCACAAAGCATATCCTCATCAATAGAATTTCCTGAAACGTCACCTTGGACGACAGAATACACTTTCTGACCTCCACCTCGTTAGCTGAGGATATACTCCTCCTCGGCATATTTCCCCCATCTTTCACAGTCATAACTTACTCGTGAAGTTCAAAGTTTTACATCTTCTTTATTGTTGATCTATCCTCGGACTACTGAGCCTCCTCGGCCAAGCCCAATGCCCAATATATATATTTTTAGGCCCCTTGTCCCTACAGTACTATAACCAGATTATCTTGGCATGTACTTTGCTATTTGATATCTAAAAACTTTACTCATTACAGAATACTCAACTATTCATCTTTCAATTAATTTGCATGCAGTTATGTAAATGTCTCAATTGTTTCTTTAAAACTTACAATAAACAATTAAACCAATATTGTCTTAATTTTATTATTATTTTTACCCAAAAAGAAGTTTAAAAAAATGGTTCGGGTTCGGGTCGGGTCGCGGGTTGGGTCGAATTGACCCGCAAAAAACACGGGTTGAGTCACGGTTTAACCCGTTTTTGTTTCGTGTCAAAAAATTTGAGTTTGAGTCGAATCAGAAAATTCTGACCTGTTTAGTCATATCTAATTTTAACTATGCTACTCAGGACCAATCATATCACTGGCACTTTTTTTTTTTTTTGGGACCAAATTTCAAAACTCATTTTTTAAGTTTCTCTAGTTTTTTTTTAATTTAAAGCTCGTTTGGTACACGCACTTAAACAACAATTTTTAATTTTTAAACAACATTACATATATTTTCACCCACACTTATTTTCAAATAATACAAAAAATATTACTAGAACAACGTTACCAAACAAGCCAAAATTTCAAAACAACCCAATTCAGACTTTCCTTATCTCGCCATCTACCGGTGGCCGTTAAATCACTAAAACTACTCTTTTTGCCCTTAATTTAAAATTTTATTTTTATTTTATTATTTATTAGATTGAGAGGGAGAAAGAGATACCGAGAGAGAGAGATTCGGCCACTCCCTAAACCAAAAGAAAAATCGTTTTCGGCGGCTCCAGGGAGGTCTTTCGGCGTCTCCGGCCACCCTTCGGCGTCTCCGGCATCTACTCGGTTGGGTAAGTTCAAAAAATTTTAGATTTTCAGTTTAAGTTTCAGTGTTCTTTTGGGTATTTTGTTTGATTTTAAATTTTAGAATTTTTTTTAATTGGGTGAAAGCATGCTGACATGGTAAGCCGGGTGCACCAAATAAGATGAATATCAGGGGTTGGTGAAGGGGCTTCACAGTAATTTTAGTTCAAAGAACATTCAAACACTTTACCAAACATTTAAACAGCATAAACTGAAAGTTGCCAACAACCAGAAACAGAACCAGATAGATCTAAAGAACAAGGTGATTATTGTTTGTTATTGTTTTCTTCATATTTTTAGCATTGTAAGTATGTTCTTTCATTAATATCATCGTAACCCATTGTAATCTGCATGTGAAAGCTTTATGTATTTCAATCATTTTTTTTTTTCGGTTTATGAATCTGGGGTTGAGAATTTTTCTGGGGTATGAAACAGAGGGTTACTGTTCTCTAATTTTCATATTTGTAGCATTGTTTGTGGATCTGGAGCTTGTTTTGCTTGTTGTGAATCATTAATGCTTTAAAATTTTGAGTTCTAGTCCTGCTGAAATGTACTTATTTTTAGTTTTTTGGTTTTTGTTTTGCCTTTGTTGGCTTAATTGTTGGTTATGAATAAATGGTGCTTGTGTTTTTGTTGAATTAAGCTTTATAGTTTGGTGTGCAATTGTTTGTGGATGTTTTGGTATAGTAGCATTTGTGGTAAAGATTATTTTATTTTCTGTTTTGATGGAAACAGAGAAATTGATGGAAGGGTTGGTGGGTTCACAGATGACACCAATTACTGCTCATTGTAAGCAACTTAGCTCACCTTTCCTTCCTGTGTTTTCTCCCCGATTTACAAAAAAATTCAATCTCAGTCTAATTGGGATGAGCAAATCACCTAAATCATTGAACTTAATTGCTGCTTCCGTTCAACCGTTGGAAGCTGCTAAGTTGGGCCCCTTCGATAACACTCTACCATCAAAAGGTTAGCATTCAATGTTTCCTTGTATCTGCAATTTTCAAGTTTGACGGAAACATGGGTTTAATTCAAACTTAAGTACTTTTTGATTTAGTTGAGTCTAATATTTAACTTGGTTAATTCCTTCTTTTCAGTTGGATTTCTTATTACGTACAAGAAAATAGTGAATTGACTTATCACTTGAGTGTTGAAATTTATGTCCAAAGATTGGAGTTTGCTTATCTAGACATGAACTTTAGAGCTTATGATAACAAATCATTCAACTCTTGAAATATTCACTATTTAGTTTTTCAATGCTAATTTTGATAATTTAGAATAATGTTTCTGTGGTTGATGATTGTCATCTTAAATTTGTAGAGGTTCTTGAGTTATGGAGAAATGCCAATGCGGTGTGCTTTGATGTTGATAGTACGGTGTGCCTAGATGAGGGCATTGATGAACTTGCGGAATTTTGTGGAGCTGGAAAGGCTGTTGCGGAATGGACTTCTAGGTTTGATGTCTCACATTAATTAGAGCTCTTGAATTGGTATGGTATTAGTCTTTATTATTGATTTTGTGCTTCAATATTGCTAGGGCAATGAGTGGCTCTGTTCCTTTTGAGGAGGCCTTGGCTGCCAGATTATCTTTGTTTAATCCTTCCCTTTCCCAAGTCCAGGACTTTCTTGAAAAGAGTCCCCCAAGGTATGTGGGCTTCCTTCATTATTTTGAGCACGTTTTGACTTGTTTGCTTAATATGGGTGGGCTGGATGGTTTGGTAAAAAATTGAATTAGTGCATTGAGTTCTATGTGGCACTTGAAGACAACCATAGAAACATTGCCATCTTACCAATAGAGATATATGATTTATATTGTCCTACATCTGAAAATATATATTGAAAATGGATGTTAATTTTAAAAGACAGGATACTTCAGGCGTCACCAAAACCACAGTTTGCTGGCACCAAATCTTATAAAACATGAAGCACTGTCCAATTTCTTTTAGATAGCAAAACTTCTCGTTAGTGCATTAATAGGCGCATCATTTTCTGGAGTAGAGTATATTTCTTTATCAGGTTTACTTATCATGTTACCTGATTGCATAGGCTGTTGTTTTCTTTTATTTCTACTACAGTTAAACTTTTCATTTTCTATTCCAGGTAGCTGTTTTAAAAATCGTCCACTGTGTTATAGGTTTCTGCACGGCTAAAAGTCAAGATAATGTTTTATTTTATATTTCTACAAGATCGTGCAAAATATTTTAGGATCTGTTTCAATTGGATGAACATATACTTATTTTGTTCATGAATGGATCAGGAACACAAAGTGAAATGTTGTGACCTCTTAAAACTTTACAAATATTTTTAATTCTTGATGTCTGTGTCATATCTTTAATCTAATGTAGTTTGACTGCATGGTGGCATCAAAGTTAATTCCATGTTTGCATCTTTGTGGATCAGGTTATCAAATCATAAGGGAAGAGACTTTTAGAGTCATCATTTTAATAAATAAAATATTTCTTGCAACAATCCATCTACTAACCATGTCAAATAATGTTTATTAGACCACCTGATGCAAGTTTTGTAATTCTTATATCATTATTTTTGAAAATTTTCCCATTCATAAATTATTAATATTAAGTATAATTGCAACTTTCACCAGAATAAGTGTTTAACCAGTATGAGAATGAAGCATGGGAATCTTGAAGTGGCAGATCTAAGGCTTGTCAATATAATGGATGCTATTATGTTCCAACTGTTAGTACAACTATATTTGGTCATGCCATCAAATCAAAACTTTGTACTTTGTATATGAGGGGAAATATTTAAATATTAGAAAATGAATTAACTGTATGGTTTTGATGGTGAACAACAATAAAGCTTCGTAAATATAGTTTGCTTCATTCTATTCCAAACTGCGACTATACACGATTTATGTAGTATATATTTAAATTAACAAAATATGATTTAAATTTTAATTGAATGATATTCGCTAATGTTACTTATTGATATGTAGGCTTTCTCCTGGCATGGAAGAGTTAGTCAAGAAGCTGAGGGCTAATAATACCACTGTTTACCTGATCTCTGGAGGCTTTCGTCAAATGATCAATGTATGCCGTCAAATAATGGAATGACTAATGAGTGTCTGTTGGTAGTTTTGTTTTCTGTAGAAGCATTCATTGAAGAATAAAACAAGTATACGTGCGCATGGGGCACAGGCTGGCGCGCGCACACACACACACGCATGCATATTTAAGAATAAACAGGCGGTGACACAATTACTTCATTTTGCTGGATAGTGATTGTGAGTAGTCAATTGTAGGAAATTGGAACATGTAATGTTTTTATAACTGTGTTGAATCACTGTTTGGTGGATCCTAACTTGACATGAGATCCAACTGAGTCAAGGAGCTTGCTGGTCTCATTAAATAGGAAAAACTTTAATTGATGATAGCAATTGGAGACTGCCTCATGAAGCGGAGGTCACTAGTTCAAATATATCTTTCTTCCTATCTTTGGGACCAAAATTGAAAAAAAAAAAATGATAGCACTTAGAAAAAGCTCTGTTAATTTACATTTTGTATGCTAAGGATAATCTATCAGAGATTATCAAAGCAAAGAACTATATGGATTGTTCATGTAATAATTCCTTCCTTTTATACCTTAGAAGGTTAATGTGTGTGTGTGTGTGTGTGTGTGTGTGTGTGTGTATTTTTAATGATTTGATATTTCTGTAGTGATAGTAGGACTAATAAAGTGTCTTGTTTATGTGAGATCCAGCATAGATCATCTATTTCTGTTTTAAATTGGAGAATTAGTTGAACATCGATCTACTCTTTGTAAGTACTAATAAATCTTCTTCCTTTGAAGCCTGTTGCATCAATTCTTGGGATTCCACCTGAAAACATATTTGCCAATCAACT
Organism: Quercus aquifolioides; assembly: GCA_019022515.1. Classification (NCBI taxonomy): domain Eukaryota; kingdom Viridiplantae; phylum Streptophyta; class Magnoliopsida; order Fagales; family Fagaceae; genus Quercus; species Quercus aquifolioides. Next base: position 41,523,774 of record CM032331.1, on the reverse strand, counting down.
TCTATTTGGAAGTTCTGGGGAGTTTGTGGGCTTTGACACCAAGGAGCCTACTTCAAGGAGTGGAGGAAAAGCCACTGCTGTACAACAGATAAGGAAGGTAAGTCTATTAGCTGTTTGTTTAATTTTTGGTTGTTAAGCATGTTGCTTATGAAGCTAATGGATTTGGTTCTCCAGGCTCATGGGTACAAGGCATTAGTCATGATTGGGGATGGTGCAACTGATCTTGAGGTAAGTAAATTCATCCAAACTTCAATCGTTTACTTGTGGCAGATTTCCATTAGAAAACTGCTGAAGCAACTGATGTTTATGTTCTACAAGTTGTCACATTTCAACATACATATATTCAAGGAAATGTTTTCATCCTCAACTTACCTTTAACTATTAGATTTTGAGTTGAGTCCTAAATAAAAGTTGTGAAGTTGTGTTAACCTAGACTGCTCCAATGGTTGGAGAGGAAGAAAAAGAGAAACTAAAAACCTACGATGGCCTCTCCATCAAGTTGGCGTGCTTTATGTGATTGGCCAAACCCCTATTTTGGTTCCCACAAGATAGTCATTTACCAGTTGTGTCCTCCACTCCTCCATGGCTGTCTGTTAATGTGATTTTTTTGCTAAGAGTTTCCTATCCAATGTGGATTTTCTTTTCTTTTTAATTTGTTTTGTTTCTATATATAGGCTCGTAAACCAGGAGGTGCAGACTTGTTTGTTTGTTATGCTGGTGTCCAACATCGAGAGGCTGTTGCAGCAAAAGCCGATTGGGTGGTCTTCAATTTTAGAGATCTGATAAGTTCCTTGGAATAGCCAGTAGTTTTCTGAGTCCTCTTCTTTTTTTCCTTGTTAAATGTTGTATAATTATTAATTTTGGCTCCTTGGTCAGTGGCCGCATGCCATTATACAAATGCATTCTTCATGGCATCGCAAGGTTACATGTTTGCTTTTTAGTAATGAGTAATGTATAAAACGTAACCGACCCCAAAAAGTTGGGACTAAGGCTTGGTTATTGGTGTTCTGATAATGTATAAAACGTAATTGAGAAAGAATAAAGAGTTTCATCTAATTTAATGCCCACTTCTTATAAAGAATTAAATTTTTACCCTATCGTATTTGGTTCAACCCATGGGACAGTTGGGAAATAGTAATCCCATGAGTTATAGCTGAGGGTGACATGGTTTCTCTTGTGCAATTGGAGGAACTAAGTAACAGGTTCTTTATTCTTTAATATGTAGTTGTGCCTATATTTTAATATGTGATATTATGATGTGGCATGTTGGGAGTAAATGGTGTAAAATTTGGGTTTTATACCACATCCTTACAAAATTTAATCTCTTGATATTCTCTCTTATAAAGCCTTTATTTATTTATTTATTTTAAGATAGTTACAATATACTACTTACTCCATTGCTTGAACCATTTCCCTCTAGACCTTTAAGTACTTTGTACATAGAAATGTGCCAATTAAGCTCTTATGAAGTTGATTTGGCAAGATGGGCAAAAATAGACCGTTAGAAACCGCATTGTTGAATCAAATTGTTTGGGAAAAAAAAAAAAAAAACCTCCATTCTAACAAATACACTCTAATTAGAAAATTCTTAACTTTACTATAAGTGGGTTTCAGTTAGCTTAATTAGTAAAATCTTAGGTCATTCAAAATAAGAGATTTAGAATTTGATCTCTGCCTACACCATAGGTAGGGTATTTATTTGACAAAAACACAATTTTTAAGAACTAATTTTTATTATAAAGTATATGATAGATTAGTTGAGCATGAAATTATCATCATCACCAGTTGAATTATTGTTTTTACATGTGATTATTAATGACATTAGTTTTTAGGGCAAAATGGCTAAATATCTTTTATTTTTAAAGTATGTAGCAAAAAACCCCTTTAAACCATCGTTCCATGCTATACAATTGGATAATGAAGAGCTAATAACTAATATATTTTGGGTTGATGCTAAAATGATAATAAATTATGCCCATTTTGGAGACGATTTAGGTTTTGACACTACATTAGGCACAAACAAAGAATTTAGGCCTTTAGCTATGTTTATTGGTTTCAATCACCAACAAAGAATTTAGGTCTTTAGCTGTGTTTATTAATTTCAATCGCCATAGAGATGGCTATTTTTGAGGCTGCACTTTTATACGATGAGATAGCTTAATCATTCAAGTGGCTTTTTGAGAGTTTTTTAAATGCACATAATGGTAGAAAGCCTAAATCTATCTCTACCAATCAAGATTCTGCAATTGCAAAGGCATTAACTGAGGTGATGCCACGAACTTGTCATGGATTCTGTACTTGGCACATAATGCAAAATGGAATCAAGAAATTGGGAAATTTGATGAAGAATGGCTCATTGTTCCTTTGAGACTTCAATGACTGCATGCATAAGTATGAGAATGAGAGTGAATTTGAAGAAGCTAGGGATTCAGACCTATACAATTAAGGATCTTAGTTGGTTAAATGACATATAAAAATTGAAGGCAAAATGGGTAAATGTTACATGAAGAGGGCATTTATACTTTGGGAATGTGAAGTACTTAGCTTAGTGAAAGTTTGAATGGAGATTTGAAAGATTACTTGAAATCAAATTTGGATATGGACGAATTTCTTCAGCATTTTGAGAGGGTAGTAGGGCAAAAGAGGGATAAAGAGTTGGAGGCTGAGTATAATGCTAGGGCAAAATTGCCTCCTTTGTGCTTGAAGAATTCACCTTTATTGAAGCAAGCATTGTAAGTGTATACCCCTACAATACTTCAAGTGTTCCAAAATAAGTATGACTATGCATCAGCTCAAAATTGTAACTAGTCATTGCATGAATATATTGTTGTGCTTCTTGAAAAGGTTGGAGAATATAAAGTATTGTGTAGTCCTATTAGTAGGACAATCTCATACAATTGTAGGAAGTTTGAAACAATTGAGATTTTGTGTTGTCATATTTTGAAGGTTTTCGACATACTTGATATAAAGATGATTCCTAATGCTTACATTTTGAAGAGATGGACAAGAGAAGCAAAAAAATAATATGTCAAAGATAATACTGGGAAGGATGTGCATGAGATATTAACTTAAAAGTTACACAACGGTATAGAAGATTATGTCCATGTTAGTTAAATTAGCCTCTCAAGTTGCTGACATCAAAGAATCATATGCTTTGGTAGAGAGTGTTACAAAGGAATTAGAAAAGCAAGTTGAAGATATTGCCATGAAATTTTCAAGTGTGAGTCTTGATAATTCTAAAGCTTAAATGTCCTTGGGTGGTAGTGAAATTGTGGATCATGCAGAACCTATAAATAATTTAATTGAAAAGCTTAAATGCCTCAAAAAGAAAGGCCATAAGGGTGGGAAACGATGTAAAAGTTGGGTTGAGCAACAATCAAAAAAAAAAAAAAAACCTCCAACGAAAGATACTGTTAGACAACAATTATCCAAGGTGAGTCTCTTGTTGAAAAGAACTTGAACATAGTACTGACTGTAAACTTTTTATTCTTGGTTAAACTAACTCTTTATGTCTTATCATAAAGGAAAACAATAGCTCTTCTCTTATAAATTACAATAGCTCTATCTGATGTAGGACAAATTAGGTATTTGTCTACGTTTAATTGTGGTGGGTTTAGGGTTAGGAAAGAAGAATTAGAGAGAAGTTACAACTGTTTAGGGGTTGTGTGAACAGTACCCGTGAACGGTAACCCTAGAAAGAAAGAAGAGAAAATAAAGAAAAGAGAGAGAGAGAAAGAAACAACAAGACCAACGTACCTATTGCTCAAAATACTCAATTTTATTAATCAATTCATTCTGCTCCTTAGCACCCTATATATATAAAGACTCTTTACTTGTACTAGTAGTATTAGGATTCCTAATAGTACAAGGACTACTATTTAACCCTAATAAATTAAACCAAAGCCCATACATAAAGACCCATAATTAAATAAGACTCATTAATAAAATCTATGGCCTATAACTATGGCCCATACCCAACCATTGTAAAATTACTAAAATACCCTTGATTTAAGAATAACCAAATAAAATATAAAAACTTAATTAACTACCATGGACACTTATTCTTGGGCCTTGCCTTAGCCTTAGACTTCCAAAGAGAATATCCTTTCTTTAACCATGTTATGATTCCGCCATCACTATCTCCCTTGTGCAATGCTATTTACATAAGGTGAGCAATCTTGTGAGTTTGTAGTTAAGCAATTTTAAATAATTTTTACTCCAAAAAATATGAAAGTTTTTATGAGAACTATTTGTGATTTGTGATATAGAAAACAAAGTAAGCACCTAATTCAATGGTGTGGGTGACGTATGAAGGCCTCCAAGAAAATAGACCCCAAAACAATTTCATTGAATCATTAACAGTGAACTTGCTTGACTTGTTCATGGATGACATATGAAGGCCTCCATGAACAAGTCAAGCAAGTTCACCGTTAATAATTCAATGAAATTGTTTTGTCATCTATTTCCTTGGTGGCCTTCATACGTCACCCACACCATTGGATTAGGTGCTTGCTCTGTTTCCTATATCACAAATCACAAATAGTTCTCATAAAAAATTTCAGATTTTTAGGAGTAAGAATTATTTGAAATTGCTTAACTACAAACTCACAAGATTGATCACCTTATGCAAATAGCATTGCACAAGGGAGATAGAGATATTGTAATTTATGAGAGGAGTTATTGTTTTCCGGTGTGGTAAGATATAAGGAAATTAGTTTAACCAAGAATAAAAATTTTACTGTCTGTACACAGTGCATGTAAATATGTTCAAGTGGTAGTATTTTTTTCCAACAAGAGTACCTTGGATAATTTTTGTCTAACAGTATCTTTCGTTGGAGTTTTTTTCTTTCGCCTTGATTATTGTTTAACCCAACTTTTACATCATTTCCCACCCTTACGACCTTCTTTCTTTTTGAGGTATTTAACCTTTTCAATTAAATTCTTCATAGGTTCTCCATGATCTACAATTTCACTACCACCCAAGGAGATTTGAGCATTGGAATTATCAAGACTCACACTAGAAAATTTCATGGAAATATGTTCAACTTGCTTTTCTAATTCCTTTGTAACACTCTCTACCAAAGCATACGCTTCTTTGATGTTAGCAACCTGAGAGGCTAATCTAACTAACATGGGACATAATCTTCTATACTATTGTGTAACTTTTAATTAACATCCCATGGATATCCTTCCCAGTATTATCTTGGACATATCCATTTTTTGCTTCTCTTGTCCATCTTTTCAAAATGTAAGCATTAGGAATTATCTTTATATTAAGTATGTTGAAAACCTTCAAAGCACGACAAAACAAAACCCAGTTGTTTCAAACTTCCTAAAACTGCATGAGATTGTCCTACTAATAGAACTACACAATACTTTATACTCTCCAACCTTTTCAAGAAGCACAACAATATATTCATGCACTGACTGGCTACAATTCCGATCTTTATTATTGTAGATGCATAGTTATACTCATTTTGGAACACTTTAAATATTGTAAGGGTATACACTTGCAATGCTTGCTTCAATAAATGTGAATTCTTCAAGTAGGCAATTTTTCCCTAGCGTTATACTCATCCTCCAATTCCTTATCCCACTTTTGTCCCACTACTCTCTCAAAATGCTAAAAAAATTCGCCCATATCCAAATTTGATTACAAGTAATCTTTCAAATTTCCATTCAAACTTTCACTAAACTGAGTACTTTGCATTCCCAAAGTAAATGCCCCCTTCATATAACATTTAGCCCATTTTGCCTTCAATTTGTATATGCCATTTAACCAACTAAGATCCTTAATTGTATAGGTCTGAGTCATTTTATCCCAAGCTTCTTCAAATTCACTCTCATTCTCATACTTATACCTACAATCTTTAAAGTCTCAAAGGAGCAATGAGCCATCCTTCATCAAATTTCCCAATTTCTTGATTCCATTTTGCATTATGTGCCAAGTACATAATCTATGCTACGTCTTTGCCATCACCTCAATTAATGCCTTTGCAATTGTAGAATCTTGATTAGTAAAGATTAGGGCTGTCCACGGGTCGGTCTGGGTCGGGTTTGTGCCCAACCTGGAACCGACCTGCCAGGACCGATCCGCCGGAATTGGGTGGCAAAAAAATGCACCCGCTGCCGACCGCTAGAGTAATTGGATCAGGCGAATCAGACAATCAACGGGCGGCAGGCGGGTCAGTTAGGGTCGAAAATCCAGAAAATGGCGAAAACCGGCATGAAAATGGCGAAAATAAACACATGAAAACGGCCAAAATCTTTGAGGTTTCTCTAGATCCGACCTAATCTAGGCCATTTTCGGCAAGATCTTGGCTAGATCCAGCGAAATCTCGCCGAGATCTTGACGAAAATGGTCTAGATCTCACCAAATCTACCAAATAGCGCCGAAAATCTTGTGGGCCGGTCGGATTTGTTTGATCGGATTCTGGAGAAGGAAAACCGACCTCCGACCCGCCAAACTCGGGTTTTGGAGGAACAAACCTGTCGCCGACCGCCGAAGAAGTCGGATCGGTTGGCGGAGGGTCGGGTTCGGTCGGCGGCGGCAGGTGGGTCAGGTTGGCCGGGTCTCTGGACAGCCCTAGTAAAGATAGATTTAGTCTTTCTACCACTATGTGCATTTAAAAAACTCTTAAAAAACCACTTGAATGATTCAGCTGTCTCATTGTATAAAAGTGTAGCCCCAAAAATCACCATCCCTCTATGGTGATTGAAACCAATAAACACGGCTAAAGGCCTAAATTTTTTTTTGGTGATTGAAACCAATAAATCACCAAAATGAGCATAATCAATTATCATTTTAGTATCCGCCCAAAATATGTTAGTTATTTGCTCTTCGTTATCCAATTGTATAGCATAATGGAACGATGGATTATGAATCAATTGCTGTTGAAAATACCTTAATAAACTACCGACTTTACCATATATCAAGCTTCATTGCCATCTAGTTCGAAGATAGTTTTTTTTTTTCGTTTTTTTTATCAATTTCATTGTAGCCATAATTTGCCCTTCCACCAGCCTCTCTACTCATTATCTCATGTGTCGCCTTAGGCTTAATTCTAGAAGCATAAGCTAAAGCAATAGCAAAAGCTTGGATGTCAAACATACTTTGTTGTGATCACATCATGATAGCAATTGCTGCAAGATGAATAAAATGGTTGTGCTCAGATACAAAATCACACACCTTATACTTTCGAGTCTCAAGAACTAATGAAACACCCATTCATGATAAGACAATAAGTCCTTATTTCCTGTCAAGGTTGACTAGTCAGATGATCTCGTTTATTAGCTTTACCAGTACTCTCTTTAGAACACAAAAATCTTCTCGATGTTATTTCTCCATCTCTTACTTTTATTTGCATAATGCTTTCGATCACTAAACCTTATTTGTTTTCCATAATTTTTCCAAAACATCTAAGCTGTCTCTAATGTATCAAACTCCATACCAACCTTTGGGGTACAATCAACCATGGTATCCTTGTTTTGACAGGAATTGTCCATCATCCTGTAAAAAAAAACTCAATTCCAATAAACTAAAACTGAATATTTCAAATATTACTAATATACCAAATATACCAAGGTCCCATTGCTAATATACTCAAACTAAATAGACAAGTTTGAAACAATCATAGCAATAGCAAAACCCAATCGACATGAAAGACAAGCACCAAAGCAGATTATCTGCTCTGTTTCTTATCTTGAACAATTATCAAACACCTTGCAGGCAAAGGGTGCCCAAAAAAACTAAAAGAGAATTATCAAACAGTGACGCAGTAAGGCAGTAGTGAAATTGCAAAAAAAAAAAAAAAAAAAAAAAAAAGGAATATCAAGCATCGGCTGAAAAAAAAAACGATAAAAGAAGAAAGGAAGAAACTTGGCAGGCAATAGACAGAGAACAAAGACTATAAAGAGTAAGATAGCTGATATATATATATATATATATATATTTTTTTTTTTTCTCTGAATTGTATTTATATTTTATTGAATATTTTTGGCAGTCCTATATGTATTGAATGAATAAAAAAAATCTAATCCGAGTCGGCGAAGAATTCTCTCCCAAACTTGAAACTTGGGAACCGCCTTTAAAAAAACGTTAAGGTATATATATAATAATCAGTCTACAATAATACGAGTGATTCAATGCTCCTACTTTCTCACAAACCTACACTTGGTTTTGCTACCAATTAATTGAACTGGTACTTTAATTTTCTGGGTTTCTTTCTTTGTTCAATTTATCATACTTTGTTGATGGTTCTGTATTGGTTCTATGGAAGAATATACATGATCTCTACCTCTCAAAACTTGTTGCAAGAGTGTAAAAAAAAAAAAAAATACACGCATCATGCATGCATGCATACACATTGTTTGTTGATTTGTCAAAGTTCAAATTTTTTTTTTTCAGCAAGATCAGTCTTTTGCACTACATGCACTCACAGGCACACAAATAGAAAAGGTTGTGATGGGTTTTTTTTTGTTTTTGTTTTTGGTTCTACAGATTTGTGTTTGAGAAGCTGATATTTTCCTTTACAACAATGACGGCAAAGACTTTTACCGTTGAGGAAGGATGGGAATATATGAAAAACAATGGGATATTAAAGCTTATTAGGATTCTTGAAGGACTGTCAGAGCCATCTTTCACAATAGCAGAATCTATGATGCTCTACACGTATTCTTTTTTTTTTTTCTTTTTTTTGCATTGAATTAACATGTATTGAATTTTTTAGTCACAAAATCACGGGTTTTTGTCAGTATGTGTGAGTGATATTTCCTTAATTTCAATTGCAGAACTGTTTACAACATGTGCAATCAACATCCCCGTCCTGATAATTCTGAGAAGGTCTATAAAAAGTACCAGGAGGTGTTTGAGGAATACATAATTCCCAAGGTAAGGAATAATGGCATTCTCTTCTGTTCAGATTTTGATTCATATTTTGTCATAAGATAATGTAGATGTGTAGGTCATTAACTTGCCTGGTCATATTTTATCATAAGATAATGTAGATGCCAATTTCTATGACTTGCATATTCCCTGTTGTGGTTGTTACTATACCTTGTTTGTGGGATAAGAATCTTGGAAAATAAGAAATTTCTGACCATGATGCTTCCTGAAGTTTTTAATACTCTTCATAAGGCCATTTATACTGTTGAGAAACTCTAAATTGTGTGCTTGGAATCAGAATTGATATGTCATTTTAATTTTACATGTTGGATTAATTCTTTCTATGGCCTTATTTTTAAGATTCCCTTTTTATTTTTATTTTAATGCTTCTGCTAGAACCTTGCATAAATAATTTCTCAATGTATCTTTGTACTAACACTACTCTTTATTTGTTTTCCTTTGCTTATCTAATTATCTTTTGGGATCCTTTGAAGGTATTACCATCTATAAAAGAGAAGCATGGTGAGATTATGCTTATGGAACTTGTGAAAAGATGGGTTAACCACAAAGTAATGATTAGATGGCTGTCACGTTTCTTCGAATATCTTTCTCGTTCCTACCTAGTTAAAAAACTAGATTTTTCTCCACTTGAGGAACTTGGAGTTACACGCTTCCGAAATCTGGTTTGTTATGAGTTCTTGATTCGTCACCTTTAATTATTTTTTTCAAGTATCTTTCCTCTTCCTCTGCTTCAAATACATTTTAATCATTCTGGTGTACCTATTTTACTTAATCTCAGGTTTATCTGGAGGTGGGTAGAAATGCCATAGATGTTGTAATTATTCTGGTAAGTATATTGCCTTATAAACTAATGAGGTTCTACTCTTTGTTATCATTAAAAGTTGAATAACCAATACCTGTCAATCAGATAAATAAAGAACGTGAAGGACAGCAAATTGACCGAGGACTGTTGAAGAATGTTTCAGATTTCTTTATAGAAATTGGATCTGAATGTATAAATTGTTATGAAATGGATTTTGAAGCACTCATGCTTCAGGATACTAGTGAATACTATTCTCGTAAGGCATCAAAATGGATTGTGGAGGATTCTTGTCCAGATTATATGTTAAAGGCAAGTGTATATGAACATAATATTCCTGAATTATAAAGATCTTCTTTTTTTTTTTGGTTTAATCTCTTTGATCTAAAACCTATTATAAATTTGCACAGGCTGAGGAATGCTTGAAAAGGGAGAGGGATAGAGTTTCTCATTACATGCATCCAAGCACTGAGAAGAAGTTGGTGGAGGTTAGTTAATATATTAATTTTTTTTTTCTAATGCATCTATTGTGGGGGGGGTATTTATTTATCATAGTAAATCCTTAAGCAACACCTCTTTCATTTGTTTTCTTTGAAGTTATGGTTTTACATCACTTAAACCCCCTTCCCCCTCTCCCTCTTTTTTTCCAAGAGAGAGAGACCCATACATCTGATATTCCTTGATTCTCAGCACTAATTAAAGCTCAAAAAATTAATGGATTATCTTCTTCTAAAAATTAATGTAATTGATGATTAATATGTTAAATTTGAGAAAACAACTTCTACTTGTGGAGAGAAAAGTACCTCATTGCACACTGATGCACAAAAAATATTTGAATAACTGCCTATCTGAGGATTCAACCTTGCATATATTATATATACGTGGTAAAATATCATCATGATGGTGTACTTACTTCTCTGTTGTAAGTCTCTTTCTCTGTTAGCCATCTGTGTTAAGGGACGTGGAAAGAAAAATTCAGCGGCATAAGAGTTTTGATCAGTAATTTCAGACTTATGAATGCAACATTAATTAAGATTATATGTTCTTGGGGAGATTGTCAGTGCTTTCAAGTTCATTTTATTCACAGCTATATAATTTGTCTGTAGAAAGTGCAACATGAGTTGTTGATGGTCAAATCAAGGCAACTGCTTGAGAAGGAGTGTTCTGGATTTTGTGCATTGCTTAGAGAAGAGAAGGTATTTTCTTGTCTAGCTTTCTTTCTCATCATTTAAAAAATTTTCTCTAACCTTTTTTACTTCCTAGATGCTTAAAAATGTTCTCTTCTTTGGATATGTTGCTTTTAGGTAGAGGATCTTTCCAGAATGTATAGACTTTACCATGAAATACCTCAAGGCTTGGAAAATATTGCTTCTATATACAAAGAGGTGGCTGCTTCTGTGCTTAGATTCATTTTGAGACTGAGATGAGCCTCTTTCACATGTTCTTTTTAAACATTACTGATACTGTTGAGGGTTCTTGTGTGGCAGCTTATTACTGGTGAAGGTACTGCTTTGGTCAAAGAGGCTGAAGATGCAGCAAGAAATCAGGTTGAGTATTTTTTTTTTTTTTTTGGTAAAGCTGGCACATGTTTAATATTCCTGTCCTCTAAATTATGCTATGATCATTGTGCATAAATTGCTTTTATGCACATGATTGCAGCCAATTTTGTTTTAATTGGAACAAAAGCGCGTCAATAAAACAAGCTTATGTATCTTCAGTTCAGATGCATGATATGTATGAATTTTAGTTCAACTTAGCAGTAATTCTATGTGATCATAAAGCCACAATATCTGTTGCACTGCATGTGATTCTGTTACAAATGGTAGACATATCTATCTTACACTTTAGACTAGTAGTGTTACCCTTAATCATAGAAGTGTATATTAGTTTTATGCTTAGTGATAATGCCATAATTTTTTTTCTTATTTTTTCTTTTCCTATTTCCATTTTTAATGCCTATCAAAATTTGACTAGTAAATTGCAGTGACACCTTGTATTTAGATAGAAATGCTGGAGGCCAATGATAGCTCTGTGGTTGAAATTATGAAGACATAAGATAATTAATGCTTCACCAAAATAGGTTGTGGAAAGAAGAGATTTCCAGTATGTGAAGGGATTTCTAGGTTATGTATGCATTGGTCAACTCTATATTCTCTCAGCATAGGTCCATTAGTAAACTAAACATGCAGTGATCTAACGATCTTTGTTTCTAATTGTTGACGATGATGCTAATTGCTAAAAACAATGTTCCAGGATGCAAGAAAAGTTGGGGTGCTGGAACAGGTAAATTTTTTAATCTGCATGATCAGTTTTTTTGGAATATTGAAGAAGGTTAAGGAGCATGATGTAGTTGTGTGGTCTTCAGGTCCTTATCAGAAAAATAATCAAGCTTCTTGACAAGTACGTGGCACAAGTGAAAGATTTGTTCTCAAACCACAGTTTGTTTAACAAGGTTTGTATTGGAGAATATTGTATGTTTAAACCTTGTTCTATCTTTTTTTGTCTAAACTCCCCTTTTCTTTGGTTCAACAGGCCCTGAAAGAGGCTTTTGAGGTATTCTGCAATAAAGCTGTTGCTGGCAGATCAAGTGCTGAACTACTGGCTGCATCCTGTGATAACATCCTCCACAAGGGTGGAAATGAGAGTGATGAGGACATTGAAGAAACACTTGAGAAGGTATGCTTATTAGAATTTTCCTGATAAAAAAAATGATGTTGAATTAGAATATAGAACAAAGGTTTTATGTTTTAAGAATAGGTCACTTCCTGAGAGGCAATGCACAAGCATTTGGTTCAATCTATCTCATTATCTCCAATAAATCTTATGTTGGTAACAGCAAGGAAAGAATTGTCTCAATTCCAATAAATAGATGTATTTTTTTTCTACCTGATTTCCTTTGAATATTCCTGGCATTGGAATTAAACTGCATAATTGATTTCTGCAGGTAGTTAAGCTGCTTGCATTTATTTATGATAAAGACCTTTTTGCAGAATTCTACAGGTATAAGTCTAAATCTTATAGTAGGTATTCATCTTGTTTCATGTTTCATTTTCTTTGTTGTTTGAAATAGAATTTATTATTTTATATTTACAAGTTGGCACCCATATTTGTTTCTTCTGACTGTTGGCAGGAAGAAGCTAGCTCGCCGTCTACTTTTTGATCGGGGTGCTAATGAGGACCATGAAAAGAGTATTCTGTCCAAGCTGAAGCAGCTGTGTGGTGGACTGTTTACATCAAAGATGGAGGGGATGGTTAGTTGGCCTAGGTTATTGAGCTTAAATTTTCTATATGTGCATATATTTTGTGTTAATTAAGAGTATGCTTAGCATCTTTTTATTCTTCCAGGTCACCGATATAATATTGGCACGGGAATATCAGACCAAATTAGTGGAATATCTTCGCAGTAACTCAAATGCAAATCCTGGGATTGATTTTAGTGTCACAGTTCTTACTAGTGGATTCTGGCCAACTTATAAATCCTTTAATCTCAGTCTCCCCACGGAGATGGTAATGTCCACTTCTATAGTCAAACATTGACTTTCCAGTACTGGTGTGATTTTTCAGGAAAGAGAAAGGTGTTGCCTAATGTTTTAATCTGTTTACATATTTTTTGATTCAGGCAAAGTGTGTCCAGGTTTTTAAAGATTTCTATGACACACAAACAAAACACAGAAGACTTACATGGATCTATTCATTGGGAACTTGCAACATTAATGCAAAGTTTGAGACAAAAACTATTGAACTGATAGTGTCAACCTATCAGGTAATCTACACTCTGCAACCTTCATGCTTTATTTGGAAAAGAGGACAAGGGGATGTTGGAAACCTTATTATTGGAATGAGATTAATGACTTTTAAAATATGGAATTTAAAGGTTTTTTTTTTTTGTTGATATTTGACAGGCTGCGGCGCTGTTGCTATTTAACTCTTCAGATAGATTGAGCTTTTCAGAAATCAGAACTCAGTTGAACTTGACTGATGATGACTTGATTAGATTGCTTCATTCACTTTCATGCGCCAAATATAAGATCCTTAAAAAGGAGCCAAACACAAAAACTATCTCTCCAACTGACAACTTCGAGTTCAACTACAAGTTCACTGACAGAATGAGGAGGATTAAGGTCTCAGATTGTTTTAGAATCCTTAAATTTAACTTATAACTTCTATTCACCCTTGCCTTTTTTGCTTTCTTTTGGTTTCCGTTGTTCTTTTTTATATTAAAGATTATTTTTTTTCTTATATTGCTCAATGAAGATTCCTGTCCCACCGGTGGATGAAAGGAAGAAGGTAATTGAAGAAGTTGACAAAGACAGGCGCTACACTATTGATGCTGCAATAGTCCGCATCATGAAAAGTCGGAAAGTTTTGGAGCTCCAAAAGTTGGTCATTGAGTGTGTGGAGCAGTTGAGCAACATGTTCAAGGTACAGCATATACTTCTTCATATGTGATATTGAAAAAAAATAAAAATAAAAAAATAAATAAACAGTCTTCGATTAGCTTTAATTTAACTGCAGTTGAAATCAATAGATGAATTATTTTTATGAATTTGAGAGGCCAACCATTAAGACTTTAAGCATATAATATTAACAATTTAGGTAGTTAGTGTTCCTGGTTAACTGTCTTGAATAATTACAGCCCATTTTATGTTGTAGCAATTTGAAATTCTTGTGCAGCTTTGCATTTTATCTAAAGTTAAAAAAAATAAGATATGGATTGAGTAATTTTAGGGAGTATAGCCTGTATTCTTCTTTTCTGCTATATTATTTCTCTAATAACTCCTCCTTTACAATCTGATCATGGATGAACTTGGAATGTGCAGCCTGATATTAAATTAATCAAAACGCGAATTGAAGATCTTATCACTCGTGATTTTCTGGAGAGGGACCAAGACAACCCAAGCATGTTTAAGTACTTGGCATGACAGGTATATATTTGGATCTTGGTTCTTTCCACAAGCTGGAATGTGAGTTATAGAGAATTCAAACTCCAAATGTTGTATGGTTACTGAAAATTCAGCTGTAAACGTTGAGCAATCAACCCATTTGAATAATAACTTTATGCTTTTACTAGGGATTAATTACCATTACATGATTACTATTGTTTAAGCCTTTTAGGTAGATAGATCACTTTTAGTGTTTTGTTATTTTCGCATTGTTACTTGTTATTCTTGATGAAGCCATGTGATGGCTTTGCAATCTTTGTATAAAGAATCATGAATAGTTAGTGATACATATTCAGCAATTTTATTGGATCTTTAATTTGATCTAATATCGTTTCCTATATCTGGCTTCCTGTCTTTCCATTACAAGGATCATTGATTGTATGTGTGCCTGTCTTGGTTTGAGAAAGCTTGCTAACTGGAAGCCCATGATGGCTTTGAAAAACGTTTGTTCTTCAAGGAACTATAATAAGGTTCTTATCATGCTGTATTACTGTATCTGATACATCAGATGTTAGTCAATCAGACAAAAAATTGAGAGATCAATTGATTCTGCCAGCAACACCCTAGAACATAGTTTCTAGGTCTTTGAAATTAATTTTACCTTTCTACCAAAAGAGCAAGTACATTTTACCTACTCACCTCTTGTTACAGAATAAATGGACAAAAGATGAGTAAATATATTGTCACTGAACAATAAGAGTTGGAACTTGGAGCCATTGAGTCCCCTTAATAAATGGAAACTATCATGCAACTTCAAAATTTGGACATGCAGGATTTTATGGTGATTATGTTCTTTTCCTTCAGAAATTTTTTATTGTTGGCTTTATTAACCTTATTGTTGAAATTATGGCCATTATTTTCCTTTTAAATTTCTTTGCTTGTTGCTTCTATGACCCGTGGTTCAGGCGAAATAAAGGATAGATGTTTATAAGGCCTGATATATTACTGCAAAAACCATCTCTTTTTTATTATTTATTTTCTCCAATGTTTTAGGCAAGATAAGGAAATCATAAGCTAAGTACGAATATCACATTTAGAATCATTGACAAGGTCATTAATAGTTGTGTAGTTTGATGGTATTATCTGGTCTCCCTTATAAGGAGAATCACAATTCAAATTTCTCCTCCTCAGTTGTTGTAAAAAGTATTTTTAAAAAATCATTAACAAAATCAGTAGCTTATAATTAGAGATAACTAAAAATGTCACGCTCGAGTCAAATCTATATCAAGTATTTACAGAATTTCTCTCTCGAAAGCATCTACAGAACTTTAGTGCAATAATTTGCCTAACTATTGTTTTCATTTATACTCCACTTCCTAGTAGGCATTTCCACCATTCATGCATGTGAATTGATCAATATTTTTAAGAAAGCAATTAGATCCAAGTATCTTTCATGTGTCGTTTCACACGTATAGATGCTGTTTGGCTCAATCTCTAGAGGTTGCCTAACATCTTGAAATGGGCAACGAACCATAACTACATGCTCCATAAGACCTCCCAATTTCCTAAGAAAATGAATAGTAATGTTACCAATACAACATAGAAAGAGACTAAAGTGGAATTCCAGTGAAGATATGCTTTCAAAAATATAAATACATAAATATATATATATATATACACAGACCTATATTTTAGTTTAATCATTTTATATTTTTCATAGTAGTCTTTAATTAAAAATTTTATTCATTTTGAATGTATTCCTTTAGCTTAATCTGCACAATTCAGCCTATCAAACTAACCGTTATTTTGAAAAGTGAAAAATACTAAAATTAATAGCGAGATTGAATGAAACTAAAATAAATGACTAGATTAAAACATATTAAAATTAAAGGATTGGAAAGGGGAAAAAAAAAACAAAGAATTGGAATTGCCAATAAGTCAAAATTAAAGAGTGCAATTTGTAATTTTTTTAAAATTTTTTTAAAAAAAGCCCAATAAAGGTGCATTGACGATGGGGAGCAAGCAACAACCAAGGGTGAGGGAGGGAGAGAGATGACAATCTTAGGAAAAGATTGCGACCTCCCATGACCATTTATGGGTTTTTTTTTTTTTTTGGCAAAATCACAGCCTCTCAATCTCATGATAAAATTTGAGTTTTTTTTTTGTAAGATTGCGGCCTCCTATGACCAACTATGGTTTTTCATTAATGAGAGATTTTTTGAAGAAACATATATATTGTAAGATAGTCGGTTAGATAGTCTCCTACCTCTTTCACCCATTATTTATGGCATAAAACCCTTCATCAACCAATAAATCGACATTTAGGCTACAAGATATGTTGGGTCAAATGATTGGATCGGGTATCTTTTTTTCGGTTGACACCCCTTAATAAAAGTTATTATAAAAAAAAAGGTAGAATAAAAATTTTCTTCCATGATGATGGATGGCTTTAAGGAAAAGTGCAAGTTAAAAAGCACCCATCGTATTTTCATGTCAACAAGGAAGATGGAAGAGGTTGTCAAGATTTCCAAAACCCAACCCCCCAAAAGAAGTGACAGCCTACTCAAATCGAATGTGACGTGTGATGGAGAGTTGGGTGAGGAAAGTTTTTAGTTGGTCCAATTAAATCTTAGCATTGTTGTTTTTTCTTGTTGTCAAGGCCTCAAGAGCTATTATGTCCATGTCCAGTCATACAAATTGAATTAAAAAGCAACCCAAAAGTCATATGTGACATAAAGAAATTCTTATATTTCTTTTTATAAAGTGATCCAACGGTTTTGGTGGGTGTAGGTTAGATTTTAATCCCCACCAACATCATTTATCCAAAGCCAATTAATTAATTCATTAAAAAAAAAAAAAAAAAACAACAACAACAACAACTCTACCAGTGTGTCATTTTATATAGTATGAAATACTCTGTTTTAATAAGATATATACCATGAAATATTTAACAAATAAGGTTTTTTTTCCCTGAAGTACTTAACAAATAGGTTAGATGCATATAAATATAAGATTATTTATTAAAGAAAAAGACTTTCAAGTTGGATTAGTAGTCAAATAAAGATTTCTTGGTAAACAAGAAAAAAAAAATGTTTTTACAGATATTATCCATCCTTGGATTTTGATGTGAGTGTCACTTTAGCCCTTAAACTTTTGACTTAAACAATTAAGAATAATGCTAGAGATACAAACTATTTTACAAATTTTTTTATAAATTGCTGATATGATGAGTGATTATTAGTAGATGAAAAAGTGATATTAATGGTAGGTTTAAATGAAAACCAATAGGAGGTTAGCCATATCAACATTTTGTAAAAATGTTGTAAAATAATTTGTAGTTGTAGCATTACTCAACAATTAAACCCCATAACTTTATATTTGTGATAAATCATTAAAAAAATTTAGGGTAAAATATTAAAGTTAAACATATTTAATCATGTGATGTGCACGTGATTTTACCCAATCATATTAAAAGTCCAAAAATGATATTTGTGAAACCCCCTAAGAATTTTTTTTTTTGATACAAAATATAAATTATATTCTAACATAATCTAAGTGTATATGTGCGTGAAGCTCTCTCATGGAGACTTGAATTCTGACATTTACCCTCCACACCTCACAAGCACCTATACTTATGGAGTGACCATCGCGCCAAGGGTATGTGTGAAACCTCCTAAGAATTAATAAAAGAGATGTTAAGGTGACCATTGGAAAATAGTATAATAAATCATAAAAGTTTTTTTTTTAATATTTATTATATGGATGACATGACTTCAATTACATTTTTTGAATAATTTGATAAATACAACAATTAAGGAGATGAATATCACATGTCATATTTCCTTGGGACATCAAGAAATGTCAAGCAAGAAGAATTGAAAGACTTTAGAATAGATGTCATCAAGTACAACCTTTAAATTTGAGCTATTCCATTGAGAAACTTACCAAAGAACCACCTAAAAAAATTTACTTTTTCGTTTTTACTCTCTTTACACCATGGAGAAAAAGAATAAATATTCTGAATTTAAACCACTATAATAAATCTAATTTAACCAAAATACCAAGACCTAAATCATATTTGACCTCAAATTTAAAGAACCAAAAAACAGAAACTATACTGATGGAGGGTACGGGGTCTAATGGAGACAGAGATGTGACTGTCTTCTCAAATATTTTCAATCTCTCCACTTTCTATGCCTAATCGATCTCTCTCTCCACTTTCTATTTAGATGGATTTAATGTTTGATTTTTGAAGCAATTAGTTTTCTTTTTATACAGAGAGGCTATCAAATGGTGTTTTAACGTTGTGAAACAGTATAATTTATCGCTTTTTAATTGTGAACGTGGCTAAAAGTTAGATGGGTCTTTTTTCCTATGTGGCAGCACTGCCACTTTTGATGCCTAACCAGGTCTCTCTCTCCATTTTCTGTTTGGATGGGTTTAATGTTTGATTTTTGAAGCAATTAGTTTTCTTTTTATACGGAGAGGCTATCAAATGGTGTTTTAACGTTGTGAAACAGTATAATTTATCGTTTTTTAATTGTGAACGTGGCTGAAAGTTAGATGAGTCTTTTTTCCTATGTGGCAGCACTGCCACTTTCGACGCCTAACCGGATCTCTCTCTATTGTTCTCTCTCTCCACTTTCTATTTGGATGGGTTTAATGATTGATTTTTTGAAGAAGTTAGTTTTCTTTTTATACTGAGAGGCTATCAAACGGTGTTTTAACGTTGTGAAGTAGTATAATTTATCGCTTTTAATTGTGAACATGGCTGAAAGTTAGATGGGTCTTTTTTTTTTATGTAACAACATTACCTTAATTGCAGGGAAAAGCTTTTGCTTTTATATATAGTATTAGATGTTGTTCTTTGTGGTAATGTTTTTTTTCCTAATTTTCATTTACAAAATCCAACTTAAATTTTATTATTGTGTGGCTTTATCTAGCATTTTGTTAGTAAATTTCATTAAAACTTAATAAATGTTAGACTCAAAGTCTCAATAAATATCACATAATAACTCAAGTAAAAATCACAGTAAATTTTTTTTATTTTTTATTTTTAAGATAGAGAAATAGTTATAGAAACTAAGAACCAGTTAGGTAGTTTAAAAAGAAGTGTTGTTTTGTCATAACACGTGCCAATAAAACTATGAACCTTTTTTCAAAAATAAGAATACATCTATCACTAGTTCATTGGCTTGCATGCACAAATGTATTTTTTTTTTTTGAAAAAGTTTTAACCTATGGCGTCTGTGCTAATAATAGTTTTTATTAATCAGATCAAGATACCACTCAGTTTTTGACGTAGATAGAAATTGAACCCCAGCTCATTGGCTTGCATGTACGAATGTATATTGATTATGTGTATTTTTATAACTATTATTATGTCCACGAGATACACCGCCTAACAAAAATTATATGTAAACTAAATAACAATATAATAAAAATTCAATGATAACAAATAATTTAAAAAAAGAAAAGAAAAAGAACATACCTTATTTTAAATTACATAATAAACACACATGATAAGTCCAAATTCTTATCAAAAATCAAATATTAACAATTGGTTATACAATAATTTAAAATGAATGAAACTCATTTTAATTTAATATTTGCATTTTAATCGCCTTTTTTTATTTAATTTTAAAAAAAAATTGGGTTATAGAATTTCACTAAAAACCAGCTAGGCTAATAGTTTCAATTTTCTTATATTGAGTCACGTAGCAAAATTATGTCATATAACTTTTAGTGTCAATATGATGTATACGACCCAACTTTTATTTTATCTATATATATATATATATATATATATATGATAGATTATTAAAATAATATAAAATAAATCTTGAAACTTGTTTTAAATTTCTACGAACTCTTAGCTGCCGTTTGGATTCGCGTTTTGTGCGTTTGCACGTTTTGCGTTTTTTTTTTTTTTTTTCAACGCCTATGAACAGTAACTGGCACTATTCATACACATGATTATACTGTGTGGGAGACAAAGTTATTGTTCACGCACTGTTCATGGGACCCACAACCACTTTATTAAAAAAAAAATTAAAAATGGGTCCCACGACACTATTTACACATTTAAAAATTATTTTGCTACAGTGTTTTCATTTTTTAGTTTCAGCAAAAATAAGTTGTATCCAAACGAACCCTTAGTAGTAAAATTATAATCAAAGAAGTACTTTTAAAATTTTTTAAAATTTTGACAATAGAGTTAGAGATATTATTTTTTAAAGATAAGTTTAAATAACCACTCATGTATTTATATATATATATATCACAATTATGTGAATCTTTGTTATTTTTACTAATAGAGATTTGTTGATGCCTTGATGGTATGAATTTAAATTAATTTAAAACTAGCCAATTATTAATTATGTAATTTATTTAAATTTTTGAAAAAGGTAGTCATTTTTTTAGAAAGAAAAAGGGTAATCGCTTGGTGAAAACAAAAGTTTAGTTACTTGAACCATAAATAAATAGACATTTGGTACAAGTACAACCAAAACTTTAGGACTCAACTTTTATTATATATAATATATATATATATATATATATATATGATATTATGTCATATGAGGACAATTTGAATTTAAATTTTTTTAAGTATAAAATACCTTCTTCTTTTTTTTGAAAACAATTATTAAATACATTTCCCTCTCTCTTGTGTGTGTGTGTTTGTTTCTCAAAAAAAAAAAAAAAAAAGTATTAAATACCTTAACTTGTGATCTGCACTCCTTAACAAAAATCAAATTATTATAATATTTTATAATTAAAAAAACAAAAATCAAATTAAAAGCA
The DNA here is from genome assembly GCA_019022515.1 of Quercus aquifolioides. Classification (NCBI taxonomy): domain Eukaryota; kingdom Viridiplantae; phylum Streptophyta; class Magnoliopsida; order Fagales; family Fagaceae; genus Quercus; species Quercus aquifolioides. Next base: position 41,502,383 of record CM032331.1, on the reverse strand, counting down.
TAACATCATAAGGGAGAGAATAAAATAATTGTCTTGTCATCCTTTCTCATCAATGTGAGCCTCCATACAAATAATTCGTGTTTGGATAATCCTCCATTTTTTAGCCCATGCGATTTATATAAATCATGTGTAAAATAGGTTTATTTATTTATTAATTTAAATGTGTAAATAGGCTTTACATAATCATTGAAAGACAAAGTAAAATTTTCTTGATTATAATAAACCAAACAATTACTAGAAAATATCTTTTTAATTACAAGTAAAAAAAAAATAACGGATTGATAATTTAGGTGATTAACGGGCCAATTTGGCAATGCCTTTTTTATTTTGCAATATATATTAAATTTTTTTTTTTTAAGAAAAAATTTGGAAATTTTTTTATTGGAGGTTTTTTTTTTTTTTTTACAAGATAGAAATTCTATTCTAACATGATCAAAGTATATATATATATATATGTGTGAAACTCCTTCCTAAAAACTTAAATCTCAACCCTTATCCCTCACACCCCACAAACATTTATAAAAAGTTTACCATTTATCAATGTAGGTGAAAAATGTCTCACCACACCAATTTTTTTTTTGGGACTTGGTTTCTTAATATAGTTTACAGTTTTCTTCTTAAAAAAAGAAAAAGATCTGAATGTGTAGACTGTAGAGTGACATTTTTTTTTCTTTTCTACAAAATGATGTAAAAAAAAAAAAAAAAAAAAAAACCATCTTTTATCTCAACAAAAAAATTCCTGATAAACAGAAATTATAAAATGTTATATTTATTAATTTATTTTCAATTTGCAAAAACAAAATTATAGTCAAGAGCTTTGTAGCTGTATCTGTTTGTGAAGATAACGGAGCTACGGGTCTTATTCTTTGGAGGAATCCAATCAGCAAAGATTCTACAACATCATCATCCTATTCGGCTATTCCTAGAAAGTTAGCTCTGTTAGATTTTGCTTCACACAACTCCCAGGATTCTTAAAAAGTAAGCTTTTTCTAATTTATATCGAATGTCAGAAACAAAGCACTGAGCCTTGTTCTCTTTTACACACAGTTCATCAGCTTCTTCGTCTATGTTGTGTTGGTATTTGGCCAAATGGGTTCATTCCATTGATGGGTTTTGGAGCAAAGAGGCTGTTCTCAAAAGGGTATAGCTTGGATTTTTTTGGTACCCTTTACTTTCTTTTGGGATTGTTGCTGTTCTATGATATGTGAAGGAGTTTTATGAGGAAATGGGGGTTCATTCTTTGATGGGTTTGCATGTACTTAGGTTGCTCTTAATTGGGTAGAGTTTAGGTTCTTGATTTGTGCTCACAAATGGGCCTTATATTTTGGGTGTTGTTGTTTGTGAAGTTGGAGTTTATAAATTGATGGTCTTATTTGGAATTTTGATATCTGTTCACGGAAAGGTACCTTACATTTTGTTGTTGTAGTAGTTGTTGACATGGTTGTTTTTTGATTGCTTATGCATTCTGGGGTTTAAGATATTTATTTCTGCAATTGATTATTACTCAAAACAAGAGAGAAGTTATTTAGGCACATTCTCAGCTTTGATGCTGAAAATTGAGTCATAAGAAGATTTGTTTCCTGGAATTGGGATGGTGGTTTTATTTCTGTGGAAGTGGTTTTTAAGTTTACACTCTGTAACCAAATTTTCCCCTGCAGAGTTAGAGCTTTTTTGATTCTTAGGTTCTGGAAATTTTATTTCCTCAATTTGTGATTCATGGAAATTGCTGTATTTGGGCTTTTTATGCTGAGAATTAAAACCAAGAGAAAATTTTCTGTTGTGGAATTTGGGTAGTGTATTTACTGTGGAAGGGAGAGAGAGGAAATGGATTTCTGGGTGGTTGCAGTTGCTGCTGGTGCTGGATATTTAGCTAAGTATTGGCAAAATATTTCAAAAAGGAACAGGTTTAGCTTACCCGAGTTGTCATCTGGGGATTCTAATTGTGGGAAACCCGACTCCCAAGGTCGTTCCTTCCACCGATTGGCACAAAGACAGAAACTAGCAGATGATGTTTCTACTGATAGTAAAAGGGTTTCTAATGGGAGACTTTCAGATATGTACCAAGTGGATAGTGCTTCAGCAGTAGAAGTGGCTTCCACTAGTGGGTTTGATGGTGAAAAGCTGGGGAGCACAGGAGAATATGAAGATCGCAATTTACTTTATGTATCCAGCTTAGCACCAGGATGCTCAACAAATGAAAATGTTTTAGAGCATGAGGCTGGAAATAGGCTAAGTGGTGATATCAGTGATAACTTTGAATATTTACCTAGCCCTTCGGGTTTTTTTTATGGTCCTTCAAGGAATAGAAGCTCTCTTCGAACTAAATGTTCAAATAGGCAATTTATCAAACCCGCATCTTCCCTGGAAAGTTGTCTTATGGCTCAGCTATACAAGGTACACGCTGAAATGGAAGACTATGTATTTAGTTTCCTTCCATCGGCATCTACACCAACTATGAGGCCATTATTTGTTTCTGATGGAAGCCAAATACTCAACAGAGCATATGGTCATTCTTTCGGTGCACAAATTGGATTTAAGGAGAACAAGGGGCATAACGATGCCTACTTGGAAAAGAATGAAAATGTGTACGGCATTCCTCCACTAGAGTTCACCAAGAAGATGAAAAAGACAAGAAAGGGGCGGAGTGGAAGATTGAGTAGCTCAATTAAACTGGTGAATGGAAAACGCATCTATTCACAAGATGGTATGGTTTTCATTTCCTTGATTTTTCTTTAGAGCTTATCTTTGAATGACTTCTACCAATGCTAAGATTTTTCTCAGACCTAGAAGGAGAAAAAAGAAAAAAGAAAGGAATTGATCCTTCTCTCTGTCTCCCCCCCCCCCCCCCCCCCCCCCTCCTCTTTTACTGTTTTAATGTTAATCTTCTAGCATCTTGGATTTAAACATCCAACCCCCCTTAATTCTTTTCCCAAATTCCAATTTAACTAACGTCAATAATTCTTAAATCCTTTCACAACAAAGCACAACCAACAATCCTTATTGGGATGTGGGAATTGAAGTTTCTACATCAGATGTGGAGACAGCAATCTTTCCTGTGCTTCCCTTCCATTAAAAGTTCCCATGAGAAACTGATTGTAGAATTTAGAGAGCCCACTGTGTATGCAAACATGATGTCATTGCTCCATTTGCTTTAAGGATTTGACAAACTTATGATTAATATTGGATACTGGTAGATTTCATTAGCATTTAGTGGTGCACTTCGTGTGCTGATGGAGCAAGCTTGTGGTATTATTCCTTTTAAAAATATGTAGCCTTTACTGTTACAAAGCTCTTGGAAAAATATCTGATGGAAATCTCTATGCTAGAAAAGAAGTATATTGAGACTCCAATGAATTAGGTTGATGGTAAATGTTAAAGATGTTGGGTTTATGGTAATGTAATGGCTCAAGAGCCCCAAGATATTGGGCTTTATCCCGTGGATGTAGGCTGTTGGCTGAACCATGCAATCCCTTGTGTTCTTCTCTCTTTCTTGCTTCCACTTCTCTATATTATTTTATTCTTGTTTTTAACAAAAATCACAAAAGTTAATTGTGTCCAATACTCTTTTTATTTATGACTTTGGTTGTGTTTATATGATGGTAATAAAATTCATGTCATTTCCCTAACACTTTCACACTCATCAGGGTCACCAGATAGTATGATTCTCTTCTGTCTTGGGATTTCTATTGGCATAATAGCTTCTATCTTGACAAATAAAAGAGAAGTAGACAATCTGAAAGAGGTGTTGAAGCAGACTGAGAACTTGGTTCAAGATCTGCAAGAGGAACTAGAGATGAAGGATTCAATGACTGTGAAAGAACTGGCTAATGATAACTACGAATCTCAGGATACATGTGATAACTCCTGTGACAGGGCTCTAAATGCTTTTTCCCCTGAAATGCATTTAGATGGTTCAACAAAATATGATGATAAAAAATCATATGATCAGAAGGCAGAGGAGAGTTCAGAAACTATGAGTAAAATTGAAGCAGAGCTTGAAGCAGAACTTGAGAGGTTGGGACTAAACATCAGTGCACGTAGTTTGGACAGAAGATTGTCTGATATTGTTGAGGTAAGCTCATCTCTTTATCTTTGTATTCTTAGTAAAAGGTTGATAACATAGCCTCGCCATTCAATGGTGCTCTGCCATTGACATTAGACTAGGTGTTTAGCTGTATCATTCATTATTTTTTCTTGTTTATAGAAATCAAATAATGTGAAGATATTTTGTCTAATCGAGTAAAGACAAATGCCATAGAACTCTGCCTATGAAGTTATATAATTCTTCATTATGTCAATTTAAATCTAAGTTATTTATTTTATTTTTTTGATAAGTAATATAACTTCATTGAAAAAAGAAAACAATACAAAAAAACAAAGCAAACAAGCAGCTTACTGAAGAACTAGAAAAAACAGCGAAAACTATAGAGCAAAGAAAGAACAATGATTTAACAAACAGTCAAAGAATTAAAAGTAAAAACACCCAAAGCATTTGTCCACTCTAGCAAAGTTTGGAGAAAAAACAACTTCATATCATGAGTTGATCTCTCACATCCTTCAAAAGTACGAGCATTCCTCTCCTGCCAATTTCCCCACATAATACAATGAGGAATCATACTCCAAATCACCAAGGACTTACGTCTGCTACATTTATACGACCAACTTGCAAGAAGATCCACAACACGACATGGCATAACCCAATGAACCCCAAATAAAGAAAATACCATATTCCACAACTCTCTAGCTACATGACAATGTAACAATAAATGATCAATGGACTCCCCATCCTTCTTGCACATGCAACACCAATCCAACACAACTACTATCAGTTTCCGCAAATTATCTGTAAAATTGAAAACCCCACTGGCAGAAGGTTTCCAGCATAATTGATCCATTCCATTCCCTCTCACCAAGACAGAATAAATTAAATCCAAAAAGTTGACCACCAACTTATCTATCAAAAAAAAATTGACCACCAACTTATCTATCAAAAAAAAAGTTGACCACCAACTCCAATTCCCAGTCTTGTACTGGACGAACAAAATTAAAATTCGAATGGAAACCATCCCCTGAGGAAGATAAAAGCTCTACCACAGAAGATTCCTTATTACTGGCAATACTGAATAATTCTGGAAAGACGTCTTTTAAAGGAGTCCCCCCACACCTAAGTTCTTTATTTGAACTAAATGTACAATAATGTTAATGAAATACCCGTCCTACTTTCTATCTTTTGAGTTTAATATACCATATTAACATATAAGTATTTTGATTGATCTCCTCATTGATAGGGTATCTAGGAATTTCTAGTTTTCTGAAAAATGCCCTTATCAGGTTAGTTGAGGATTAAAACTTTCCAGATTGCTTAAAGCTGAGACACATCTTGTTCAATCTAATGGAATTCAAGTATTACCTTTGCCCATATTGTTTGTCCATAACTCCATTTTGGGAAGTTCCAAAATATTGTTCATTTTTGAAAAGTCAATGGAAATTTTTTATAACTTTCCTAACTTACCCTTTATTTAATTTGAAGTCAATACCCTTTTTTTAATTTGCTTTACCTGAGTTTAAATTGAAGAGGGTAGTTTTGAAAGCAAGTAGCTTTTTATTTCAAGGATACTGCATTAAATAATGTCACATTAGACCTGTTCAAGATTCGTTTTTCATTGTATGTGTGTGTGTGTGTATTTGGTTAAATCAAACGGCAACACTAGGGTACAGGACAGGATAGTCAAATCCCCCTTTTCCATGGGTTCAACCCTAGAGTGCCCCCCCTCCCCCTTGGCCCCCTATAAAGAGGATAAAAGTATTCACATTGTTCTTTCATTCACTCTATGGATAGTCGCATTTGCCACTGTCAATATTCCAAAACATGAAAGTGGGTCATTCAGTCAGGTAGTTGTAGTCATTTGACTTATTCTGTTACTCAAGCACTCCATCAACATGGCAGCATATAAATAGTGCTTGAGCCAGACTAGTGTCAATGACATAGGTATCAAGTTTTAGTATAATCATGGTCATGTTGTTGATTCCAGCCTTTCAACAACAAATTTTTATCACAGAAGGTAGCAGCCATGTTTAGGTGGGATCAAACTTAGATAACATTAATCAATGTCATGGATATTGCTCTAATCACTTTTCTCTCTGTAAATTTACTCTCTTTTTTTCCCCCTTAGCGAGGCAAACTTGTTGAATTGTTTGCTTCAAAGTGCTAATAGAGCTTGATATATGTGCAGCTTGACCCAGACTTCGTAGCAGATTTTACTCAAGGTGAGTTGAGAGAAGACATGATCCATGGGCAAGCTGCTGCACAACCTAAGTCAAATCAAGATGCAAGGGACACCTCCACCCCGCACTCTGGAACCTATGCTGTTTCACCCAGAGAGCTCAGCTTGCGTCTGCATGAGGTTATCCAATCTAGACTTGAAGAACATGTGCAGGAGCTTGAGACAGCCCTTCAACACAGCCAGAGAAAGTTAAAACTCGTGGAATCAGGGCATAAGAATTCTTGGAAGGAGTTCTCAAGCAATGAACGGAGATATTCCTCTACCCAAGAATGTTCAATTGCAAATGAATGTAATCCTATGGCCCAGCCTCTGGTTATGAATCTCTCAGGGGAAGCTCTAGATGCATACAATGAGGCTTATATAGAGTTGATGAAGATAGATGATTCAGAAGACCAGGATTTATCATTAGTAACCCATGAAAATAAGCATCAAGAGGGCTTCAATCCATCTGATCAACATGCATTTGAGGGTCAAAATGGTGGGATAGGTGGTTCAATACCACATCTTGCAATCGATGATGATACATTATCTATGGAATTCTTTTCTAGTAAGACAAAAGCATTTGGAGGGCACACATCCGAGGTTAAGGAATTTAATGATGTCTGTGTAAGTGAAGATGAAAATAGTGATTGTGATGATGAAATTGAGAAGCAGTTGATCATGCAGATTGTGGAGAAAACCAAGAAAGGTTCTCCTGTAGTTCTAAATGCACAAAGAGTGTTGTTTTCAATGGATGAAAGTGAGCATTGAATTGAAACAAAATTAATTTTTGCAGTGTATAGGGTATATAAAGAGGATATTCATTCAATACTACATCATTTATTATTTTTTTGAGGATCATTTCATATTTTATTTTTGTCCAGTTATTTCCTCGTTTTGTTTGATTAACTTTCTAAAACTCAAAATGTAAGACTTGAAATCAGCACCAGCATTGTTAGTCTCGTGACGGAAGTCAGTATGTGTATGTGTGCGCACACTAACTTTCTAAAACTCAAAATGTAAGGCTTGAAATCAGCACCAGCATTGCTTGTCTCATTATGGAGTCAGTATGTGTATGTGTATGTGTGCGTGCATCTATATTTTTGGGTATATGTTTGTATATACTTTAATTACATGCTTCATCAACCATCCAACAATCCAAGTTGGTTCTCTTTTCATGTACATCTATAAAGCCTTTAAAGTGTGTTCCATTCCAGCCATCAGTCTTAATTTTTATTCTCTGTTTTTTTTTATCAAATACTGGTAGCCCCTTTGGATATCCAAGGTTTGAAGCGATTGTGTGCCCCAGGTTTTGCGGTGCTAGTGTATATCTATGAAATAAAAAACGTGAGATGGAAAGGCCAAGAGTGTGACTGTGAGAATCTTGTTGATTTGGAGAGCTTTTGCTTGTATCTAGTGTATATCTATGAAATAAAAAACGTGAGATGGAAAGGCCAAGAGTGTGACTGTGAGAATCTTGTTGATTTTGAGAGCTTTTGCTTGTATCTGTGAGCTTAGTTTCGCTTATTGCTAAACAAACCTGAGTTTCGGAAATATGAAAATTGTAGTTAAGCTTCCAGTAGCAAAATGCGAGGCTAGTCTTGTTGGTCAATTTTTGGCTAAGCCTCCTTTTTTTGTCTGCTATGGAGTTCATTTGGTTCTGTGCAGACTTACTGTGTAAATAGACTTTATTTGTTCATATTTGAGGACATTGGTATCCATGATGTTGTCCTGGATAAAAAAGGTCTAGTACGTCTTCAATCAGCTGTTAGTCCTCATAAACTGGCCTCCAGGAATGCAAGGCTCCAAGATGTCTCTTTCTAAGATCCCTTAATGGATTAAGATTTTACATTTACCTGTAGAATATTAGGATCCATTTTTCTTGAGCTACATTGCAAGTGGTATGTGCAGACCATCATATACAAATGAAGTTACTGAGGATCAGAAGCGTATTGGATATGCCAGAGTTTTTGTTGAAGTTGATATTGATTCTGAGATGACTACGGATACGGGGGTGGAAGTTTCTAGAACTGGAAGTCAACCTCATGGGTTGCCATCAAATGTACTCACTGCAAGGCTTTTGGCCATCCTTCAAATCTTTGTCAAAAAAGAGAGGAAGGTTTGGGTTCTCAAGGGAAGTACGGCTAATGAGATGAAGGTGAATTTGTGGGGTGAATCACATTAGAAAGATATGCCTAACAAAAGCCATAAGGTAGTGCAAAATGGTACTCCAATTAGTAACAGAGGTGGTGTAGTGCAGAGTAATTCATTTACAGCTTTGGTATCAGAAAAACCAAGCAATGGTGAAGGTAGGGAAAATATGGAAGAAGAGAGAGAAAGAGCATGCTGTAGAAGTTGTGGCTAATCACTTCACTATTACCATTCAGTAGATTTTAGAATTTGCCTTTCCAAATAAAGGCAAAAGTGATAAGGGTAAGTCAAAAGGTTGGTGAGATTAATGAGGATTCAAAGAGGGGTTTTATCCCTTCTCCTTCCTCTTGATATGAAGATCCTTGTTTGGAATACTAGGGGTCTCAATGATCCCTTTTAAGTAAAAGGAGGTGAGAAATTTGTTGAATAGAAAGAAAATATCCACTCTTGACCTAGTTGAAACTAAGGTGAAGGAGTAAATTGCTCATAGAATCCAAAAGTTCATTGCTGAAAGGTGGCAATACATAGCAAACTATCAGTCATTCATTTGATTGCATCTAGGTGTGTGCTGGGACAACAATGAGGTGGAAATCTAAAGTGGTTTTTTTCCTTCAATTACACATCAAATATTGGCGATACTTAAGGTAATCTAAAGTAGTTTGGTTGCATTGCTAAGGAAGTTGCAAGAGCCATATTGGATCTTCAATTGGCTAAAGCAAATTTGCTCAATTATATTGGCGATACTAATCTTCTTGCAAAAGAGAGGGAATGTTTATACCTTTACCAGTACTTACTAGTTACTATAAGCTAAGATGAGTTTCTTTAAGCAGAAAGCTAGATTGAAATGGCTGACTCTAGGGGTTCAAAAGACTTCCTTCTTCCATAAAATGGTAACTATAAGGAAGGCTAGATGCACCATATTTTGGTTGATAATCAAAGGGAAGCAGTTGCTGGTCCTGAGGCTATGAAGAAGGTGGCCGAGGACTTTTATTAACACTTACTTGATAATTCTGCTGGCAATCTCAGCAGATATGGTGTTTCTTTAATCTCCCAGATTCTTTCTACTCAAATTACTGAAAATCAGAAAGTTGCAATGCAAGAAGATGTGTCTGAATTAGAAATTCAGCAAACAATTTTCAATATGGATGGAGACGAAGGTTCATGCTCCAGATGGCTTCACAGCTCAATTCTTCTAAAAGGCTTAAGAGTGTGGTCAATGAGGATATTGTCAAAGCCATCCAATCTTTTTTCAGGTCTGGCAAATTACTTGGTGAGGTTAATGCAACAATTATTTCTTTGGTTCCTAAGGTCCCTAACCCATTTAAAATTGGTGACTTTCAGCCTAACTCCTGTTGCAATATAGTTTATGCGTGTATCACCACTATTTTGGCCAACAGATTGAAACATTGCTTGAATGACTTGATTGGTCAAATACTAGACAGCATTTGCCCCCGGTAGGAACATAGCAGAAAATGTAGCGTTGATGCTGGAAATAGTGAAAAGTTATCACAAGTCTAAAAGTCAGCCAAACCTGTTTGGATTGAGCATCATCCATAACTCATAACTCAAATTCAATTCCCATAACTCATTTCTCTAACTCTATTTTTTCACTCACTCAAACTAAAACTTGTTTTTTTTCATATCTTGGTCTCTATAACTCAAAATTTTGCATAAAGTGGTGGGACCCATTTTGCATAAAGAGCGAAGAAGAGAAAGCTGTTGTGTTTGAAAAGAAAAAAGAAAAAAAGCTAAACAAAGAAAGAAAGTGCCTAACAGTCTCACTTAAACTGATTTGACAGCACACTACCGCAGCTCCTACCAAGGTTGAGTATTTACAAGAGTGCCATTAAAACCCAAATCTTATAACTTGAAAACACCCAAATTGTGTTTTCAATTTTCATAACTCAAACTCAAATTTTTGAGTTTTGAGTTATGAAAACTTAACTCAAAAATTTCAATGGGCCCCACATTTTTTGAGTTTGATTGATAAAAATTGAGTTATATAACTCAATTTTCATCAATCCAAACGCCATGTTTTTTCTGTTGACTGCAATTTCATTCTCAAATTTTTATGCTGTTGGTGTCCCTTTTTTTTGCGGGGGCTAAATAGCTAAAGAGTGCATAACCTCCCCAAAATTTCAGTAGCCTTCAATGGTAGTTGGGACATTTGGGTGGGCTATTTCAAAGGGGGTAGAAGGCTTTGACAAGATGAACCTTTGTCCCTTTATATTTTTGTCATATGACTTATATCTATGTAAGTATTTTCCGGGCTCCTTTAACAGGAGTTTTGTATGGTGCAGCTAGCTCCTTAGATGCCAAATCTTCTAGTGTGTTGAGGGACGGTGAGTGGGTCGAAACCCTGCCAGATATGAGGACCTGGCCATTATTCAATTAATTCGAAGTAAACTTAGCTTGGTGCAGCTGGAGAGCCGTGAGCACCTTTTTTTTTTTAGTGTTCTTTCTCAAGGAGAACTTGGAAAACTATCATGAGTTGGTGCCTTATTAATCTGTTGGGTTGAAGTTTTTGTTTGGGCCTTCGGGGTGGTAATCAGTTGAGAGGCAAGAGTTTAGAATCTAAACTGTGCAGGCTGGCTTTATGGTCTGTCATCTACCATGTCTGGTAGCACAGGAATCCTCTAATTCACAAAGGTAAAATCAGCTGTGAGGAAGTTATTGTGAGTCTTATTCAATGGGAGGTCAGAAGTAGAATTGAATCTAATGGAATCTTTTGAAATTCAGTCCACAATAGACTGTTTGGTTGTCATGGATTCAAATCTTCACAACCTGTTTTAAAGAGTAAAAAAAAATTCGGTGTCCAGGATTTGACAAAATGATACTGCCAGAAAAAACATACAACAATGCTGCCTAGATTTTTAAGTACCAACATCTCCTACTCTTACCATGCACAAAGTTCAACCGACAAAGTTAATGTTGACTTTCAACTGCAGTTTCCAGGACATGATTCACAAAATTTTCTTCAGCAATGCATGCTTCAAGAACAAGAAAGTAAGATGAATGGTTCTATCTAATCCCATACATGGATTGGTTCAATGGAAAAAAATCTTGTATACATCTAGCGTATACAACTCATGTGAGATCGACATGTAGGTCCCATAGTTTAGTCTCACATGAGTCTTATAGGACATATAAGATAACTTCTCGATTCAATGAGAGTCATGAGACCATCCTCTCATAGTATGTAGGATGCACAGATGTGCAAGTCCCACGTGCTGTGAGAGAGTGACTTCATGAAACCTCTCCATAAGATAATTTTCCCTCTCCTTGGGGCCAAAACTTATTTAAAAAAATTAAATATTCCACCATTTGAAGTTCTTAAAAGCAAGTTTAAGTTCCAATATTATAAGCACTGCTGTTAGCAAGGTTGTCAAAATCGGGATCCTACATAAGATCATAAGAGATAAGTGGGATCATAGATCGTAGGATCGGATCGTGAATTGTAAAATCCTAGATCACTACATTCATTTGTAAGCATCATTTGAAGAGGCCAAAAAACTCAAAATGTGACACTCTCTCTACATTAGATTGGAAAAATTGACACTCTCTCTACATTAGAGTGGAAAAACTTAGTCTATTAGGATTTTTTTTTTTTTTTTGGTCCAACTGAGCTTTTTGTCAAGTTAAAGAAGATTACAGGAAACCAAGGTTGTTTAGAATCGTGCGATCCAACCGATCCTGAACAATCACTAAGATTCTTGAAAGATCCGGATTGTTTTGGACAGGTGGGATTGTAAAATCGTACAATCGTAGGATTCAGATCAGAATTTTGACAACCATGGCTGTTAGTGCATGGCAAACTAACCTCAAAGATCATACTAAAAACATCTACAAAAGAAACATTAATTTCCAGTTTACAACAGTAAATGTCAACTAATATCATGTTTAGAAATAACTTAAATTGCTAAGAGCTTTGTAATTCAATTAGCATCCCCATATGAAAATAAAATAAATAAAAAACAAAACAAAACAAAACAAAAAACCCAGATCTAGTACAGGGTATACAAGAAAAGAGAGCTAAAGAAAACAAAACAATTATCTAGTGCATCGGGAGTCCATAAACTCAAGGAACTCCTCTACGTCAAAATGTGTAAAATGCATAAAACTATCCCACCCTCTCTGAATATATTTCCATAGGCCCACTCCATATGACCCCTTACTTCCTTTGAACATCAAGTGCCTAACCCGTATTTCACATCCACTACCTGACACCATAAGGCCTCTTCCTCAGATCCATAGCGCCACAACCACTTGCCTGATAACGCTTTGTTATAAGACATAAATACTTAATACCCAAACCTCCTTGACGAATAGGAATACAGGAAGACTCCCATCCTACTAGATGAAACTTAAAATCCTCCCTCAATCCACGCCAAAGGAAATCTCTTTGGAGTTTCTCCATTCTTTTTGCCACACCCACTGGAAGAGAGAACAAAGACATAAGATAAGTAGGGAGGCTAGATAAAGTACTCTTGACGAGAGTGAGATGACCCCTTTTAGATAGATAAGATTTCTTCCAACTGGCCAATCTTCTTTGCACATGATCCAAAATGCGATCCTCTTTAAATGTTGCACCAAGAGGTAGCCCCAAATATTTCATTTGTAGGGTGGATACACAGCATCCAAGATCACCCAACAACGCCTCAATATTCTGAACCTCCTTTACTGGCACAGTTTCAAATTTGCCAAAGTTTATCCTCATCCTGGACACTGCCTCAAAGCAAATAAGAATGCACCTTAGATTTCGAATATATGTAGAATTGGCCTCACACCTCAAAGCAAATAAGAATGCACCTTAGATTTTGAATATATGTAGAATTGGCCTCACACGGAGATGCAAATATCTCATATAAAAGAATAACAATTGATTAAAAGAAGCAGCAAGGTAATACATAAACTAATGACAATGCAAAGTGTGCTTAAATATAAGATACCTTCAGGAGTGCATCTCAGCCAAAACTATGCAAGCCCACATGATTTGCTTTCACTGCACCATTTTTGTACACTAACAAAGTAGGAAGATTACGCTCAGGGTAGTTAGGAATGCAATTTGTTGATATTATCTTAACAAATTTTGTTGCTGGTTATTTTTTTGCCAACTCTTCCAAAAATCACATCAGCCATGTACGTTCTGGGATTCTATCAGAAACTTCCAACAAACATCACTACAATCCTCATCAAGAAAAATTAGTTTAGTATAAAGATCTCTCATAAAGTACCCTTCTTTGTAAAGGATCACAACAACCCAAACATCAGATGAAGCTTGCAAAACCTCTCCCATGAAACCTAATCCTGTAATTGGAATCACTGATCCAAACTTTGCAACCTTAGGTGCTTCCAGCATCTTGGCCAATCTCTTTTTCCTAATTAGCAAACACCATTCAATAAATTTGAAAGACTAGTTACTAACCCATGTGATGCATAGAAAAGTTTGATAAACAATTTTTATATATTCATGGGAAAGTTCAAATATATATTTTTTTGATAGGTAGGAAAAGTTCAAATATTTATTTAAACTAACATAGATTAGCAAATTTGTGGATAGAGGCGTTCTGCATTATGAACGATTTGCAATTATGATACCTCATATTACTAGCTAACTAATTTGTAAAGTTGTAACAAATAATCAATGATCCCAAGTTGGCAAGATTGAAGATAAATGTGAGGAAATCATATCCAGAAAGCTTTTATTAAATGAAAATATAAAATCATCAAAATCCCAGATAAGAACAACCATTTAATGAAACTAAAAATTATACGAAAATCACATATGGGTCATTCAAAAGTCTCAAGTCTCAGCTATGAGTTGTACAGCCTATTTCGATAACAAAACACAAAACAAGGAAAACCAAAATCCATAATATATTAAGACAAATGATAACTTCTACACTATCATTGTTGAAAAATGTAAAAATCATTAACTCACCTTTACGAGGCTGAGTTACGTTCTATTTAGAATAAATTGATTGATGTCTTCTATTGCCTCAGATTATAAAAATAAAAATAAAAAAAAAAGATTTAAAACTAGAGAGAGAGAGATTAGTCGCTACCATTGTTTTAAGAGAGGTCCAGTTGGGCTTGACTCGGTGATCTTTACAGATTCAATCTTCGAGAACTTAACAGGAGAACAGCTTGTTAGAAGGCACGCTCATGACTACTCATAGGAGAAACAAGCTAAAGCTTGAGCAGCCTACTTCACAAAACTAAGAAAATATCTCTCGAATACTTCTACAACTACCAGTTTTTTGACAAGGTAAACAAAAAGTGGAAAGTAAATTGAGTAATAAGAAAGGACATCCCACCACATCATTGTTTCATATGTTGCAAAACTTTGAGATTATGAAATCGGAAACTCAGACAAGGTATTCAAAAACTACATAGACAGTCTACAATAAAAAGAACCAGATTGGTCCCGAGTCAATCATTTCAAGATTATAACTTCATAGTCTTTCCACATAACATGAAATCCAAAATTTTGTTAAGCATACAAGGAATTCATTCACTAACTAATTAAATCAAATGTATTGAATTATAGAATTGAATCAAGATATCCGTACGAGCACCTTGTTCTTTTTTCCAGCAGACAAAAGAACAACTTTCCCATCGACAATATCCTCGGCCTCAATCCTCTTATCCTCACCATCCACTCTACTGTTATTCAAATACAAACCCCCCTGCTTCAACAACCGCCTTGCAGCCGATTTGCTCTCGAACAAACCAGCAGAAACCGAAAGCTCAACGAGCTGAACATTCACCACCTGATCATAATTCAAAGAACAAGAAGGCACGTCCTCTGCAATCCCCTCAATGGTCTCCCAATCCAGCCTCGTCTCCGCCCCGGGCCTCAATGCCTTTGTAGCCTTTATAGCCTCCATCAACCCTTCCTCCCCGTGCACGAATCGCGTTACTTCCTCCGCAAGTCTCCTCTGTGCCGTGTTCGGCACGTAACCTACTCTCCCCATCTCCCTCTCCAACTCCTCAATCTCCTCCAGCTCCAAAAAAGTCAGCATTTTCAAAAACCTCACTACGTCCGAGTCCGGCACCGAGAAGAAGTACTGATAAAACTTGTACGGCGAAAGCATCGCCGGCGATAGCCAAATCGCGCCGTCCTCCGATTTCCCGAACTTCGTTCCATCGCTCTTCAACAAGAGAGGAAATGTCAATCCGTACGCTCCTTTCTCTACTTGCAAAACCTTCCGAATCAATTCGGTTCCGGCGGTGATATTCCCCCACTGATCGCTACCGCCGATTTGAACCCTAACTCCCTCGTTCTTGTACAAATGCAAGAAATCGTAGCCTTGCAACAGTTGGTACGTGAATTCGGTGTAACTCATTCCTTGCTCCGATTCCAACCGCTTCTTCACGCTCTCCTTCGCCATCATAGTCCCAACCCTAGCGTACTTCCCGACATCTTTCAAAAAATCCAACAGCTTGACCTCCTTCCACCAATCGTAGTTGTTGAGGACGACGGAGTTCTCGGAGAGGATTCTGGCGACGGTGGACTGGATGCCGAGAGTGTTGCGGCGGAGAGAGTCGAGGTCGAGGTCGGGACGCTCGAGGGACTTGCCGGAGGGATCGCCGACGCGAGCGGTGGCGCCGCCGATGAGGGCGACGGGCTGGTGGCCGAGGCGGTGGAACCAGGAGAGGACGATGATGCCGAGGAGGTTGCCGAGGTGGAGAGATTGAGCGGTGGGGTCGAAGCCGCAGTAAACTTTGAGAGGTGAGGATGAAACGGCGTCGTGGAGGTCGGGGCTGGTTAGGGACTCGATGAGGCCGCGTTGCTGGAGGATTTCGATGACGTTGTTGTTGTTGTTGAGGCGAGGAGGAGGAGAGGATTGGGATTGGGATTGGGATTGTGTGGAGGAGTGGTAGCAGCAATAGGTGTAGGTAGAGATGGTGGTTTTGAAAGGGGAGAAGGGTAGTTTAGGGAAATTGTGAAAAGAATAAGAAGAAGAAGAAGAAGAGGTGAGGGAGGTTTTGAATGGGGAGAAGAGAAGGAGAGTTCTGGTGGTGGTGGAGGCGGCGGCCATTTCTTGGTAGAAAGATAGTGGCTACTGCTTCCGCTGCTGGTAGTTCACTGGTTCTCAATCTATGTTAATTTTAATTTTTTTTTTTTTTTTTTTTTTTTTAATGTGACATAATTTTATTTTGGTAGAAAGATACTGCTACTTTTGTCATATAATCTATTTTGCACAAAAAAAAAATCAAATTTATTTATTTATTTATGTAGCAACTTTTTGTAACTTGAATTTAAACTCTAAACTCTAATTTCTGGTATTATTGCTAAAAAATAAAAATACTTTGTAACTAAATAAGTTCTTAGATAAGTCAAAATCATGTTTAAAACTTGAGTTTAGTAAACTCTAGTTTTACTTGGAAAACAAGTTCAAGCTCTAAAAATGAGTTATATAACTAAATAAGTTTGGACAAAGGTTTTTCAATAAAGTTTTTACTAAAAAAAATATTTGGCACACTAATTTTTTGTAATATTTTTAACTTGTAATCAATTTTAATCTTATTATTTTTAATTTGTAGTCATTCTGAATCCATATCTAAGAGTATTAGCATTGGACCTTCTAAAACTCCCAATATCCTATTTTATAGCATCAAACCACAAAAGAGATATTACCCGGGTTTTCAATTGTAAAATTTTTTACAATCAAGCTAAGAAAAGACCCAAAATAGACTGGAAAAAGAAAAAAATCGTTCTATTTGATCAAAGGATTTGGAACTTTACGAGGTCACAAAATTTTCCCGATACCCACAAACAGCAACAATTTTTTTTTTTTTCTTGAGAATCAAGACTTCAAACTTCTATTAAACCGAACTGAGATCATTACAAACTAAAGCTTCAATGTCTGGTAGAATATCCTTCAACCAAACCAGCAAAGTAGAAGAGGTTAAAGCTATCCTTGCTAAGGCATGAGAAACCTTGTTTCCATGTCCTCCCACATGAGTGACAGAAAACGCTCCATATTTTTGGCCATCAATTTAGCTTCCTGCTGATAGATTCAAATTGGAGTTGTTAAGAATTTTAATTACCACTGCTGTCTCCTATTTCCGTTTTGAAAATTCAAATTTAGAGTGTGAATTCAATGGCTGTCTAGCAGCTAACAGCTCCACCATAGCTACAGAACCTTGTAAAGAAGCCCCATGACCTGACCAAGATGATTAGGAATCAACACCCCTAAGCCCGCCTCATTAGTATCCTCAAAAGTTACTGTCAAAATTTGTTTTGTTCCAGCTTTGTTTAGGTTGGTGCCAACGAGCATTGTTTTGATGTTGCTTTTTTGCACTAGGCATAGGTCTCACCTTGTTTCTTCCATTCCATAGTAAACAAGAAACAACAGTAAAGAGCTCGATCTAATAGGCAAATAAGTTTTGTTTCAAAAGATTATCCGTACTTAAAAAATGATTACTGATTTTCTCCCCAACAACTAAATTCTAATACGCAAATACCACAGCTATGGGAACTTTTTTTTTTCTATCTTTGGTCCAAGAACAAACAAAACCATTAGTGTCATCAAAATACCCACAAAGGAATGTCTTCACCACATTAGAGATCAGTATATCACACATGGTAGCACCATTATCCAAGGATTTAAAGAAGAAAATGGTTAAATTCACATTCAAACGAGTACATAACAGTCTCAATATATCGAAGGACAAACAAATCTAGTTTCAGGCTGAACCGCTGAACACTATTGATAGTTCATAATTTTGATCTTCTATGCACATTTATCTCTATATGTAACACTTTCAGGTAGCAGAACACAAACACACACAAGAGAGAGAGAGAGAGAGAGATTATTTTCTAACATTCTTTAATTCTCATCGGGAAAACACACTAGAAGAGTGCATCAAAGTCAAGTTTCAGAGCCAAATCCAATATAAATAAAAATAAATAGTTCAAGGAAAAAGAAGAAAAAACTGCAACAAACAAAGTCTACTAGTAACACTGGTGAAGGCAGGTTCAACTATATTCAGGCTCTTTTGGCAAAATCACCAGTCTCATCGTCGTCATCCCTGAAGTTTCCTTCCAAAGAAGCATCTTTGTCAACAATCTCCACCTCCACCTCCACCTCCACCTCCACCATCCACACTGCTGCTGTCACTGGTACCAAATTGATCAGCACCACCAAAGCCCTGTCCAGTACTTCCTTCAAATCCACTACCAGCTATTTTACTGCCATCCCTAGAGGCAAAGTTACCACTACCACCAGAAACATCAAAATTCCCACCAGTATTGCCATAGCCTCCACTGTTCCCACTGGCATAATTGCCACCACTGCTGTAACCAACACCACCTCCACTGTAGCCACTATCTCCATAGCTAGGACGAGCCCTATCAGTAGCATAATTCACCCTTACCCGACGACCATGGAGATCCTAGGAGGTAATGTTACCGCAAAAAGGAAAGAGTCAATTAAAAATTAACAGCAATAATCAATAGATTAAAAGAGGCCAAACCAATTCATAAAACAGGTTTGTAATTTACTTGGAAAGAGCAAGGGTGGAGTTCAGCAACATCATAATTCTTATAATTAATACACATTTCTATGCCATGCATAGACGAGTTACTGTACACCTATTATACCAACACCATTAAGACATCAGTTGCATTGCATGGATTACTTAGCTATGAAGTAATTCCAATATTTGCAAGTCCGGTTTTGTACTTTATTGGGTGTTTCAAAGATCCAAGTCCTCAAGTGTGAGACTTGAAAATCCAATGACATTACCACTCATCATACAGGTTTTTAAATTCCAATTCCCATAACACAAGTGAACATAACAGTTGCAATGCTAAAACTGGCATGGAATGGAAGTTCACTGTGATGCTGCTTGTGAAAGGGACATGCTAAGTTAAAGCTGTTAGGTGATATCATTAGTGGAGGCAAGGATAGTCATTGGGGTAATTTTGGCAACAGATTTAGAGTGAGAAGGTCATAAAAGTTCCCAATAACAAAGAGATTAACAAATGAAGAGCAACAAATCAGTAACATTACCTGTCCATCTAAGGCCTGGATAGCACCGGAGGCCTCCTCGCTTGAAACATATGTAACAAAGCCGAATCCACTGGATCTACCAGTCTCACGGTCCATAATGATTCTTGCTACAATAAATGCCAACTTCAGTCAGCATGTATTTCCAGTACTTACGTTTCTACCAGATACAGGACACAGGCACAATACATTACAGACAAAACATGGCATTTTTTGAAAAACTAGGATACAATACGGCATGAGTATAGCAAAATTAAATGTTATATATATATATATATAGAGGACATATTTTATGTTACATTTAGGCTTAAAACAAATAACAAGCAGGAAAACATTTAAAAAGGTATCAAGATAATCATACTAATTTTTGGGGAG
Organism: Quercus aquifolioides; assembly: GCA_019022515.1. Lineage (NCBI taxonomy): Eukaryota > Viridiplantae > Streptophyta > Magnoliopsida > Fagales > Fagaceae > Quercus > Quercus aquifolioides. The sequence continues at coordinate 41,482,573 of CM032331.1, read as the reverse complement.
CCCAAGGCTAGTACCATGGCTAATTAGGAATAACCACTCAATCCTACAACAGTTCAGTTTCAAAAGCCCAAGGATAATAAACCCACATCTGCTTCAGCCTCATAGACCCTCCTCATGCAACCACAGTTCTCCCAAAGACCAAATAAAACAATAACCAGTGGCAAGGAGTACAAATTATTTTAAATCAAAACAAAAGCAGTCTATTAGCAGAATCGGCACGTTGCCTAATCAGGACCCAATATATAGGTGGCAAGAATATGAAGACTTGTGTTAAGGGAAAAATAGTAAAATGCCCAAACCCTACAATCTCCACTTCCTCAACTCTTTCTTCCTTTTCCATTGAAGACACAACACTACCACCTCCCACCACCAGCCATTGCCAACACCTTTAATCCACATAAATCTTTAAAGGCATGATTATTGCATTTTGCTTCGGCCTTGGTTTCAAGCCCTAATCGACTATGGTGGACATGGAAGAGTATTCTGTTTTTTTGTCCTTTTTTTTTTTTTTGGAATTTAAGCCACAAATCTATTCATTGCTGTGATGAAAGACTCATCTCAAGTCGCCCCAGGAATATGTAATTTTGAAAGAATAGCTATTTAATTTCTGGACATATCTCATATAGTCACATATGCATGTAACCATGTTCATGGACATGCCAAAGAGTTTGACATGTCTGTGACTCCTAAGCACCATGAACTGAATTCATAAAATATGAGGAATTTTAGCAGAAGGAAAAAGAGAAGACGCCAATGCCACTTGCCCAAACCCATCAAAGTCAAAGGTACCCAAAAAACACATGCACCATTTTATTATAAATAAATAAATAAAAAACCTTGAAAAATATTTATGAAGTTCAAAACACATATTGTTGTTATGCACACTACCCATATCACTATACCACAACAAGGGAAGGCAAATTTAATCAATCGCACAACATGACGTTTATAGACATTTAGACGAATGCATTCGAGCAAATACTTTTTCAAAACGTATACAAAGGAAGAGCCAACAATTAAACATGTGATAAATATAACACACCTTCAACAACTTCTCCATACTTAGCAAAAGCTTCCTTCAAACTTTGATCGTCTGTGCCATATGAAAGACCTGAAAAATACAAGATAAGAAATCTAACAACAAAGAAATAAAGCCGTAATGCAACTAATAAAAATGCAATTTGGTGGCACCTCCAATAAAAAGTTTTGAACTTGACATGGATGACATGCATCGTATAGCTTGAAAGAAAGACGGTTTCGAGGCACCAAATTCTGAGCTGATCTGCTTGCTCGCAGTCTGTCTAAGCAGATTTCCAACTTTACTTAAGAAAGCCATTACAATAACCTACCAAAAAATCTGAAGTAGAATCGAGAGCTATGAGGCTCTCTGTCTCACAGTGCTTAGAAGCGTACCTTGTTCTCTGCGTTTTTTTGGCGGTGAGAGTGAGAGCAGAGAGAGTGTAAAAGCCTAAAAATAGATTTCGAGATTCGGGGGGAGGGTTTTATCTTATAAAGTGGAGGGGAGAGAGATTTAAGGATGGATTGGAGAGATCTGGGCCGTATTATTTGGAGTTATTGGGGGTGAGCCGTTGGATGTGTGGGTATTTTTGTTGGGAGGGTACGGGTTTTACGTGTGAGTAGGGGTGGCAATTTTTACTCACATCCATGAACCCACTCATTATCCACCTTATTTGGATAAGTCTTAACCCAACCCATTTGAATATTTGGGTTAAATGGGTAAAGACCCATTTGGTTATTTAATTAGATGGGTCTAAATGGATAAATCCACTAATAGCCACTAAACCCATCTAAAATTTAAATAAACAACATAAAATCTAAATTTTTAGAAAATGACCAAAATACTCTTGAAACCTAATAAATGACCAAAATACTCCCAAAATCCAAAAAATTATCAAAATACCTCCAAAACCTAAAAAATGACCAAAATACCCCAAAAACCTAAAAAAATGATCAAAATACCCCAAAAACCTAAAAAAATTACCAAAATACCCCCAAAACCTAAAAAATGACCAAAATACCCCTCAAAACCCAAAAAAAGACCAAAATACCCCCGAAACCCAAAAAATGACCAAAATACCCCCGAAACCCAAAAAATGACCAAAATACCTCTAAAACCTATAAAATGACTAAAATGCCCCCGAAACCTAAAAAATGACCAAAATACCTATGAAACCTATAAATGACTAAAAAACCCCCGAAACCTGAAAAAATTACCAAAATACACCATAAACCTCAAAAATTACCAAAATACTCCCTAAACCTAAAAAATGACCAAAATGCCTCCAAAACCTAAAAAATAACTGAAATACCCCCGAAACATAAAAAAATTACCAAAATACCTTGAAACCTAAAAAATTATCGAAATACCCCCAAAACCTAAAAAATGACCAAAATAACCCCAAAACCTAAAAAAAATGATCGATAAAAACCCCTGAAACCCAAATTATGACCAAAATACCGCTAAACATGTAAGATGACCAAAATACACCAGAAACATCTAAAATTACCGAAATAGAGGTTTAGGGTATTTTGGATGTTTCGAGGATATTTTTGACAAATTAAAGGTTCTAAGAGTCTTTCAGTCATTTTATAGGTTTCGAGGGAATTTCAGTAATTTTTTAGGTTTCGAGGGAATTTTGGTAATTTTTTAGGTTTCAGGGTTATTTTGATCATCTTTTAGATTCTAAGGGTATTTTAGTCAATGTTTAGGTTACGAGGGCATTTATGTCATCTTTTAGTTTTAGGGTTATTTCAATAATTTTTAGATTTTTTGGTTATTTCGGTAAATTTCTAAGGTTCAAAAGTATTTTGGTAATTTTTAGGTTTTGGGGTATTTTGGTAATTTTTTAGGTTTCAGGGGTATTTTGGTCATTTTTAGGTTTTGAGGGTATTTTGGTCATTTCTTGGGTTTCGGGGGTATTTTGGTATTTTTCGAGTTTCGGGGGTATTTTGATCATTTTTTGGGTTTTGGGGGGTATTTTGGTCATTTTCAGGTTTCGGGCGTATTTTGATCATTTTTAGGTTTCAAGGGTATTTTGGTCATTTTTTAGTTTCGGAGGTATTTTGGTCATTCTTGGGTTTCGCGGGTATTTTGGTCATTTTTTGGGTTTCGGGGGTATTTTGGTCATTTTTTGGGTTTCGGGGGTATTTTGGTCATTTTTAGGTTTCGGGGGTATTTTGGTCATTTTTTAGGTTTCGGGAGTATTTTGATCATTTTTTGGGTTTCGGGGTTATTTTGGTCATTTTTTGGGTTTTGGAAGTATTTTGGTTATTTTTAGGTTTCGGGGGTATTTTGGTCATTTTTTGGGGTTCGGGAGTATTTTGGTCATTTTTTGAGTTTCGGGGGTACTTTGGTCATTTTTGGGGTTCGGGAGTATTTTGGTCATTTTTTGGGTTTTGGAAGTATTTTGGTCATTTTTTGGGTTTCGGAGGTATTTTGATCATTTTTTGGATTTCGAGAGTATTTTGGTCATTTTTTTGGGTTTTATGAGTATTTTGGTCATTTTTTGGTTTTGGAGGTATTTTGGTCATTTTTTTGGGTTTTGGGGGTATTTTGGTAATTTTTAGGTTTCGAGGGTATTTTGGTCATTTTTTGGGTTTCGGGGGTATTTTGGTCATTTTCTGAGTTTCCGGGGTATTTTGGTCATTTTAGTGGGTTTTAAGCATATATGGTGATTTTAGAGATATTGAGGGTATTTTGGTCATTTTAGAGGTTTCATGGATATTTTGCTTATTTTAGAGATTTTGGGTATAATTTTGGATGTCCAAGGGTATATTGGTAATTTTGGAAGTGCAGGGGTATTTGTATCATTTTAGGTATTTAAGGGTATTTTGGTAATTTTGGAGGTCAAGAGGGTATTCAAGTAGTTTAAGAGGTATTTGAGTCATATTGGGTTAAATGGGTGGGTTACTAATTAAATGGGTTGAGTTGGTAATGTATAATTAATTTATATATAAACGGGTCATAAATGGATAAATGGGTAATTACACACCCAACCCATTTATGACCCAACCGCCCATTTTCCACTGAAGAGGAGAGTTCTGGTGGTGGTGGAGGCGGTGGCCATTTCTTGGTAGAAAGATAGTGGCTGCTGCTTCTGCTGGTGGTAGTTCACTGGTTCTTAATCCATGTTAATTTTTTAATTTTTTTTTAATTTTTTATTTTTTATGTGAGATGTTAATTTTAATTTCGTAGAAAGATATGGCTATTTTTGCCAAATATTCTATTTTTGCACCTAAAAAAAATTCCAAATATATTTATTTATGCAGCAACTTTTGGAGCTTGAATTTAAACTCTACACTCTAGTTTCAGGCATTATCGCAAAAAAACAAAACAAAACAAAACAAAAAAAAACAAAAAAACAAACAAACTAAATAAGTTCCAAGATAAGTCAAGCTTGTGATTAGAACTCGAGTTTGGTAAATTCAAGTTTTGCTTGGAAAGCAAGTTCAAGCTCCAAAAAGAGACTAACATAATTGAATAAATTTGAATGAAGGCTTTATAGTGAAATTTTTTACAAAAATAAAATATTTGGCAGTCTAATTTTTTTGTAATATTTGTAACTTGTAGTAAATTTAGTTTTTATTATTTTCAATTTGCAATCATTCTAAGTCCAAATCTTAAGAGCCGCATTGGAAGTTCTAAAACTCCCAATATCCTATTTTATAGCATCAAACCACAAAAGAAAAGAGATGCATTACTCGGGTTTCCAATTGTAAAAATTTTTACAATCAAGTTATAGTAACGTCCTAAATTTAGAAACTACTGTAGTAAAATTGTAAAAATAAAATAATGATTTTTATTGTATCTCTCTTCTTTCTTTCTTCCTATTTCTAATTTTTCTTCTCTCTTTTTAGTTGCTAAGTTGATATGTGTATCTACAAAATTAGTAAATTTGATTTGTACTTTTTTTTTTTTTTTTTTTGGTTTCTAAGAAAACACAAATAAAGCTATGATTTAATGGTAAAGAATAAATTGATTTCAAGTTGAAAATAACATAAGCAAAATTGATTTTTACTAAAACTAAATAGAGCCCAAATTAAAAGTGACCTCAAAAAAACAAAAACAAAAATAATAAGTACTGATTTCAAAGTTGGCCTATAATTAACATGCCACATTAACATTCCATTTGATAATGACAAAGCTCTTTTTTCTTTCTTTTTTTTCTTTTTAAAATTTTAAAAATGAGACTTTTTACTTATTATTCGGGAAACAAAATTAAACTCTGACCAATTTTAGAATATTTCACACTTAAAAATAGAAAAGAAAAGATTGAGAGGTTCAAATAAAATAAAAACACCCCAAAAAAATTAAATTTTTTTTAAGAATCAATAATGTAAGGACGCAATTAGAGTCCCTAGCTCAAAGAATAAATGAACTTAGGGCCAAAAAGCCCAATACAATGAATTTGTAGAGAGTGAGTTGGAAAACTGAACTTTAATGAATCAGAAAAGAAAATGAAAATAGAGTAGTTTATTCTAAATAAAATCGTCTTTGGCACGGTCCGAGGAGATCAGTTTTTATATATTTCTCTCAAATTAGATTACAGGTTTAATTCTTAATTGCTATAGTGTTTTTCTCTTAATTTCTCGATCTCCCTTCCTCAGGGACCTCCCTTTCTTTTATACTCTCCTCCACCTTTCATTTCCACATTCCACGTGTAGATTTAGATTGATGATCCTGATATTTGTCTCATCAGCTCCATCTTGAAGTTTTTGGAAATAACTGTAAGGCTGAAAGTTACTATTCAGGTATCACTTCCTCATTAATGCGATCAGAAAGTTAGCTACAAAGCATTTAATGTGATGGTAGCAGCTTTCTCTTAGATATTATATGGATTTCCTCTGTCCTATGCCTCTAGGGTGTTTGTCCTTATCAACAGAACTTCCTGAAACGTTGCCCTGGATGGCAAACCACACAATCGATTCTCGACTTTGCTTAACCGATGAGACATTCCTCCTCAAACCATTCTCCCTGATCATCATGGCCATATCTCTTCCTTTATCTATGAACACCGACCTTCATAATAACATTTACTTGTCCTCGGATCAACAAGCGTCCTCGGACTGGGCCCCTGGCCCAATATACACTACTGGGCCCATCAACCCTACAAATAACTATTGTTGTTTGAATAACACACCTCATAAAAATAAAAATAAAAATAAAAATAAAACAAACACTGATATAACCGGCATGAATCTATTTTGTGGAATGGAGACCGGTGAGCTTAAAAGGCATGAGTTTATTATGTCTAGTGCCAAAGAAAATCCAAAATTCATGGGGGCCAAATCAAAGTGAAGAGAACATGCTGCATACAATCAAATGAGAAGTTTTTGCCCGTTTGGGAATAGCTTATTTAGCTTTATGCTAAAAATGTATTAAAATATACTTTTACTTTGAAAATGTAAAAAAATGTAAGGTTTAAAAAAGTTGTATATAAAAGTTAAAAACCTTATAAACTCTAGCCAAACAGATAAAGGTTGCTTCAAGAGCTCAAATATAAATGAAGCTTTCTGCAAAGAATGGGGGATTCCTATTAGAGAGTTCTTAGCAGGAAAGCCTTATAGTGTCATTAATCCTATGTTCTGCTGGGAATTTATAGATGCTCCTGTTCTTCTTTTGTTGATGGGTTGAGTTGGTTACAAGCTTTATGCCTTCTGGTCTGAGTCGAGCAGTATTGAGTTTGATTTATTTGCTTTAAAGGTGTATTGTTTTCTGTTTTAAAAGTGCAGTGTTCTATATTGTAGACAGAGAGTTCTGTTCTGCACAATAAGTGATGTGTGGTGTGTAAACTGCAAAGTATATTTGTTATGTTTTCAAATCAATAAACTTTACCTCTCATTCATCAAAAATAAATAAATAAATTTAGGCCAAGTGTTGAACTTGCAGCTGATGCTAGCCAAAAGTAAAAAACATACATTATCCAAAAGAGCTTATATTTATTGAAGTGAACAAAAGAGAACATTACATTACACTAAATCTTCCTATTAGAAGCACTAGAACTGCAAATTGAGTTTTGTAAGTATTATTTATGTTCACTTAAGCCTACCCACTCTCTTTATTTTGAATGCCAATGTCTTTGATTCCATTTCCAAGGTCTATCCCAATTAACTCCAAGTGGTTGTTCTAATAGTTTCAAGTTAAAAGTATTTTAGTCAACATCTTCAGGCCATATCTAAAGGATTTTTCATTCTCCCCTATAATTACCAGGTTTGTGTGTGGGACTAGTAGACTACACTCACATGGGAATTACTGTGCTTTCATAGCTCTGAACAAGCACAAAAAAGTGTTCTCTTTCACCCCAATTAGCCAAAGAAAAGCTGGCTAGTTCATTATAAAATCCACTCAAAAATTATGTCACAATCATTTTTCTTTAGCCTGTTGGGCTTTGTGAAGCCTAGTTTATGTTTGATCAGGTTGACGACCCGACCCGACGCGACCCGACCCGACCCGAATAATGTTGCGTAGTTTTTAATGGGAGATTTTTTGAGGCTTAGTGGGAAAATTTTTTGGCCTATTGTGAATCCTATGCACAGGATATAAAAGCCGCTTTTGTGATTAGGGTTTGTTACTGTTGTCGTGTTTTAGAGAGAGAGAGAGAAACACTGTAGCCGCAATTTGTATTTTTCCTAATAATAGTGAAATTCCTGCAACTCCGTGGACGTAGGCAAATTGCCGAACCACATAAATACTGTCTTGTGCGTGTGATTGTTTTTTTTTTTTTACGTGTGTTTTCTCTATTTTTTTTATTTCTCACAGGTTGGAATTTCGGTTTAATTCCCAACATAGCCAAGTACTTATCTTTTTCTTTAGTTAAGTTATTAAGAGGAAATAACTAAAGTGCATGAAATTCACAAGCACAAGACATGAACTCACCCAAAAAAGGAAAAAAAAATCTAAAATAACGATTAACCATAAATTCAAATTTTAGTGGATAGAGGATTGGTTACTCAATAATTTGAAGACACTCGTTTATAAATTTTAAATAATCTGGCATTTCTTGTTGGGGCAAGCTGGTTCTAATTTTAAGATGTGTCAGCTTCCCCAATACATGAGTAGTCTTCTCCAGCTAAGAAAATACCCAAAATAAACAGGAAAAAGAAAAGAACCATTCTATTTGATCAAAGGATTTGGAACTTTACTAGGTAACAAAATTTTCACAATACCCACAAACAGCAACAAGTTATTTTTCGAGAATCAAGACTTCAAACTTCTATTAAACTGAACTGAGATCATTACAAACTAAAGCTTCAATGTCTGCTAGAACATCCTCCAACCAAACCAGTAAAGCAGAAGAGGCTAAAGCTATCATTACTTTTGGCCATCAATTTAGCTTCTTGCTGACAAATTCAAATTGGAGTTGTTGAGGATTTTAATTACCACTGCTGTGTCTCCTATTTCTGTTTTGAAAATTCAAATTTAGAGTGTGAATTCAACGGCCCTCTTAGAGCAACCACATCAGCTTGGGCATAATTGTGCAAAATGGAAAAAGTGGCTAATATTACACAATTTGAGCAAAAAAACACCCACACCATTGCGCATTTATGCACAATTGCTCGTGCATATATGCACGGTTATTGTAGCATGTGCACGGTTACTGTAGCATGTGTATTTATTATTTTATTAATTTCCGTTCACACATTTTTTTTCTCTTTCTCTCTTCTCCGTGCACAACGAACTCAGTGACTTTCCTCTTCTCATCTTCTTTTTCCTCAGATGCACACAAACACACCCACACACAAACACATCCACACAGACAAATCAACACACAAACAAACCCACACAGACAAACCAACAGAGAGATAGATCAATGCTTGATTGGAACGATCCGTGCTTGACTTCTTGTGGTTCACGCGCCACCATGGTCTCGGTTCTTGACTTCTGTAGGGGCCTTTTTTTTGTATTATGCTTTGGGCTGGGCTGCCTCCTGTGGTGATGGGCTCGGATATTCTGAGTAGGAGAGTTGAGACCGGCCCAACTATAACTCACTTTGGGCAGGCTTGTGCGCAAAACTGGCCTCGTCTGCCAGGAGAGTACTTACGGCAGGCAGAGCTGTTTTTTAATAGGTCACGGCAGGCAGATATAATAACAAAAGAAGATCAGATATAGTGTTCTTCCCTTGATGGAAAATAACCAAATAATCTCTATTTTTATGACAATTACAGTAATAATAATTGCTTTACAAAAGGAACGAAAAATTAAATGACAACATGAATTAATCAAAGAAGTGATATCAAGTTAAGTTTTGGGTCTGTAATGGCAAAGACCAAAGAGGAAGAACGCTTCCTCTCAATGAAACTAATCTCCCAGGAAGATATCCTGCCGCGGGGATTAATGACTTTGAGGAAATCGGACTTAAATGATTTGTGCCCAAAAGAATTACTATTGTTTAATCGTCTTCCAGAAAGTGGGATTTTGAGGGGGAGAGAAGGGAACCGACCTACTGGTGCATGCCCATTATGCTTCTTTTCTTTGTTTTTCGTTTTCTCTCTTATCTTTTCTTTTTTCCTTTCTTTTTCTTTTGTTTTTTATTTTACTTCTTAATACCTCTGTTTTTTTATCCCTTTTACAGGGCACGGTAAGGGTCCTTTTATAGGGCCTGCCGTGACCGGATTTTACTACTTTACCCTCTTAACTGCCTTTGTCTAGTCTGGGAGTACTTGCCGACCACCCAGAGGCTCGTCTATGTACCGCTTACCCTCGCCAGACAAAGGTAGGTTTGTGTTGTTTGTTAGTCCGCCGTGGCATCTTCTCCTGCCAGGGCGTAAATGCTTTTTTTCTCTCTCTTTGGCATGCACCCAACTGTTCCTCCCTCAATGTTGCCTCTTTTGGGTGGTCTGTCATCCCAGCAGGACGTACCTGCCAAAAGAGCTTGGGCAGGAACCGCGAAATAGATTTTTTCCCCTCTCCCCACCACCAAACCACACCCCCCTTTACCTCTTACCTCTAACCCATGGCCCCACCACGTCCCATATTAGCTGAGTACAGGCTGGTGGTGCCTGGGTCTTGCGCGTGCCTTGCTGTTATGCATGTTCAAAATCTGCCTGCTGCTCATGCGTTTGCCGTGACCTGGAGCTTTGTTTGCACGGTCTGCCGCGCTTCTCTGTTCTTTTACGTAGGCCGTTTGCATAATTCACTGTTCCCTCTAGGGGCTGGACTTTACGTGGTACTGGGCTTCTTATTTCTTTCAGCCCACTTCTTAATTACCTTGGCCTCCTGCCACATTACTTGGCATTTCCTGCCGTGGTGATTTGCTCCTGCTGGGCCTCTTTTCAGGCCTGCCATTCCATTCTTTCCCCCAGTGGCTTGATATGGCCACTGGTGTTCTTACTTATGGGCTTCAGTGTCCCTTTCTTTCTCCCTGGGGCCTGCGGCCCATTTACTAACTCTGCATTCCCATGGGCTTATACTAACTTGATTGGGCTTCCTCGGCCCAATTTCCTCATTCTTATCCTTGGGGTTCATGGGCTTGTCATCAACCCCTACTTTCTTTGTTTACATTGCCTTGGGCCTGCCGCGGCCCATTCTCACTTTTCCATACCATATACTGCCCATGGGTGCCATTTCTCTCTTTCCGGGCCCTTTGGGCCCATTTGCTTCCTCAAGACCCATTTGTTCATGTTATGGGCCTATGATCCATTATTCCTGCCGCTTAGGCCTAATGGTTTTATTCTATGCTTGCCACTTCTATCTGCCTACTTTGCTAAGTTGGGCCTATTTTACAAAAATGACCCTCAACATTTAGCCCCCTTCACATATGGAGCGTTCTTGCGGTTCATATGTGAATGAAGGACTTTCTTATCTTTTTATTCACTCTCCTTCTTTCTTTTCCTTCGCTGGCTTTTTTAAACTAGGGAGTTCTTCTCATATATATATTTCTTTTCCTGCCGTGAACAGTGGTGACTCTTCGAATTTCCTAAAATGGCAGTTGCTTTAAAACATAACCGCCATCTCATTAATTTCATTCTTTTCTCAATGGCTGACCAGTCGCCTCCCCTCACACCGGCATTAGTAACTCAGGTATCTAAGAAGAGTCCCTTCCCAATGCAGGCACAAACTCCTTCTATTCCAAAATATCCTACCCGTTTTCCTTCCCTCACCGTTTTCCTCTTTTTGAACACCCATTCCCCTTTTACTCCAATCAAGTCCTCATGCCATGGCACCGGTGAAAACCCAAGCCTCTTCCCGCCGTAAAGGAGAAGGGGTCGTTTCGGATCCTCCGGTAGAATAAGAAGTAGAAGAAGTGGCCGTGCGCCCCAATTCGGACCACTCCGATGAGAAGAAGGCACGGCGTGACCCAGATAGTGACTGCGCCCCTTTGATCGATCCTTGGTATAGCATTAGTCCATACTTCCCCAAGGCCCCTAGAGATTATGCGTCGTCGCCGCCAGGCCGCGTGTGGCTCGCTCTCTACCAGCGAAACCCCAATGTTTTTTGGGCTCCAGTGTCTTCCTCCATCTCCGATTTGGTCATTCGTCAAGGCGTCGCCCTTCTTATTACCATCCATTTCGAGTTTGGGTCAGGCATTGCCACGAGTTGGAAGGAGTGGGTTGACAGCGAGTTATCTGACACGGGTTTCATGGGTTTGCTTCAGCGGGCCGGTGTTCTAAAGGTCGTCGTCCTATCTCGAAGTCTTTCCAATTTCTGAGATCTCTATAATCTTCGTCATTTGGTTCGCCGATGGTGTACCACCACTCACACATTCCTTTTCTCTTGTGGTGAACTCACAGTTACTCTTGAGGATGTGGCTAATCAACTATTTTTGCCGATTCTTGGCGATGTCGATCCTGCCACCATTGAGCTTTCCCCGGAAGAAGAAGCCATCAAAGTGGAGTTGAAGAAAAGGATGGCCGGAAATGCTAAGTTGTCTTACTGGGTTAGTTCTTCTTCCAAGTTTTCTGCTATTGCCTGCCGTGCTGCTTTTATTGCTTTTTGGCTTTGTAAGTTTGTCTTTGGGTCCCATCCCCATTATGCCATAAAGCCTTTGTATTTTCGTTTGGCCATAAAAATATCTGCCGGAGTGAGTCTGCTGCTGGCCCCCATGTTTTTGGGGCATCTATATGTTCAATTGGATATCCTGCGGAGCGACGAGAGCCAGGCTAGCTCCTGCCACATAGTCACTTCCTTTGTTCACAGCACCATCTTGCAACAGTTATTATTCGAGTGCTGTGCCCAGTATTTGGCGAAGTGCAGGCCTGTCAAATTTGCTAAAGAGAAGTACCAATCCTGTCCGCAGGTAATTACTGATTTTTGTGGCAGATTTGATTCTGACTTTCCTCTGGCTTTTCGTTGGTCCGGTTTGAAGCCCATCAAATATTCTGTTGTTGAGTCCTTCGATGAAGGTATTGGTTTTTCTTGGAGAGCTTATAGACATTTGAGTTCTGGTTATACCTGTGTTGATTCTGCAATGGGTTCATTTATCAATACTGTTGGCACTACCACCCCTCTAGCCGGTTTTGATGAGTTTGGTATTACCTATCTAGCGGCCACCAATGCCGACTGGTTGCCCTACTTAGCAGATGAAGGTGTTAGATTTGTCCATTATCCTGCCAACCGGTTAAAGAGACAATTTGGGCTGGATCAGAATATTCCCGATGACCTCTCCTTCCTCGCAGAGTCTCCTACTTCAGTCAGACCTTTCCTGCGGCACGCTGCTTTTGATTTTTGGAGACAACGTTTCATTGCAGTCACGGTTCCTGGTTCTCTGAGGGAGGGCCTTTGCACTCCTGCTATGCACGGCTATTGGCAGGCTGTAATGACCTCATTTAATACAGAGTTGGTTGGCAGTCGTGATTTCTCTCTCATACCTCCTGAGGGACTTGGCATGGTCGTCTCTCCCAATCCTCGGTTGCTCCTTCCTTCCAGGTCCGTGTTGGCCTATGCCAGGAAACAGAGTCGATCCGCCATCCTTGAATGGGATGAGGAGAAGAAAGGATGGTATTGGCATACAGGCGATTACCCCCCAAGTTGGGAAAAGAAAGTTAAAATAATAAACATCCTTGCACTAGCCAAGATGTTGACACCCCATTTTGCAACCCGTATTTAACTTCACATGGAGGGTAAAAAGGTAATTTTGTCTTGGAAATATGCATCTTGATTCTAGTCACTAGATCCTTAATCTCATTTCACTAAAATGATCTTGATGTTGTAACGATCAAATCGACTAGTCATAAGCCCTAATCGGACCACCAGATTGAAAATTATCATCAAATCAAGTTTTAATGGCTGAGATGCACTATCACAAATTTAGTCCGACTATATGTGATTATGAACAATTGATTTCAATTGGTTATAAGTGTAATCAATTTGAGATTAATGACGTGTCATAATTTGATTGGTTAGGATTACATTTTATGGTAAGATTGCATATACCTAATTAATTAGATAGTTAAACATTAATTATTCAATGAGTAATTTATGCAATTATCTTTTAATTAGAGTAAATTTGAAACCAATTAAGTCTGAAATGGGAGTGATTGGAGTCATTTAATGTTAATTGGGAGCTAATTTGGGACCTATTAATGTTAATTGTGCTGAAACCATTTTCTAACAAATGACCTCTGCTCACCATTTCATCGATATCTCTCAAAATATTTTGAATCTGTGAATGAGGTTAATTTTCCCAGAAACTAGACATCCGGGGCTTCAATTTAAGCATAAGAACGAGACAATTCCAATCAGAATTAAGTTCGATATGATTTTTCGAAGTTGGCTCTACAAGCTGTTACAGCAACTACGGGAAAACTAAATTTTGGCTTGCTCCCCACTCCCACCAATCTCTCCATTTAATGCATCAGATTTTCTCCAAGGCTAAAATGAGGTCTAGGTTCATAATCCTTGTCAACCCTCATTAAATGGCCTTCCATTCATATTCCCTCCACCACTACTATATAAACCCTCCCTCTCCTTCATTCCAGAGGACACAAAACCCCCTCTTTTCCCCTCTCTTGAGTTCTAGTGAAGTTGAGTAGTCTTGTCATATCTTGGTCTTCCTGAGACTCAAGGTATTGAGTGAGACTCACTCTTCCTCTCCTAACTCTTCTTTTCCTCCACCCTAGGACCTCCCTCAAGAGTCTCCTCCTCCACCATATGGATCTTGCATGAAGGTATAATCTCTTTCCCTAATTGTTTTTCATGTTGCCATGTAGAGGGTTTAAGATTAAAGCATGATAATAATCATTTAAATTCCCTTGAATATGTTTGAATGTTCTTAATTGTTCTTACATGTTCTTGGTTGTTCATCACATGTTCATGCAAATCACTAATTTTAATCTTAAATCCATATAAAAAATATGAAAAACATGTTTGTTTAATAATTCTTGCAAATTCTTGAATCTAGGTTATCACCATCCATACACATTCACTAGAATTTATTTTTCAATCCAAATGAAGTGCTTAATAAATTGAATTAGGGTTTATCACATACACACACTTTAAATTCAACATGCAAATTGATTGACATATTAGATGATATGATATGAATGTTGGCCACCATAGTCTAGAAGACCGGTTTCACCGGACAAGGTGGGTGCCTAACACCTTCCCACCTTGTAACATAGCCTCCGAACTTAGATCAAGGGTTAGTAGATCAAATGCTTATCCTTGTAATTTTCAATTTCTAGATTGTAACTAGGAAACAAAGCCATGTACTTTATCTTAGATTGTATCTAAGACCAAAGCCATGTAATTTCCTATGTTCAATGTAAATTCAATTTCAAATTAATAAAATAAGGAATTTTTCAATTATGGTTTTCTTATTTATTCCAACAATTAAATAAGTGGCGACTCCATTGTAAAACCCTTAATCTAAAGGGAAAAATATAACTAGTCGAACCTCCATTTTGAGAGGCAATAACACGACTCCACCCATTCACGTGGGTTTGGCCCAACGCATTCATTAAAAAGGGCCGGGGGCGCGGTCTCTCACACAAGAAAGTTCCTGCCAAACCTAAATCTGCCAGCAAGCTTAAGTCTGCCACTCCTCAGCCTCCCATAGGTGCTACTCCTGTCAGTAGAACACGAGACAGTAAGAGGAAGACAACTCCCCATCCTGCGCCTGCTGTTCAACGAAGAGTACGTCACTAAGAAAAACTTTTCCTTTGCTTTGTCTTTCTAGTACACTTGCATATAATTCTTTTTCCCTTTTTTTTTTTTTTTTACTTTTCCTGAATTCTGACATGTTTGCTAACTTGTTTCTTTGACTCTGTCTCTTATCCTCCTTTTCCTTTGCAGTCTAAGCACAAGGAGGACACGTTAGCTGCCCGTCCCATTATGCTTGAGGAACCTGAATTGGAGGTACATTTACTCTTTCTCCTCTCTCACTTCCCCCCCCCCCCCTCCTTTTTTTTTCATACGCATGTGTCCAATCTGCCATACGTTTTTGGTTACTTCATTCACCCAAAAGGTTATTCTTGATCTTCACATCTTCTAATTCTTGTCTTCTAGGATGAGCCTGAGCCTCTTTCCATATATCGCCCTACTGCCGAGAAGCTTTCTGCCCCCATGGGCACACCTACGAAGGGCTCTCTTGGTGGGGTTGAGTTTGCAACACCTGCCCCTTCTACAGCTACTCGTGGAGTTCCTACTGAGGCTACTACTTCTCCCACTGGACCAGTACCCGTGGATGAGGGTACTCATATTGGGGAGGTTAGTGAGGTCACCCCTACTCCTGCCGTGACACCGTCTGTTCAAAGGGAAGCCACCCCTCCTGCTGTTACTTAGATCGAGGCTTCTCCTATTACACCTCTTGTCATTTCCACCGGTGACCCCTTCGCTGCTCTTTCTCAGGCTGTGAAGGACGGTTCTTCTCTGGTAGCTACTCCTTCTTCTATTCCTGTTTCTGCCACATGTGGCCCTGATGCTGACTTGTCCTCAGAGGAGTCTGAGGAGATCTTTGAGGATCCTGAGGATGAGCCCGTCCTGGGGAGGAGGATTTCTGAATCTGAGGAAGAGGAGAGTGTTCCACCCGAGACAATGGGTATGTGATTTCTTCCTCCCTTTCTCCTCTTTCTTTGTTAAGTTCATTCTTCTCCCCTTCATTTGCATGTCTATCTCCTTGTTTTGTAGAGACCTTTGAGGGGCTAGGAACTGCAGCAGACGTAGGGGTGTCTGCGGTAACTACTCCTACCATGCCCCCAACACCTATTCCAGCCACATCTTTTGTACCAGTTTCTGCCGTATTTACAGCGTCCGTTTCTGCGGTTCCTTCCGTGCCTGTCTCTGTCTTTCCCGCAGCCCCCATTACCGCTAGTTCTGGTAAATTTCTTTCTTCCTTCACTTCTTCCCTGCGGGTCTAGCTCTTTTTTTTTTTACCAAGGTTTCTCATCTCAAACCCTGTGTCCTTTTGACAGGCCCACCTCCTACGGTGCCTTCCCAATTTGAAGTGGGCAATGGTTCTAGCGCCATTCCAGATCCTGTTCGCGAGGCTGCAGCCTTTTTTGCACGATTTGACCAACCTGAAGTCAATGATCTTGGACCTGCAGATTTCTGGGGCTCCAGACCTTCTTATCTAGATTTCCATGGCTTCAGAATCCCTAAGGAATGCGCTTCTCGATTGGTGACACTCTATAGCAACCGTGGGGATTTCATGCAGGGATTCAGACTTGGTCGCTCCGCTAGAGAGCATTTTTTGAAGATGTTGGGGAGTGTGCTGAACGATATTGAACACAATTTTGTTGACACAGTCTCCACCGAGAGGATCCTGCAATGGAGGGCTGCGGTGCAGGAGCTCATCAGTGTTGGCTTTGCCATGGAGTTTATCTTAAACCATCTTCGAGAAATTGCCCGGGCTATTTTTATGAAGAGAGTCCAGCCTATTGTTGATGCTATTGACTCATGCCTTGAGATTCTGAGAAAGGAAGTGGCAGACTTGGAGGGCTGTCGTGATCACCTGCTTTCTAGCATAGGCGGGTCCAGTCGTTTTGGAGATCAGCCACTCATTTCTGGGCTTGATTAATGATGATGCAGTTTTTCTTTGTCTTGTTGTTTCCTTCATCTTATTACTCCGTTTAGTACATTATATTTCCTATAGTACCTATTTGGGCTAGTTTGCCATAGTTTGGGTTTGTAACTCATGATGCTATACTTATGATGCTACACTTTGCTATTGTTTGTTTGTTTGATTTTTTTTTTTTTTTTTTTTTTTTGTGATAATAAATACTTCGTGCTTTTCATTGCATCCTCATGAAAGCAAGTTACAAAATTTTATCTTGTGACATAGCCACTGGAAAGATGAGAAACAAAGTAAAAGGAAACATAAGAGCTTTTCAACAAAACAAGAGAAAGGGATAATCACATGGCTTTTCTTCTCAGGCGTAGTAGTGTTTCAACCACTTCCCATTGATGGGATCCATTAAGTCCCTGCCATCCATCTGAGTCAAGCGGTACTATCCACTTAGATGTGCCTCTCTTATCACAAGGGGTCCTTCCCACTTCGGTGCAAACTTCGATGGTCCTGCCAGGCCCCTCCTAACATAATCTGCCACCTTTAGGACCAGTTGTCCTTCCGCAAACACTCTCTCTTTAGTCATCCTGCCGTAAGCCTCAGTCATTTTTTGCCTATATCTGCGGCTGCATTCTTGGGCTTTTCCTCTTCTTTCATCAAGTCCTTCTAGGTCTTCGCACCTTTCTGCCGCAAAGACTTCTTCTTCACTCTCCTTTTCTTGCATCTGCATGACTCTCAGGGATGGGGTCATTTTCTATGCTAGGCTCACTACTTCAGTCCCATAGACCAAGGAAAAAAGGTGAAAAACCTGTGGCTGACTTAGGTGAACTTCTATAAGCCCAAAGAGCGTCTGGCAGGTGCACTGCCCATCCTCCCGTATACTCTTGGCTCATTTTACTGATAATTTTTATGAGAGTTTTGTTCGTTGCCTCTGCTTGCCCGTTTCCTTGAGGGTAATACGGTGATGATCGGTGATGTTTGACTTGGTAGAATTCTAGCATTTTCCTCACATCACTATTGACAAAAGGTGTGCCGTTGTCACTGATGATCCTGTGGGGAACTCCAAACCTTACAATTATGTTTTCCTTGATAAAGTTTGCCACTGCTCCTCCTGTGGCTTTACAAAGTGGTACTGCCTCTGCCCACTTAGTAAAATATTCTGTGGCCACTAGTATCCATATGTATCCTCGCGACGGCGGATTCACAGTCCAATCAAGTCAAGCCCCCAAGTGTGGAAGGGTCATGGTGTGACCATGCTATGCAAATTCTGCGGATGAGTGTGAATCAAACTGGCTTGTACTTGGCAACTGTGGCACCTTTTCACAAATTCTGCCGGATCCTTTTTCATGGTAGGCCAGTAGTAGCCCATTTGCAGCAAGCATCTGTAAAGCCTTTTCTTTCCCTGGTGTTCCCCACACTCTCCTGAGTGTGCTTCTTTTATCATTTCTCTCGCCTCCTCAGGGCCCAAACACCTCAAGGGGTCTCCATCATACCCTTTTTTGAAAAGGACCATATTATGCAAAAAATAACGCGTTGCTAACCTCCTGAGCTTATATTTTTCGTTGTGCTTTTGCGGCAGGATGCCTTCTGTCAGGTACTGTATAAATGGGCTTCTCCACTCTTCGCCGACGAACACAGCGTAACTTTCTTCTCTGTCTGCCGCAATCTGGCAGTTCCCACACTGGGTTTGGACTTGGTCTGCATCTTTACCCATGGTCGGCCAATAAAAGCCTGCCCTTTGAAGTCTGCGGTAAAGGCTGACCTCCCTGCAGGATCCGCAAGTCTTTTCATGTACTTCTTTCAACTTTCTATAGGCCTCCCTTTGCCCCACACATCTGGACAAGACTCCACCTGGCATCCTGTGGTACAGTTCTCCCTTAACCAGGGCGTAGTCTTTGAGTATTTTTAGTTCCATGGCTTCTTCTTTTCCCGTCAAAGCTTCCCTCACGAGTATTCGCCAATCCCCTTCGTAGTGTTCCTCCTGGAACCTTTCTTTTAACATTTCAATTATGGATTCCTCTCTCTTGCTGACCTCTACTCTGGCGCTCCCCCTTTCAAACATTATCTGCGAACCTAGTGCAGCCAACGCATCGGCAAACTGATTCTCGTTCCTCGGAGCATGTTCTATTTTAAAAGTTAAAAACTTTTCTTCCATTTTCTGGGCCATTGCTCTGTACGGGGCTAGGCTGGGCTCTTTTAAGGAGAAACTCCCTTTGGTTTGGCAGACAACCAAGTTCGAATCACCCAACACTCTCAAATGCTTAACTCCCATTTCAAGAGCTGTGGCCAGCCCAGTTAAGTAGGCTTCATATTCTGCCGTATTGTTTGAACAGGGGAACTCCAACTTGAACGATAATGCTACTGCTTTATCTTCTTCATGATACAAAACTACCCCGACTCCTCCGGACTGGGCGGTAGAAGACCCATCAAATTTCATTACCCACTGTTCTCTGAGCTCTTCCACCATGGCTACTTCCCCCGGGACTTCGTCGTCCAGCCGAAATTCTTCCTCTCCTGGAAATTGTGCCAATAAGTCTGCTATAGCCTGACTTTTCACTACTCTAGGTTCTCCCATTCTCAAGTCATACTGCGATAATTGTAACAACCACTAGGATATCCTGCCAAAGAGGATTGGCTGCTGTAGTAAAGCTTTGATGGCGTGGGACTTGGTCATCAGCCATACTTCATAAGCCAAGAAATAATGGCGTAACCTCTGTGAGGCATACACAATAGCCAAACACGCCCTTTCCGCCGTTGGGTAACGAGTTTCTACATCTTTTAGGGCGCGGCCGATGTAGTATACTGGTTGCTCGACGCCGCCTCCATCCTCTTGGGCAATTAATGCACCGATGGCATATGAATTGGTGGCAATGTAAAGCAGCAGTGGCCTTTTGTGGATTGGGGCTTGCACTGTAGGGAGGTTCATCATAATCTGCTGCAGCCTTTTGAAGGCCGCCTGCTGCGCTTCTCCCCATGCAAAACTTTGCCCTTTCCTTAGTAATTTGGTAAAAGCCGAAGTGATTGATGCCAAGCCAGGGATGAATCTTCGGATGTACGAGACTTTCCCTAAGAAGCTTTTTAGTTCCCTTATCGTGGCTGGAGGTCTCATGGTTGCAATGGCCGTGGCTTTTGCTGGGTCTACATCTATTCCCCTGCTGTGAACCAAGAAACCCAGGAATTTTCCTGAGGATACACCAAACGCGCATTTGAGGGGATTCATTCTCAATTTAAAGGCTCTGTATCTTTCGAATACTCTCCTCAGCACACGGAAATGTTCCTCTCTTCTTTTTGACTTAACTACTATGTCGTCCACATAATCTTCTAACTCCTGATGCATCATATCATGAAATATGGCCGTCATTGCCCGTTGATAAGTCGCACCTGCATTTTTTAACCCAAAGGGCATCACGATGTAGTAAAAGTTCCCCATGGGCGTTCTGAAAGCAGTTTTCTCCGCATCTTTTGGTGTCATCCTGATCTGGTTGTATCCACTGAAACCATCCATGAATGAGAACATGGCGCTTCCTGCCGCAGAATCTATCAATAAATCCATATTTGGCAATGGGAATTCATCTTTCGGGCATGCTTTGTTGAGATCCTTGAAATCTACGCAACACCTTATCTGGCCATTCTTCTTCTTCACCGGTACTATGTTGGATAGCCAGCGGGGATGTTGAATGGGCTTAACGAATCCTGCGGCCAGCAACTTCTGCACTTCTTTGACTATCTGCCCTTCTATTTCTGTGTGAAATATCCTGGCAGGCTGAGCTACTGGCTTGGCCTGCGGGTCCACATTTAACGTATGTGCAACTAACCCAGGGTCTAGCCCTGGCATTTCATTGTAGTCTCAGGCGAATACGTCTTTGAATTCTTCCAACAATCGTACCAGCTCTGTTTTTTCCTTTTTTGTCAAACTTGCACTGATTAAGATGGGCCTCGACCCTTACGAAGCAGACCCCAGGTTAACTTCCTCCATTTTTTCTTCTGCCATAACCTGTAACTCCTTCTCTGCCGTAATTCTTTCGCTTTCCTCCTTATCACTTTCTTCCTCTGAACTTTCTTGGACTTCGCAACACATCAAACTCTCGTGCTACCCCTCATGGGTGGGACCCGTCTTTGTTTCAATTGCGAGCCCCACGCGCCTTCATAATTTGTATACAATTCTACCATCAGGTCCCTGGATCCTGACACATTGTGGTGTGTCATCAGGTCCTACGGCGGGCACTTCTTTCCTTTTCCTCTTTCTT
Source organism: Quercus aquifolioides (assembly GCA_019022515.1). Lineage (NCBI taxonomy): Eukaryota > Viridiplantae > Streptophyta > Magnoliopsida > Fagales > Fagaceae > Quercus > Quercus aquifolioides. The sequence goes on along the minus strand of CM032331.1, from coordinate 41,461,362 downwards.
GCCAACAATTCCCTTAGGTCGGGTTCTGGGTCATTCTGGACATCTTCCCACCTAGGCATGAAGATGCCTCGTGGCTTTGATACTGAACTTTCCCCAGATGGAGCCCATTGGTCGTAGAACATAGTTTCTACTAAGTGGGCTTCTGCCTGCTCGAATGGTGAGGGGTTCGCAGCTATGCGTATCATTCTGCTGTTCAATCTTCCTTTCACACATTGGTGATAGGTGGATGGGACGAGTCGATGTTTGTGTAACCATGGCCTCCCCAAAAGCACGTGATAGGGTACTTCTGTTTTCACCACATGAAACCGTGCTAAAGAGGCTATGGGGCCTACTTTCAACCACAGTTGAATGTGGCTTGCTGTGTACTCGCCCCTTCCGCCAAACCCTGTCACTTCCATTGGGCACCCTTGAATCTTCCTCTCTGAAATTCTTGCTGCTTGCAGAGTGCTCAGTGGAATGAGATTCACAGAAGCACTTGTATCTACCAAAGCTCTCTTTATGGGGATTTGATTTATGGACGCCGCCAAGTGTAAGGGCCTCCTGTGATCTGGGTGTCCCACCTCCATATCTTCTTCACTAAAAGTGATTTCAGTTAACTCCTGTAAGAGAGCCCTATCATCTGGTATTTCTGCCGATAGACATTCTATTCCTGCGCCGGAGGCAATGCTCACCAGAGCCTCCGTGGCTACCTTTCTTTCCTTTGCTGTGAGTCCCAGCTGGTCGAACAAATTTTTGAACTTGGAACTCTGTTGTAAAGTGGTAATGGCCGCCGCAGGCAAGGCCAAGTTTTCTTCTTCGTCTTCCTCGAGATCTGCGTAAATTACCACCGCCGCTAGTCCCTTCCCTTTGTGGTTTGGGAGTGGATTTTTTTGGACTTCCTGCTGGGACAGTTCTAAAGTACCTTTCTTTATCCTGCGGTGCACTAGTTTGCGAAGTGCCCAACATTCTGCGGTAGAATGTTGGACATAATTGTGTAAATGACAAAAACGTGGGTCCCTTCGTTCCTCCTCTGTGGGCTCCCTAGCAACCTAGTTAGGTTTGAAAATTCCATCTGCTATCCATTTGTCTAGCAGTATGTCCACTTCCTTTGCGGTGCATGGTATTGGTGGGGGAGTATCATACTCTCTCCCATTGATTTTTCTCCTCCGCTCACCGGTGGATACCGCCATGGCTTGCGGGGCACTTCTTTTGTCCATGCTCGGCTTTACGGATTGGGCAGTTTTTCTCGCTTTTTGTAACAACTACGCGAACTGGGAGATCTCGAGGTTTTCTAGGACTGCCCTGTACTCCTTGATCATATTCATCATACACATCTCCACCAGCTTCCTTTCTTCGCAATGGTCATAGCAGTCGAGTGCTATGTCCCTAAATCTCTTGATGTACTCCATCAAGTCTTCACCATTCCTCTGTTTAGTCGCTTGCAAAGTTGCAAGCGTCACCGTTTCCTCTTCGTGAAAGTATTTGGTGCAAAATACATCCACCATATCATCCCATGTTGGGATCGATCCTGGCTTTAAACCGATGTACCAGGTGTAAGCCCGGTCGCATAGTGATTTAGAAAATTCTCGAAGACATAAGTCTTCGTCTGCTGCATAAGGGCCAAGCGTATCAATGAACTTGCTTACGTGCTCAACAGCACTTCCCTTCCTGCCATCATATTGTGCAAAAACTCGCGGTTCATACCTCTCGGGGTATGGTTTACTAAGCACCCTTAGTGGGTATGGAGGCCTCCGTGCGTAGAATCTCTCCTTTGGTCCTCTGGCTCTCTCCTGCTCCAGGAGAGCTGCTACTTCAGCCAAGGTAATGAAACGTTGATCCGCGTTCTGCGGGTCACCTCCTACTAGTGTTTCTTCCGCCGCATGTTCTGGATCATGTTGGCTTCCTTTTTCCTTTGTTCTGTCCGTCTTTAGTTGACGGATTTCTTCCATCATTTGCTGTTGTGAGTGTTGTAAGGCCTGCAACACCTCAACGAAGGTGTTGGCATTGTCTGCGGGGATCCTTGGAGGAGATTGGGGGTCAGCCCCCATCCCGTTGGCACCTTCCGTCTGGTTAGGCTGCTGTTGGTGTGGCGTCGCTAGCCTAGACTCTGCTTGTGAGGGCACGGCACTCATGTTTCATGTTGTCCTGGACTTTGGAGGCATTTGTTTGCGAGGGCTCTTGTCCCTGAACTATTTCTCAACTCCCCAGCGGAGTCGCCAATTTAATGTAGGGGCCTTTTTTTTGTATTATGCTTTGGGCTGAGCTGCCTCCTGCGATGATGGGCCCGGATATTCTGAGTAGGAGAGTTGAGACCGGCCCAACTGTAACTCACTTTGGGCAGGCTTGTGCGCAAAACTGGCCTCGTCTGCCAGGAGAGTACTTACGGCAGGCAAAGCTATTTTTTAATAGGTCACGGTAGGCAGATATAATAACAAAAGAAGATCGGATATAGTGTTCTTCCCTTGATGGATAATAACCAAATAATCTCTATTTTTATGACAATTATAGTAATAATAATAGCTTTACAAAAGGAGCGAAAGATTAAATGACAACATGAATTAATCAAAGAAGTGATATCAAGTTAAGTTTTGGGTCTGTAATGGCAAAGACCAAAGAGGAAGAACGCTTCCTCTCAATGAAACTAATCTCCCAGGAAGATATTCAGCCGCGGGGATTAATGACTTTGAGGGAATCGGACCTAAATGATTTGTGCCCAAAAGAATTACTATTGTTTAATCGTCTTCCAGAGAGTGGGATTTTGAGGGGGAGAGAAGGGAACCGACCTACTGGTGCATGCCCATTATGCTTCTTTTCTTTGTTTTTCGTTTTCTCTCTTATCTTTTCTTCTTTCCTTTCTTTTTCTTTTGTTTTTTCTTTTACTTCCTAATACCTCTATTTTTCAATCCCTTTTACAGGGCACAGTAAGGGTCCTTTTATAGGGCCTGCCGTGACCGGATTTTACTACTTTACCCTCTTAACCGCCTTTGTCTGGTCTGGGAGTACTAGCCGACCACCCAAGGCTCCTCTGTGTACCGCTCACCCTCGCCTGACAAAGGCAGGTTTGTGTTGTTTGTTAGTCCGCCGTGGCATCTTCTCCTGCCACGGCGTAAATGCTTTTTTTCTCTCTCTTTGGCATGCACCCAACGGTTCCTCCCTCAATATTGCCTCTTTTGGGTGGTCTGTCATCCCAGCAAGACGTACCTCCCAAAAGAGCTTGGGCAAGAACCGCGAAATAGATCTTTTCCCCTCTCCCCACCACCAAACCACACCCCCATTTACCTCTTACCTCTGACCCATAGCCCCACCACGTCCCATATTGGCTGGGTACAGGCTGGTGGTGCCTGGGTCTTGCGTGTGCCTTGCTGTTATGCATGTTCAAAATCTGTCTGCTGCTCATGCGTTTGCCGTGACCTGGAGCTTTGTTTGCACGGTCTGCCCCGCTTCTCTGTTCTTTTACGTGGGCTGTTTGCATAATTCACTGATCGCTGCCGCCGATTTGAACCCTAACTCCCTCGTTCTTGTACAAATGCAAGAAATCGTAGCCTTGCAACAGTTGGTACGTGAACTCGGTTTAACTCATTCCTTGCTCCGATTCCAGCCGCTTCTTCACGCTCTCCTTCGCCATCATAGTCCCAACCCTAGCGTACTTCCCAACATCTTTCAAAAAATCCAACAGCTTGACCTCCTTCCACCAATCGTAGTTGTTGAGGATGACGGAGTTCTCGGAGAGGATTCTGGCGACGGTGGACTGGATGCCGAGAGTGTTGCGGCGGAGAGAGTAGAGGTCGAGGTTGGGATGCTGGAGGGACTTGCCGGAGGGGTCACCGACGCGAGCGGTGGCGCCGCCGATGAGGGCGACGGGCTGGTGGCCGAGGCGGTGGAACCAGGAGAGGACGATGATGCCGAGGAGGTTGCCGAGGTGGAGGGATTGAGCGGTGGGGTCGAAACCGCAGTAAACTTTGAGAGGTGAGGATGAAACGGCGGCGGCGGCGTTGTGGAGGTCGGGGTTGGTTAGGGACTCGATGAGGCCGCGTTGCTGGAGGATTTCGATGACGTTGTTGTTGTTGTTTTTGTTGTTGAGGCGAGGAGGAGGAGAGGATTGGGATTGGGATTGTGTGGAGGAGTGGTAGCAGCAATAGGTGTAGGTAGAGGTGGTGGTTTTGAAAGTGGAGAAGGTTAGTTTTGGAAAATTGTGAAAAGAAGAAGAAGAAGAGGTGAGGGAGGTTCTGAATGGGGAGAAGAGAAGGAGAGTTCTGGTGGTGGTGGAGGCGGCGGCCATTTCTTGGTAGAAAGATAGTGGCTACGGCTTTTGCTGTTGGTTTCACTGGTTCTCAATCCATGTTAATTTTTAATTTTTTTTTTTTTTTTTTTTTTTGTTTTTAATGTGACATAATTTTAATTTGGTAGAAAGATACGGCTATTTTTGCCATATATTCTATTTTGCACCAAAAAAAAAAAAAAAACTACAAATTTATTTATTTATTTATGTATCAACTTTTTGGAACTTGAATTTAAACTCTAAACTCTAATTTCATGTATTATGGCAAAAAAAATAAAAATACTTTGTAACTAAATAAGTTCCTAGATAAGTCAAATTCGTGTTTAAAACTCAAGTTTGATAAACTCTAGTCTTACTTGGAAAACAAGTTCAAGCTCTAAAAAAGAGTTATATAGCTAAATAAGTTTAAATAAGTTCGGACGAAGGTTTTTTAATAAAAATTTTTACTAAAAAAAATATTTGGCAGTCTAATTTTTTATAATATTTTTAACTTGTAGTCAATTTTGATTTTATTATTTTCAATTTACAGCCATTCTGAATCCATATCTAAAAGCATTAGCATTGGGAGTTCTAAAACTCCCAATATCCTATTTTATAACATCGAACCACCAAACCACAAAAGAGATGCATTACCTGGGTTTTCAAATGTAAAATTTTTTACAATCAAGCTAAGAAAAGACCCAAAATAGACTGAAAAAAGAAAAGAACCGTTCTATTTGATCAAAGGATTTGGAACTTTACGAGGTCACAAAATTTTCCCGATACCCACAAACAGCAACAAATTTTTTTTTTTTTTTTTTTTCTTGAGAATCAAGACTTCAAACTTCTATTAAACCGAACTGAGATCATTACAAACTAAAGCTTCAATGTCTGGTAGAACATCCTTTAACCAAACCAGCAAAGTAGAAGAGGTTAAAGCTATCCTTGCTAAGGCATGGGAAACCGTGTTTCCATGTCCTCCCACATGAGCGACAGAAAACGCTCCACATTTTTGGCCATCAATATAGCTTCCTGCTGATAGATTCAAATTGGAGTTGTTAAGAATTTTAACTACCACTGCTGTCTCCTATTTCCGTTTTGAAAATTCAAATTTAGAGTGTGAATTCAATGGCCGTCTAGCAGCTAACAGCTCCACCATAGCTACAGAACCTGGTAAAGAAGCCCCATGACCTGACCAAGATGATTAGGAATCACCACCCCTAAGCCCGCCTCATTAGTATTTTCAAAAGATACACCAACGAGCACTGTTTTGATGTTGCTTCTTTGCACTAGGCATAGGTCTCACCTTGTTTCTCCTATTCCATAGTAAACAAGAAACAACAGTAAACAGCTCGACCTAATAGGCAAATAAGTTTTGTTTCAAAAGATTATCGGTACTTAAAAAATGATTACTGATTTTCTCCCCAACAACTAAATTCTAATACGCAAATACCACAGCTATAGGAACTTTTTTTTCTGTCTTTGGTCCAAGAAAAAACAAAACCATTACTGTCATTAAATACCCACAAAGGAATGTCTTCATCAGATTAGAGATCAGTATATCACACATGGTAGCACCATTATCCAAGGATTTAAAGAAGAAAATGGTTAAATTCACATTTAAACGAGTACATAACAGTCTCAATATATCAAAGGACAAACAAATCTAGTTTCAGGCTGAACCGCTGAACACTATTGATAGTGCATAATTTTAATCTTCTATGCACATTTATCTCTATATGTAACACTTTCAGGTAGCAGAACACAAACACACACGAGAGAGAGAGAGAGAGAGAGAGAGAGATTATTTTCTAACATTCTTTGATTCTCATCGGGAAAACACACTAGAAGAGTGCATCAAAGTCAAGTTTCAGAGCCAAATCCAATATAAATAAAAATAAATAGTTCAAGGAAAAAGAAGAAAAAACTGCAACAAAGAAAGTATACTGGTAACACTGGTTTCAACTATATTCAGGCTCTTTTGGCAAAATCACCAGTCTCATCGTCGTCATCCCTGAAGTTTCCTTCCAAAGAAGCATCTTTGTCAACAATCTCCACCTCCACCATCCACACTGCTGCTCTCACGGGTACCAAATTGATCAGCACCACCAAAGCCCTGTCCAGTACTTCCTTCAAATCCACTACCAGCTATTTTACTGCCATCCCTAGAGGCAAAGTTACCACTACCACCAGAAACATCAAAATTCCCACCAGTATTGCCATAGCCTCCACTGTTCCCACTGGCATAATTGCCACCACTGCTGTTACCAACACCACCTCCACTGTAGCCACTATCTCCATAGCTAGGACGAGCCCTATCAGTAGCATAATTCACCCTTACCCGACGACCATGGAGATCCTAGGAGGTAATGTTACCACAAAAAGGAAAGAGTCAATTAAAAATTAACAGCAATAATCAATAGATTAAAAGAGGCCAAACCAATTCATAAAACACGTTTGTAATTTACTTGGAAAGAGCAAGGGTGGAGTTCAGCAACATCATAATTCTTATAATTAATACACATTTCTATGCCATGCATAGACGAGTTACTGTACACCTATTATACCAACACCATTAAGACATCAGTTGCATTGCATGGATTACTTAGCTATGAAGTAATTCCAATATTTGCAAGTCCGGTTTTGTACTTTATTGGGTGTTTCAAAGATCCAAGTCCTCAAGTGTGAGACTTGACAATCCAATGACATTACCACTCATCATACAGGTTTTTAAATTCCAATTCCCATAACACAAGTGAACATAGCAGTTGCAATGCTAAAACTGGCATGGAATGTAAGTTCACTGTGATGCTGCTTGTGAAAGGGACATGCTAAGTTAAAGCTGTTAGGTGATATCATTAGCGGAGGCAAGGATAGTCATTGGAGTAATTTGGGGGTAATTTTGGCAACAGCTTTAGAGTGAGATCATAAAAGTTCCAAATAACCAAGCTTTATCCATCACAGCTTACAGACAAAGAGATTAACAAATGAAGAGCAACAAATCAGTAACATTACCTGTCCATCTAAGGCCTGGATAGCACTGGAGGCCTCCTCGCTTGAAACATATGTAACAAAGCCAAATCCACTGGATCTACCAGTCTCACGGTCCATAATGATTCTTGCTACAATAAATGCCAACTTCAGTCAGCATGTATTTCAAGTACTTATGTTTCTACCGGATACAGGACACTGGCACAATACATTACAGTCAACATGGCAATTTTTGAAAAACTAGTATACAATACGGCATGAATATAGCAAAATTAAATGTTATATATATATAGAGGACATATATTATGTTACATTTAGGCTTAAAACAAATAACAAGCAGGAAAACATTTAAAAAGGTATCAAGATAATCATTCTAATTTTTGGGGAGCCCAAGGCTAGTACTATGGCTAATTTCTAACCACTCAATCCTACAACAGTTCAGTTTCAAAAGCCCAAGGATAATAAACCCACATCTGCTTCAGCCTCATAGACCCTCCTCATGCAACCACAGTTCTCCCAAAGACCAAATAAAACAATAACCAGGTGGCAAGGAGTACAAATTATTTTAAATCAAAACAAAACCACTCTATTAGCAGAATCGGCACATTGCCTAATCAGGACCCAATCTATAGGTAGCAATGAAGACTTGTGTTAAGGGAAAAATAGTAAAATGCCCAAACCCTACAATCTCCACTTCCTCAACTCTTTCTTCCTTTTCCGTTGAAGACACAACACTACCACCTCCCACCACCAGCCATTGCCAACACCTTTCATCCACATAAATCTTTAAAGGCATGATTATTACATTTTGCTTGGGCCTTGGTTTCAAGCCCTAATCGACTATGGTGGACATCGAAGAGTGTTCTGTTTTTTGTCCTTTTCTTTTTCTTTTTGGAATTTAAGCCACAAATCTATTCATTGCTGTGATGAAAGACTCATCTCAAGTTGCCCCAGGAGTATGTAATTTTGAAAGAATAGCTATTTAATTTCTGGACATATCTCGTATACTCACATATGCATGTAACCATGTTCATGGACATGCCAAAGAGTTTGACATGTCTGTGACTCCTAAGTACCATGAACTGAATTCATAAAATATGAGGAATTTTAGCAGGAGGAAAAAGAGAAGACACCAACCCCCTTAACATATACAATCCACAAGAAAATAAATACATCAGAAAAAGAAATAAATACATCATGAGCCAAAAAAAAAAATACATCATGAAGCTCCTAGATACAATCTAAAGCTTCAAAAGATCAAAAGATCAAAATCTCCCCCTATCTCCATCAATCTCCATCAATATGTACTCTCTCTTTTTGTGACGTATTGCCAAAGGGCAATCAAGACTCATCATCAAAAGGAGGTGGTGGAGTAGACCGTCGAATACTCGCCAAATCAGCACGTAGAGCCTGAATGTAGAGCCTGAAGCTCAGTAAGCACAACCGCCAAAATTTGTCCATGTGCCGCCTGAACGGTCATGATAGTGTCCAGCATACTCCGAATGGATGAATCACCCGATGAAGAAGGTGGAGGATCAACAGTGGCTGTGTGCATTTTCACCATTCCTTTGTCATCGTCCAGCTCAGGGTGATCAAGATTAAGATCACGATCAGCACTCGTGACAATCCTATCCCGCCGGATAGGATTCTGAAAGAAATAGATTTATTTGCTCACCATTAAGAATCGATTGAAAAGAATACAAAGATGAAATGTACAAGGCATTAAAAATTAACCTTTTCCACGTGCCGTAATGCTGGTGTGGCAGAGCTCCGCTCATTGATACGCTGAAACGAGTTCCGTGGAAAAGAAGCATGCTGTGCTGAAACAGATGCTGCTTCTGGAAGAAATTTTTTGAACTCATCAAGCAAATCTGAATGATCTTCAAAAAGATTGGAAACCTGAAATTGAAAACATAAACCACTAAGAATACTGAAAATTACATTAACAAGAAAACTTTCCAATTAAACAAGAGCAGAGAAACAAACAGAGCCACAACATATATTTACCTCACTGTAGACCTTATTTATGTCCTTGTGCTCCTTCCGGTACATATTCAAAATGTCTAAGAATGATTTATAAACATGTTCATCATTTTGAAAGCGTTTCTGTAGGAACAAAGGTCATCATTAAACCACAAGGACCAACATTTGCAACTGAAATTCAACATGACAAAAAAATAATTTCACCTTTATTTTGTTCACAAAGCTTATAGCTTCTTGAAATTCAATCGCCTTCTTTTGTGGAGCAGCCTCATCATCATCAAGGGTTATTTCATACCCCATTGGCAAGAAGGTGTTAAACCCAAAAATCAAGTTATTATGCCCTTTAAATAATTCCTTCACTCTGGCAATGACGCCAACAGTGTCAGTCCTGCAAGAACAAACAATGGAAAAATCTGTTAACATTTAGATGCAATGTTGCATTAATCAATCCAAGACAAAAACCTCTTAGATGCAATGTGTACCTTTGAGCCTTAAAATCTTTCATGACCTCAAGGAACATGTCATATTTTTCTTTTTGGTCTTGAAACATCTCCTTCACATCCTTGAGATAGGATAAGGCATCATTTGTTATTAGTTTTTGCGAGGGAACACCAAGACCACTACCTCCTCCTCCTCCACCTCCTCCTCCACCACCGCCACCACCACCACCACCTCCTCCTCCTCCTCCACCTGGTGGAACTTGGGATTGCCCAAAGCTTCACACCCACAAATATATATATTCAAAAAATATTAGTATAACCACGATTCATTAACATCTATATAGCACATTTATTCCATAAACAAAACATATTCAAACTATCTAAAAAGTTTATAACTTTCTGCTGATACTCAACCAATTCCAGCATCAAAAATAATAATTCTTAACAATTAATCCCCAACAGAACAAATTCCAAGCTTTTGTTTCTCTCAATTCACTTCAAAGATTCTCTCACAAAACTTCCCCAAAAAATAGCATCCAATTACAAGAAACAAGCAGAACCCATTACAATACCAACCCATAACAGCATGATTCAAAATCCAAACAACAGTACAGAAAGAAAACCCATATCTCTCTTCCCTCACAAAAACCCCAGATAGATAATTTCAGCAAAATCCCATCATTCAAACTAACAACACAACCACCAAAATACAAACACATACCTACCCTCACACACACAAAACATTTTTCTAGCAAACCAAACAGAACTTAAAACGAATCAAACGAATTCTACCCAAAAGCGTATAGAGAAAGAAACTCACGAGTCTCCACGCGAAGAGCCAAACGGCTGCTTGAATTGCGAAGAGCTACCATACACGTCATCTTGTAACCTCTTCATCTTCGAACAAGTATGTGCTCAAAATCTCAATAGTAGTCCACCTTCAGCAAAATGATTATGTCCTAACAACCTCTTATGACTATGAATTCAAGCAAATAATCCAGAAAAATATAGGAACAACGAGTAATGAGCTCAAAAGAGACACTAGGTTCTTATGGAACAAGAGAAAATAGAAAATCATTAAAAGTCGGTAAAATAAGGCAATAAATTCAATAGATCTCAAACTACAAATTTTAGGTACAATAATGAGAACATTATAGTTGTGTATATAGAAACAATTGCTCAATTTATATGAATAGAAATGAATAAGCACAATGTCACAAATATGATATGTCATGTTATGTGTATTTCCCTCACGAGAAAGGTCAGACCCGCGTATTGTCTCCATGGGAAAGTCCACTGAAAAATAATTAATCACCAATAATAGTCGTCACATCTACCTTACCAACAAACCCAATCTCCACCTTGCTAAATTACATAATCTAAAGTGTATTCAAAGTATATGTTTCTTAGGACAAAAAAAGTAAATCTTTTTAATAGAAGTCTTCTTTATTTTTATTTTGCATTTTAAGAATTAGAGGCAGGAACATTTTTGTGGTTAGGATTTAGAGATTTTATGACATTTATCATATATCCATGAAAAAACTAAATTATATATTAAAATAAAAATTAAATTGACCTTGTTATCTCATGGAATTGAACTTATTTTCAAAATTCAAAAGGAGGGATAGGCCCCATAAAGAAAAAAAGAATGGCGCACATAGGAGATCAAGCGCACCTGGATTTGCCAATATTTGAAAAGTCAAGATTTTTGGCGATGGAAGAAGGTCAAAGAATTGATTCCCTTATCTTTTTTATCTCCCAACAATAAGACTCTGACACGTAAAAATGTCTAAAATGATTGTGAGCCGTCTGATTGTCACTCTTCTCTTTGAAATGGTTCCCTAGCTAGGGCTGAAAAAGATCCATCACCGACCGTTTTACCAAAAGAAAAAAAATCAGGAAGGGATGGTTGGCCTTAAAAAATTCACAAAGGATAGTTGGTCTTACTTTAAGAAGAGCTTTTTTTTATTATTATTTATTTTTTTCATCATTATAAAAAAAAGAGCTTTTTCTTCAATATCATACTTATTGCTGGTCCTTGAATATATATAGCTAGCTATCAGTGATCCACCATATCCATGCACGTGATTACACAGCTTTGTGTCTATACCATATTTATATATAAAAAAAAAATATATTTGAAGTCATTGATACATGTGCCATACTTAGCTATTAGATTCAGAAAACAAAAAGGAAAGGAAAAAGAAAAAAGAAGTGTGTATAGCTATTAGCTATTAGAATCATGCCAAACATCAAATTGGAGGCAGGTCAGTTTTCAATACAACTTACGACTAGCGGTTGAGTCATGGTTGAACCATCAGGTTTTTAATATACCAAGTGTTATTAAATAACTTTTTTTAATTAAAGTATACAAATGATTATCAATAAATTAATAAATAAAAACAAAGAAGATAGCTTATGCATATCTAAAATATAGAGCTTTTGCAATTTTAATGATTATTTCTTTTGTTGTATAAAATTGTAGTTCTAAGAGCATTTCCACTTGTTCATCTACCACCCATTAAAATCTAAAATATTGCAAAATCTCCCCTACATCTATTATTATTTGACCTATTTCTCTCCTTAAAATCACGTTCTTTCACTGCCCTCTCTCTCATCTCTCTTTCTCCCCCTAAAATCCTATCTTTGACCAAATCCTCCACTGCCAGAGAACCCTTTGATGGAGCAATAAGGTGGAGAACGAATTTGAGGAAAAGGCACTGGCACAAGTGTTCAATCTTGGCATAGCAGCTTATTTCCCCATTGTCATAGTAGCGTTGATGCAATGGTTCTCACAAATTTGTTGAAGGTCTGATGATCACAGATTTTAGATGGATTGAGATCCGGTGCAATTAATTTTTTACATTCTTAACTTTTTACTTCATTTTAATATTTTTTATTTAATGGTTGAGATTGAAAGTAGCTTTTTCCAACTCTCAATCTCAACCATTCATTGCAATTACATCAAGTGCAACTCCTTAGACCGGCCAAATTTCACAGTTCACACAAACTAATCCTCTTTAATTATACACACGTATAAATTATGTATAGTTGGTTGTGAGGAGTTTGTTTTCTTTCATTAAAATTTACATGACTTCCAAAACTGTATTTATTTATAATCCAAAATGCTCATACTAAAATAAAGATGAACAGAATAGAATACCTATAACACTATCTATCAAGGGCAAGGCTAATCAGTAATCACACGTCCTTTGGCTGAGTGAGTGGTCCATCCTTTGCATCGCTAACCCCTAACAAAAAGTCGTCTAATGAAGGAAAGGGCCTAACTCCTAAGTTGCAAGTCTCAACACAATCGAATCTCTCAAGTGATTTTTCAAGGCAACAATTTGATTTATGTAACGACACTCAGAAAATTACCGGTGAAAACAATGACCAGTATGTTCATTTGAACAGATTTTCGAAATCAGAATCATAACACCCAAATTGGAAAAGGTGAATTCATTGTAAATCACTATAAAAGAGGTCTCAATTTTCTCATGTACAAACAAAATACACATACCCATGCCCACAGCCAGCAGGTTAGTGACTAAAACGCCTACACGGATTGCAATCACACACGGTAATATCTAGACTAATTACAATCAAAATTGAAAACCACAGGACGTCTTTTACAATAAAAAGCAATGACGGATCTTCACTTAATTTAAATAATTGAGTTTTTCCCAAAATTTCATTTGGATATGTACCCATGGAACTTTGCAAATAATAAATGGACATATCCTGCCACTAACTCAGCAACACAACAAAAAATAAAATACAGTCAAACAACTTGCCCTGCATGTGAAGATGACTTACAAGTATTGCAGATTTAAAAGCTAACCAAGTTGTGGAACCAGTTGACCAGAAAGATTTGCAGTAGCCAATTCACAATAAGCAAATCAAGCTATGAAATTCTTAACCTGTATATAGAAAAAGAGATGGAACATAAGTAACATACAAATCAAGTTTGAGAGAACTATAAATCAGCACAATGTAAGAGAAAGATAGTAGAAGGAAAAGAGAAACAGAGGAGTAGAAACAATAATGAAGATGATGGGGGAATGATCAAACATTTGAAGGATTTATAAGTAAAATAATGTCATGGTAAAGCATCCACCAGCACAAGTGAAACCCCAAACAAGAACATTATTTGGGAAAATTCCAAGATAGTTTCACTGCAACAACAGAGCCTTGTTGATAAAAAGGCATATATTGTTTTTAATAACTTTTTGCACTTTTAGTAACACTGACATATAATCTATCAAAGCTGCCAAAGACATCCATTCTTTTTCCAATTGATCTTCACAGAGATATTAAGTATCACTTTTCAGTTATTGCTAGAACTGTACATTACATGACTTCAAAATTTTACCTATATCATAGGGCAGGCATCAACACATCATAGAAAATTTGGCATTGAACACCCTAACTGCATGTTATTTTTCTGGTTCATTGTCCATTATATATACACTAGGGAAAACTTAAGTAAGATTAGATTTAATGAAAAGTAATTTGCTAAAAACTAAGCCAATTGGAGCAAAACAATGACGTTAAGACATGAACAATGAAATGGAGCTTCACTAATCTAAGAAACATGAAATCACATCAAAAGTAGTAACAAATACAAATGCGATTTATAAATTTGAAATTCTACATCAATACAATGTTTTCTTTGAGTCTGAGTTCATGATCGGATAAAAATTTTATGAAGAAAATGCTAGAAAAACACAAATAACACTTTTAGCCAGTACCTAGTGATCAGCCTAGCAAAAGCCATTCATGCTTACAGTACCCTTGAGATGATTTCAAGGCACTAAGATGACAATGTAGTTGCATTGCATGCTTACAGAACTAAATTGCTCCAAAAAATCAAAAAATGGTAGCTCAAAATATAAGGGTCAGAATTATGAGCCCAATTTACGTAGTTTGGAATCACTGCTTAATTTCATAAAGGCTTTGAATATTAATACTATTGTCTTTGTAAAGAAAAAAAAAATTACAAATCTATCAACTCTATTAAACCCAAAGCCACCACCAACGCCAAAATTTGACACGCACACACAATTGGGCATCGTACCCATCCTCAATGGACAAAATTTCACATGTGTTTCGATCGAGATGAATAAACTTTGGGGGAAAATCGAAGCATACCTGAAATGGGTTTTGATTGGAGCCGTTGGAAAGCCCTTTTTCCTTGCGTCGGTGAAGTCGACGAATGAACTCTCCTCCTTACTGAAAATGGCGCGAACAGAAAAACTATTCCTACAAACATATACAACACAAGCACTTAAAAACAGACTCCACACACAATCAAAGGAGAAATTTAACGAAGTTGACCAAAGGGTACCTTGAAATGAACTCAGAGATCAGAACCCCTGGCCTTGCAGGCTGAAAAATGGCCAGAAAAATAACAATATCAAATTTCTATTATATTAAGATTAGTTGCAGAGATTCATCACCCCAAAAAATTTGAATCTTATATTTTATATTTATGTTTAGCAAACACACTTTCTTATCTAGTACAAGATAAAAATGGAAAATCTATAATCAAAATATAATCTTTCTTCATCATCCTAAATTTTCTCAGCTACCAAACAAATACCCCAATAAGATCCAATGAAACTATAGTTAAAAAGTGCAAAAAAAGCTAAAAATTCACATACACTTGGTGGGGTTGTCTGGCTCCTTCGAGTACTTCGCCTGGAAAGTCAAAATAACACATCCCATTAGAAACCAAAACCAAAAAATAAAACGAAACACTTAAATAGCAAAGCTTTGCAAATTATGGTTACAAATTTTTTTTATTTTTTTTTTGGAAGTATTTCCAAAATGCTTTTGAGAAGCAAAATTTGCTTCAAAACGCAAGAAAAGCACTTTCCAAATGTTAAAAATCGGTGAGAGAGAAAGAGAGAGCTTACCGATTGATGAGGTTTGTGGGTATTGGGTTGAGAGCACGGCGGCGAGATTAGGGATCGAGAGTTGAGAGTGAGCTGAGAGTGTTTTTCAAAGGTTTTTTTCAATTGTGTTGAAATTTAGGGTTTTTTTCAATTTATATATCAAACCTAGAGCTGCGCTTCAACATCTCTGGAGCTGCGTTTAATCAAACGCAGCGCTATATGCTGCGTTTAATTTAGCCGCATTTTTAAAAACGTGGCTTAAGGCCTTTCAAGCTAAAACGCAGCTTCAGCGTCACAACACGCGGCTTCAGAGCTGCTAGAAAACACGGCTATACGTCCAGGGGTGGAGCCGCGTTTTTCTCAAATTACCCCTGTAGCTGAGTTTTTGAAAAACACAGCTTAAAAACGCATTTTTTGTATTAACTGGTTCTTAATCCATGCTAATTTTTTTTAATTTTTTTTTTTTTAATGTGACATGTTAATTTTAATTTCGTTGAAAGATATGGCTACGTACTTTTGCCATATATTCTATTTTTGCACCTAAAAAAAATTCCAAATTTATTTATTTATGCAGCAACTTTTGGAGCTTGAATTTAAACTCTACAGTCTACACTCTAGTTTCAGGTATCGCAAAAAAAAAGGGTTTTAAGATAAGTTAAGCTTGTGATTAGAACTCGAGTTTGGTAAGTTCGGGTTTTGCTTGGAAAGCAAGTTCGAGCTCCAAAAAGGGACTAACATAATTGAATAAGTTTGGACGAAGGCTTTTTAGTGAAATTTTTTACAAAAATAAAATATTTAGCAGTCTAATTTTTTTGTAATATTTTTAATTTGTAGTCAATTTAGTTCTTATTATTTTCAATTTGCAATCATTCTGAGTCCAAATCTTAAGAGCAGCATTGGAAGTTCTAAAACTTCCAATACCCTATTTTATAGCATCAAACCACAAAAGAAAAGAGATGCATTACTCGGGTTTCCAATTGTAAAAATTTTTACAATCAAGTTACAGTAACGTCCTAAATTTAGAAACTGATATAGTAAAATTGTAAAAATAAAATAATGATTTTATTGTCTCTCTCTTCTTTCTTTCTTCCTAATTCTGATTTTTCTTCTCTCTCTTTTTAGTTGCTAAGTTGATATGTGTATCCAGGGGCGGAGCCACATAGTGGCTTTGGGGGGCCCCGGCCCCTACAAAAAAAAAAAAAAAAAATTCCATTAGAGTAGGTAGAAAAAATAATTGGGCCCCCACAATATTGGATAGCCGGCCCCCCCATGCCCAATTCTTAACTATTCTCCCAAGCCCAGCTTTAGTTTTAGGCCTTATCACCTTATGTACTCCAAATAAAACAAGCTAGCCCGCTCAAATCCAAACACTAAAAACAAAACTTCACTTTCTCTTCATCTCAAAAAATCCACCCACTGACCCACGGAATCCCTTTCTTTACTCCTTATTCTTTTGTTTTGTCTTCTTTGATACACTTTCATTTACACTGGTACCATTGCCTACCTACCAGCCCCCAAAATTCTAGTCCTCTGTATTCATAGTTAGGGGGGAAAAAAAAAAAATCCTGACCAATTTTTTCTTTCTTCATCAGTTTTAGTTTTGAAACTTGGTGACTGGTGAGTTTTCTTCTCTTTCTTAAGCATTAGACATTCATCTCTTTTTAGTATCTTTTTTTTATTTTATCAACTATCTAAACCTAAATATTCACATGCTCTTTATATTTTCATAGATTTTTAGAGAAATACATGATTGAAGGTATGGGGAGATTGTTTGTGATGAGTCTTGAAGGGAAGATCTAAAGTTGGAGGCAATCAGGCAAAGGCAGTAGGCATTGTCACGGCCCACACGGGTGACCCATCTTTGCAATTTGTGAAGACAAAGTTTCTAAGGTAAAATTATTTTGATTTATTACCTATTTTTGATTAGTTAGATATCATGTGGTTGTGGGTGTTGTTAAATTGTTTGGTTTATGTTGTGTACCAATACTTGTGTGTTTAATTTTTGTTTTTATTTGAAGGGTTATTATTAATTAAAGTTGTATTAAAAATGGGTTGTATGTTTAAATTATAGTGGAAATTTTGTTTTTTCATGAGTATGAACAACATCCATATAACTAAGTAAAAATTTATAATTAAAATTATATTTTTTAAACTTTTTTCAGGTTAATTTTTGAGTCATATTCTTAAAGCTAAAAGAATTATGAGCAAACGAAAAACAATTGATGCATTCTTTAAGAAAACAGATGTTAGCAATTCAGAAATTAAGTCACCTGTGGCTGTAGAAACAAATGTTGATACTTCAATGCCTGATGAACACCCTGACCCCTCCAAATGTTCAAGAATTCAATCTGAAGAGATAGATCGTGATCCCGGATCACGTAAACAAATATGTGAATTCCCTATCAACAAACAAGATGAAATCCGACGAGCTTATCTCAAAGAATGTCCATATCAACCTAAAAATATAGACTATCCATACAACGATGATATTCATCGTCGTCGATTTCAACCTTCATGGTTCGAATTGACCCCCCATGTAAAAATTTCTGGCTACGCCCCAGTGTATATCTACAAAATTAGTAAATTTGATTTGTACTTTTTTATTTTTTTTTGGTTTCTAAGAAAACACAAATAAAGCTATGATTTAACAATAAAGAATAAATTGATTTCAAGTTGAAAATAACATAAGCAAAATTGATTTTTACTAAAACTAAATAGGGCCCAAATTAAAAGTGACCACAAAAAAAACAATAACAAAAATAATAAGTGTAGGGTCAATTTTTGTAGCCCAAACCCAAAAGGTATGGATTATGAGCCCAATGAACCCAAGACAATGAATTTGTAGAGCGTGGGTGAAAGAATTGGGCTGGATGTGAATTAAACAAGAGTTAATTATGGTATTTACGGATGAACTAACATGCTTGGACAAAGGCAAACGTGAAAGTCCGAAGAGGCATTTTATTGAATGAAAGTTGGTTACAATTCTTAGAGTTACAGTAAAGTTATTTTCTTATTCTCTCTCTTTTTTGTTCCGTCCCCCTCCTCCCTTATCAGAGGCATCTCCTCCTTATGTAGCACCCTCTCCCTTCATCTTCATCGTCCACTTGTTCATCATCTAAACATCCACTTGAGTACATGTCCCATCAGGTATCTTCTTTAACCTTGTGTGAGTGGCGGTAGCTGAGATTATACTGTTCAGGGGTCTTCTCCACATTAATGCGGCCAGAAAAGTAACTGCAGTGCATTTAATGTGGTGGTTGAAGTTTGTCTTCTAGATATTTCTCCGTTCCTATCATCTCCATGCGCACCTGCAGTTCATCCTTATCGTTAGAGTTGTTAGGAGGATTACTTGAACTTCTCAGACATCTGTTTGACCAAGCTTCTTTGAATCCGAGGATAATGGCCTCTTCGGACAATTGAAGATCTCCTCGGATTATGCACCTCGTTCATCTCCAGGTATGTTTCTTTCACATGGGCTTTTTCTCAAATACGTTCCTCTCTTCGGACATACAGTAGTCTTCCAATAGGGTCCTAGGCCCAATATGTTAGGTTGGGCTTTCACCCCCTCACAATAAGTATAACAAAAACAAAAATAATAAGTACTGATTTCAAAGTTGGCCTATAATTAACATGCCATAGTAACATTCCATTTGATAATGACAAAGCTCTTTTTTCTTTCTTTTTTTTCTTTTTAAAATTTTAAAAATGAGACTTTTTACTTATTTATTCGGGAAACAAAATTGAACTCTGACCAAATTTTAGAATATTTCACACTTAAAAATAGAAAGGAAAAGATTGAGAGTGGTTCAAATAAAATAAAAACACCCAAAAAAAATTAAAATTTTTTTAAGAATCAATAACTATTTTTGTTTTAATAACACACCTCATAAAAATAAAAATAAAAATAAAACAAACACTGATATAACCGGCATGAATCTATTTTGTGGAATGGAGACTGGTGAGCTTAAAAGGCATGAGTTTATTATGTCTAGTGCCAAAGAAAATCCAAAATTCATGGGGGCCAAATCAAAGTGAAGAGAACATGCTGCATACAATCAAATGATAAGTTTTTGCCCGTTTGGGAATAATTTATTTAGTTTTATGTTGAAAATGTGTTAAAATATACTTGTACTTTAAAAAGGTAAAAAAATGTGAGATTTAAAAAAATTGTATATAAAGGTTAAAAACCTTATAAACTCTAGCCAAACAGATAAAGGTTGCTTCAAGAGCTCAGATATAAATGAAGCTTTCTGCAAAGAATGGGGGATTCCTATTAGAGTTCTTAGCAGGAAAGCCTTATAGTGTCATTAATCCTATGTTCTGCTGGGAATTTATAGAAGCTCCTGTTCTTCTTTTGTTGATGGGTTGAGTTGGTTACAAGCTTTATGCCTTCTGGTCTGAGTCGAGCAGTATTGAGTTTGATTTATTTGCTTTAAAGGTGTATTGTTTTCTGTTTTAAAAGTGCAGTGTTCTGTATTGTAGATAGAGAGTTCTGTTCTGCACAATAAGTGATGTGTGGTGTGTAAACTGCAAAGTATATTTGTTGTGTTTTCAAATCAATAAGCTTTACCTCTCATTCATCAAAAATAAATAAATTTAGGCCAAGTGTTGAACTTGCAGCTGATGCAAGCCAAAAGTAAAAAACATACATTATCCAAAAGAGCTTATATTTATTGAAGTGAACAAAAGAGAACATTACATTACACTAAATTTTCCTATTAGAAGCACTAGAACTGCAAATTGAGTTTTGTTAGTATTATTTATGTTCACTTAAGACTACCCACTCTCTTTATTTTGAATGCCAATGTCTTTGATTCCATTTCCAAGGTCTATCCCAATTAACTCCAAGTGGTTGTTCTAATAGTTTCAAGTTAAAAGTATTTTCGTCAACATCTTCAGGCCATATCTAAAGGATTTTTCATTCTCCCCTATAATTACCAGGTTTGTGTGTGGGACTAGTAGACTACACTCACCTGGGAATTACTGGGCTTTAATAGCCCTGAACAAGCACAAAAAAGTGTTCTCTTTCACCCCAATTAGCCAAAGAAAAGCTGGCTAGTTCATTATAAAATCCACTCAAAAATTATGTCACAATCATTTTTCTTTAGCCAAGTACTTATCTTTTTCTTTAGTTAAGTAATTAAGAGGAAATAAAAGTGCATGAAATTCACAAGAACAAGTCATGAACTCACCCAAAAAAGAAAAAAAAATCTAAAATAACGATTAACCATAAATTCAAATTTTAGTGGATAGAGGATTGGTTACTCAATAATTTGAAGACTTCTCGTTTAAATTTTAAATAATCTGGCATTTCTTGTTGGGGCAGGCTGGTTCTAATTTAAGATGTGTCAGCTTCCCCAATACATGAGTAGTCTTCTCCAGCTAAGAAAAGACCCAAAATAGACAGGAAAAAGAAAAGAACGTTCTATTTGATCAAAGGATTTGGAACTTTACTAGGTAACAAAATTTTCACAATACCCACAAACAGCAACAAGTTTTTTTTCGAGAATCAAGACTTCAAACTTCTATTAAACTGAACTGAGATCATTACAAACTAAAGCTTCAATGTCTGCTAGAACATCCTCCAACCAAACCAGTAAAGCAGAAGAGGCTAAAGCTATCCTTACTAAGGCATGAGAAACCTTGTTTTCATGTCCTCCCACATGAGCGACAGAAAACGCTCCATATTTTTGGCCATCAATTTAGCTTCCTGCTGACAGATTCAAATTGGAGTTGTTGAGGATTTTAATTACCACTGCTGTGTCTCCTATTTCCGTTTTGATAATTCAAATTTAGAGTGTGAATTCAATGGCCCTCTTAGCAGCTAACACCTCCACCATAGCTACAGAACCTGGTAAAGAAGCCCCATGACCGTACCAAGATGATTAGGAATCACCACCCCTAAGCACGCCTCATTAGTATCAGCGAAAGTTACACAGTCAAAATTTGTTTTGTTCCAGCCTCGTTTAGGTGGGTGGCGGGCAGCGGCACCAACGAGCACTGTTTTGATGTGGCTTCTTTGCACTAGGCATAGGCCGTCTCACCTTGTTTCGATCTAATAGGCAAATAATTTTAGTTTCAAAAGATTATCGGTACTTAAAAAATTATTACTGTTTTTCTCCCCAACTACTAAATTCTAATACGCAAATACCACAGCTATAGGAACTTTTTCGTCCAAGAAAAAAAAAAAAAAACCGTTACCACACATGGTAGCACCATTATCCAAGGATTTGGTTAAATACACATTCAAACGTGAACATTACAGTCTCAATATATCAAAGGACAACCAAATCTAGTTTCAGGCTGAACCGCCGAACACTCTTGATAGTGCATTTGATCTTCTATACACATTTATCTCTATATGTAACACTTTCAGGTAGCAGAACACAAACACACACAAGAGAGAGAGAGAGATTATTTTCTAACATTCTTTGATTCTCATCGGGAAAACACACTAGAAGAGTGCATCAAAGTCAAGTTTTCAGAGCCAAATCCAATATAAATAAAAATAAATAGTTCAAGGAAAAAGAAGAAAAAACTACAACAAAGAAAGTCTACTAGTAACAATGGTGAAAGCAGGTTCAACTATTTTCAGGCCCTTTTGGCAAAATCACCAGTCTCATCGTCGTCATCCCTGAAGTTTCCTTCCAAAGAAGCATCTTTGTCAAAATCTCCAGCTGCACCATCCACACTGCTGCTCTCATTGGTACCAAATTGATCAGCACCACCAAAGCCCTGTCCAGTACTTCCTTCAAATCCACTACCGGCTATGTTACTGCCATCCCCAGAGGCAAAGTTACCAGTACCACCAGAAACATCAAAATTCCCACCAGTACTGCCATAGCCTCCACTGTTCTCACTGGTGTAATTGCCACCACTGCTGTAACCAACACCACCTCCACTGTAGCCACTACCAGTGCCACCACCACCTCCTTGATAATTCCCACCAGAAGCATAACCACCTGAACCATATCCGCTACTACCAGTGCCATAGCCTCCACTGGCAGCACCATCATAAGAATTATTACCATAGCCACCGCCACCGCCACCGCCACCACCGTATGCATTGTTACCATAGCCGCCGCCACCACCACCATAAGCATTGTTACCATAGCCGCCATCACCACCATAGCCACCACCACCATAGCCACCACCTCCATAGCTAGGACGAGCCCTATCAGTAGCATAATTCACCCTTACCCGACGACCATGGAGATCCTAGGAGGTAATGTTACCGCAAAAAGGAAAGAGTCAATTAAAAATTAACAGCAATAATCAATAGATTAAAAGAGGCCAAACCAATTCATAAAACACGTTTGTAATTTACTTGGAAAGAGCAAAGGTGGATTTCAGTAACATCATAATTCTTATAATTAATACACATTTCTATGCCATGCATGGATGAGTTACTGTACACCTATTATACCGACACCATTAAGACATCAATTGCATTGCATGGATTACTCAGCTATGAAGTAATTCCAATATTTGCAAGTCAGGTTTTGTACTTTATTGGGTGTTTCAAAGATCCAAGTCCTCAAGTGTGAGACTTGACAATCCAATGACATTACCACTCATCATACAGGTTTTTTAATTCCAATTCCCATAACACAAGTGAACATAGCAGTTGCAATGCTAAAACTGGCATGGAATGGATGTTCACTGTGAGGCTGCTTGTGAAAGAGGCATGCTAAGTTAAAGCTGTTAGGTGATATCATTAGTGGAGGCAAGGATAGCCATTGGGGTGATTTTGGCAACAGTTTTAGAGTGAGAAGGTCATAAAAGTTCCCAATAACCAAGCTTTATCCGTCACATTACAGACAAAGAGATTAACAAATGAAGAGCAACAAATTGGTAACATTACCTGTCCATCTAAGGCCTGGATAGCACTGGAGGCCTCCTCACTTGAAACATATGTAACAAAGCCAAATCCTCTGGATCTACCAGTCTCACGGTCCATAATGATCCTTGCTACAATAAATGCCAACTTTAGTCAGCATGTATTTCCAGTACTTATGTTTCTACCAGACACAGGACACAGGCACAATACATTACAGACAAAACATGGCAATTTTTGAAAAACTAGGATACAATACGGCATGAATATAGCAAAATTAAATGTTATATGCACATAAATAGAGGACATATTTTGTGTTACATTTAGGCTTAAAACAAATAACACGCAGGAAAACCTTTAAAAAGGTATCAAGATAATCATACTAATTTTTGGGGAGCCCAAGGCCAGTCCTATGGCTAATTAGGAATAACCGCTCAAGCCTACAACAGTTCAGTTTCAAAAGCCCAAGGATAATAAACGGATAAACCCACGTCTGCTTCAGCCTCATAGACCCTCCACATGCAACCACAGTTCTCCCAAAGACCAAATAAAACAATAACCAGTGGCAAGCAGTACAAATTATTTTAAATCAAAACAAAACCACTCTATTTGCAGAATCGGCATGTTGCCTAATCAGGACCCAATATATAGGTGGCAAGAATATGAAGACTTGTGTTAAGGCAAAAATAGTAAAATGCCCAAACCCTACAATCTCCACTTCCTCAAATCTTTCTTCTTTTTCCATTGAAGACACAATACTACCACCAGCCATTGCCAACACCTTTCATCCACATAAATCTTTAAAGGCATGATTATTACATTTTTCTTGGGCCATGGTTTCAAGCCCTAATCGACTATGGTGGACATGGAAGAGTGTTCTGCTTTTTGTCCTTCTTTTTTTCTTTTTGGAATTTAAGCCACAAATCTATTCATTGCTGTGACGAAAGACTCAACTCAAGTTGTCCCTGGAGTATGTAATTTTGAAAATAGCTATTTAATTTCCGGACATATCTCATATAGTCATATATGCATGTAAACATGTTCATGGACATGCCAAAGAGTTTGACATGTCTGTGACTCCTAAGTACCATGAACTGAATTCATAAAATATGAGGAATCCTAACAGGAGGAAAAAGAGAAGACACCAATGCCACTTGCCCAAACCCATTAAAGTCAAAGGTACCCAAAATACACGCGCCATTTTTTTTATTAAAAAAAAAAAAAAAAACCTTTAGAAATATTTATGGAGTTCAAAACACATATTTTTGTTATGCACACTACCCATATCACTATACCACAACAAGGGAAGGCAAACTTAATCAATCGCACAACATAACATTTATAGAGATTAAGACGAATGCATTCGAGCATATACTTTTTCAAAAGTATACAAAGGAAGAGCCAACAATTAAACATGTGATAAATATAACACACCTTCAACAACTTCTCCATACTTAGCAAAAGCTTCCTTCAAACTTTGCTCATCTGTGCCATATGAAAGACCTGAAAAATACAATATAAGAAGTCTAAAAACAAAGAAATAAAGTCGTAATGCAACTAATAAGTGCAATTTGGTGGCACCTCCAATAAAAAGTTTTGAACTTGACATGGATGACATGCATCGTATAGCTTGAAAGAATGACGGTTTCGAGGCACCAAATTCTGAGCTGATCTGCTTGCTTGCAGCCTGTCTAAGCAGATTTCCAACTTTACTTAAGAAAGCCATTGCAATAACCTACAAAAAAAAGGCAGGAAACTGAAGCCTCAATAAGATTCCCAAGCAAATACTAAAAAATAAAACAGAATCACAACATGCCATTCTCAAGGGCAGGAAACTGAAGCCTCAATAAGATTCCCAATCGAATACTAAAAAATAAAACAGAAATCACAACATGCCATTCTCAATATATACCTCATCAAGTCATCATGAAAAAAATAAGAATCACAAAATAGATGGTGAGAACTGCACATGCTATCACAATAACAGCATGAAACATTTATGAAAAAAAATTACTCCTTGCCATTGAAATACAGGAAACACACAAAAGAAAGCCTATAAATTTTGGGTTTAAAACATAGAAGAAATCAATAAGATGATAGAGCCAACTGAGAGTTTCTAACAAACCAAGCGATACCCACCAGCTCCCTGGTGATTTTTAAACATAGCACAGAAAAACACTCTTATAAAAGTGTCAATAAAAATCTAAAACAGACTCTTGTTAGTGTGACAATCACAAATAAGCACGCACCCATATCCAAACAACACAAACTTCCAAACTGCAAATTCATACAAAAATCAAAGGCATATTCATGTTTGCAAGCATACCCATGTGATAAAAAAATTTAAAAAAATCAATTTTGATAGTTGATCACAGACCATTATCCCCTCAATTCTTAACCCCACTTACTGTTTGGACACTCAAACAGGTTAAATACAAAACACAGTAATCGCCAAAAAGCAATTTCATTTCCATCCAACCTTGCACACACAAAAAAACCCCCATAGCACAAAAAATTCAAAAATTTTACTTTCCCATAAACCAAACAGAGCTCTAAAGTCTAAACTAATAGATACATAAACACACAAAGAGGCAAACATCATATACGCATATGAATCATCAAGAACATCTAAGCCAAAAACACACAAACAAGCTGATCGATTTAGTGTAACCCAAATCAAACCCTAAAAATGAGTGTAAACCCAAAAAAAAAAAAAATTTAAATAGAGAATCAGCAATAGAAACAGGAAATGAAAGCGAAAGCAAGAGAAAACAAAAAATCGGAAGTAGAATCGAGAGCTATGAGGCTCTCTGTCTCTCTCTTTCTCACAGTGCTTAGAAGCGTACCTTGTTCTCTGCGTTTTTTGGTAGTGACAGCGAGAGCAGAGAGAGTCTAAAACCCTAAAAATAGATTTCGAGACTCGGGGGAGGGTTTTATCTCATAAGGTGGAAATGAAATGAGGGGAGAGAGATTTAAGGATGGATTGGAGAGATCTGGGCCGTACGATTTGGAGTTATTGGGTGTGAGCCGTTGGATTAGGGGTGTGACGGTGAAAGTGTGGGTATTTTTATTGGGAGGGTACGGGTTGTACGTGTGAGGTTTGGATTGGGTTGTGTTTTTGTGTTTGTGAAAGTTGAGGCAATGCGATCATTTTTACAACATTTTTCCAATATTTTTACAATAAATTCTAAGTGCCAAGTTGATACTAATTATTATTGTTGGGACAAAAAAGTAATCTTGGTGTTAGATTCAAATTTGAACCAATTATAACTAACCACTTATGATTTGTTGTAAAAATGTTGTGGATGTAGCACCTCTCTTTTATATATATAATAGTTTTTTTGGATAATTACACTTTGTCCACCTGTGGTTTGCCTCTAATTCTATGTGTTTACCCGTGGTTTAAATTTTGACACTTTACCCACCTGAGGTCCAATCCGTTACTGCTCCGTAACCCACCTCCCTGTCTGCCGTTACTCTAACACATTTTCTTTCAAAATCAAAACACAAAACAGATCAAAAAGTTAGGGTTTTTATTTCTATGGATCTGAGTTCCCAAGATATATGGTTTAATTTTGTTGGACCTGATAGGCTTGGTAAGAAGAAAATAGCTCTTGCTCTTGCTGAGAAATTACATGGAAGCCAGGAACATTTTATTTCTATGGATCTGAGTTCCCAAGATGGGATGATTAATTCAAACACAATCTTTGGTCTCTGAGGAATGAATGGTTATGATATAAAGTTCAGGGGGAAAACTCTTGTTGATTGTCTTGCTGAGGAGTTAACCAAGAAACCCTTTGAACAATTTAACAGTCATCAAACTCAGTCATTCCCAAAATCTAAGAAACACCCCAAATTTCACAGGGATTCCAAATCTGCAGAAAATATATCTTGAAGGTTGTACAAATTTGATTGAGGTTCACTCATCCGTTGTTGTCCTCAAAAGGCTTATTTTTACGGATCTGAAAGATTGCATTCGTCTTAGAAGTCTTCCAAGCAGGATTGAAAAAGAATCTCTTGAGATTCTTATTCTTTCTGGTTGCTCCAATGTCAAGGTGATTCCAGACTTTGCAGAAAACATGCAACAGTTAAGTGAGTTTTATTTAAATGGGACTGCAATTAAGGAGCTGCCTTCGTCAGTTAAGGAGCTTTATTCTTTGGGGTGTTATTTCCTCTCCTTTATCTCATTCTTTTTGAGAACCAAAAGAAAAAACACTAACTAATAATTCCCTGTGTTTTACTAAACTAAAAACATTTTGGAAAATCATTTTGAATTATACCAAGTTACATACTAAAAACTAAGTAGCTCCAAACAAGAAAAAAAAACTAAAATCTGAGAAATATAAACCACGACTTTTACACAAAAAAAGAAACAAAGTCAGCAGAAAAACCAAAAAGTACTTTCCCAACACAAAAACAACTGAACAGCAAAAATATAAACAATGAAACATGAACCATGATTCTTAGACATGCAGTAACAAAAAGAGTCAGCAGAAAAAAAAATTAAAAAAAAAAAAAAAAAAAAACACTTTTCCAAAACCAAAACAATTTTTTGATCCGTTTTGGGAGTAACGTAGGATCTTCGTTAGGTTGGATGAGAGTGAGTGAGTTTTGGAATGTGTTTTTTACTTATTTAGTGTTAGAGTAACGGAAAACATTGAGGTGGGTTACGGAGCACTCACGGTCAGAATCACAGGTGGGCAAAGTGTCAAAATTGAAACCACGGGTGGGCACATAGAATTAGAGGCAAACCACAGGTGGGCAAAGTATAATTATCCCTAGTTTTTTTTTATAAAAATCATTTTTCTTTATTGGTAATAAACAATTATCTTCAAGATGTGAAATTACCTCCCTTCCCTTTGAATTTGTTACTACTAAAAAAATATAAACATACAAAACCCAAATGTGGTTTCCCTAAAAACAATAAATCCTAGAGGTTTTGAGTAAAACAATTAGGGGTGTTTATTGGTCGATGTAGTAAGTTTAGGGAGAGGTTTTTGGGTTGTGTTGACCTCGCCAGTTTCCAAAAAATGCAAATTGACGTCACATTTTTTAAACAATTTTCTAGCAATGTTAGTGGCGATTTATGTTAGCGAGGAAGTTAGGTGCCACCGGATTTCGCCACACATGAGAGATTTGAAAATCTAACTCACATTACAAATCAAACTCATAGATCAAAACATCAAAACCCACAGATAAAAAAATCAACCCCAAGCAAATCTTAGAATTGAGGCTCACCTTCCATCAACCAGATTTTAGGATGAGGACTCAATGTCGATTAAATATTGAGATATGACAAAACTAGTTCTTGTTGTGTCATATATTAGCAATAGGGCTACTCATTTTGGTCTTTTGAATTCGGGTGAACATCAATTCTCATTGAGTAGGGGGGTTGTCTTCATGACATTGTTGTTAAAGTTAATGCATCATATCATGATTCTGCCAAGTGAGTTATTGCACACTTCTAACCAAAGTATGGAGTTGTTGTTCTATCAAGATCATCTCCAACTAAAATTTATGATCACGTGTCTCACTTAGGCTTTGGAAGACTGACAATAAAGAACACAAAAGAGTTTGAAATTTATACCGATGCGGTGCTAGTCAAAATTACTTTGATACTTAAGTTAGCACTCAAAAGGATAATATTTTTTAGTATCAAGTGTTTTGTGTGTGTGTTTTTTCATACCTCGATGTGCATGAGGATTAGCATATGTATAAGACAATTCCCACTTATCCCACGATTTCAACCATTTTCCATGATTGTCATGGAACATGTTTGGATGTAATATATAATTGGACATCTTGGGAGTGTGCACTACGCCCTTGGCATTGTGCAATTGTGGTGTACTTCTAGTTGAGTTTAGCCTACATGTTTCAAAGTGTGAGCTTTTCATATTTAAGTTAGGTTGTGCATATTTTCCTCATCTCATAATGGAGATATAGCTTGCCCCTTCTCTAGTTTGAATGAGCTTTAGGGTCCGTTTGGTTGGAGGAGTGGAAAAGTAAGAAGATGAAAAATTGTGAGATGATGGAAAAGTGGGAGGATAGAAAATATTTGGTTTTCCCTCTTGTGTGTTTGGTTGGAGGGGTGGAAAAGTAAGAGGGTGGAAAACTCTTTTGTTTGGTTGGAAAGAAAAATGGAATGATGGAAAATGTAATTTATGTAAATTATAAATTGACTATTATACCCTTGTTACATAATAGGTAAGAAATAAATTTATTTGTACTCATTAAATAATATAAAATTTACCACATCATATATATAAATTATTATTATAATGTAAAAATTACAATAATGTACATATAAATTTAATTGGGCAAAAGATTTTGTAACCAACAAAAGTCAGGACATGAATGCACCTGGGCAAATGTAAAAACTACATTCAGCCCATAAAAATGTGGTCAGCAAAGAGGAATCCAGCAAACTTTTGTGGACAAAAGATTTTGTAACCATTCAATATGGTCAACAACTGGGCAAACATGAATGCACCTGGGCAACACACCATTCAACCAATAGTCAAACTTTCTTCACCTGGGCAACACATCACTCAACCAATATTTAAACTTTCTTCACCTGGGCAACAAAACTTACTATTCAATAAATATTTATAAATTCTTTGCCTGTTTCAAACTAAATTTATCAACACACAGAGCAATCATGTTGAACATGAAATGATATTAATTTCATTCATCCATAGCACAGTGCAAGTAAAAATATACATGATCTTCTAGTATCTTAACCGAAAAACAAAGTCATCAAATATTGCTAATTATGTAATGTACTACATTCAACCCACAAAAGTTAGCAAATCAAAAGTCAGCAAAATGTTAAGTTGCATTATTTAGTATTATGCAACTTAGCTACTACCAAAAGTCAGTTGACAATTATCCAACCACTAAGGTTCCTTAGCATACATCATTTTCAATAATATTTGTCGGCGTAACTCACTAGTTGGAACACCAAAAAATGCTCTCATTTTGGCTGAATCCTTAATTAGGAAAAGCATAGTATCAAGTTGCACGTCCGTTAGTATTCCTATTTTCACCAATTCAGAAAATACTTCATCCTCAGAGTAACAATGTGGACGTCCTCTCTCCATGATAGCAAGTCCCTCCTTAGCAATCGTATGTCCTTGCATCATAATAGCAAGTCCCTCCTTAGCAATCTCATTTCCTTGCCTTATACTTGCTGCCACATTATCAATTCTAGATTGAAAATTTTCCATTTGCTATACTAGTTGCTATACTAGTTCGTAATATTGCTCATCTTCTAGCACCCGCATCACTATCATTTGTACTGTTTCTAGCTTTGTTATGTATGTCACCATTCGAAATCTCTTGATCAACTTCTACAATCAACCTTTCATCTGGATCAACTCCCATGAGATAGTTGTGCAATATACAACAAGTCAAGATAATCTCAATAACTGTATCAACTGGAAAAAAAAGGTTATGTCATTTCAGATATAATAGGAAATCGTTTCTTCAACACACCAAATGTCCTTTCAATGACATTGCGCAAAAAGGAATGTCGATGATTAAATATTTTCTCAGCATTTTCTGGGCCACGTGCTGAATACTCTTTTAAATGATAACGTATACCCCTATATGGCGCCATAAGTCCACTTCTCAACATAAAGCCCGCATCTACTAGATAATATTTGCATACTAAGGGCATGTTTGGTAGACTGTAACAGGCACTGTAATGTAATAGTTATTCCTATGATTTAGTTATTCTTTAGTTTGGTTATGTTTTTATTACAAGGAATAGTCATTCCTTGTGAATAGCTATTCTTCAAAATGAGTTCCTCTTTAAAAGGTTGTATTAGCTATTCCTTAGTAAATGTAATAATTTCAAAACTTAATATATTTCCAAATAAACAAACTTTCCATATGCAACTAACTATTATAAAAATAAAAAATCATAAAAAATAACATATATCTCTCTTAAATTTAAAAATAATAATTTTTAAGGAAATATAATTGTATGAGTAAGATATTTCTTAAAATAAATCTTAAGTTTTATTCTAATGTTATAACTCACAACCAAACTAATGAATAAGTTTAGTTATTACATTACAACACATTTTATTTCTAGTAATAAATATTACAATTCCTGTTATAATCCTCATACAGTGTACCAAACGTACTCTAAGAAAATAATTTATATAAGTAATTCACTATATATATAAGTAATTCTCTATATTTTTTATAAGTATACTTTGTATTTATAACTTAACATTACCTCTATGAATTATAAGTTTGTCTTCCCTACTTAAAGCGTTTTTAATTATCCTCGAGTCAGAGGCAGTCCCTTCCCATCCAGGTAAAACATATGTAAACCTCATGTCAAAATCACATGATGCCAATACATTTTGAGTTGTGTACTCTTTCCTCCCTCGATATCTAGGTGCATCTATTGCTGACACGTTTACACGAATATGTGTCCCATCAATAGCCCCTACACAATCCTGGAATTAAAGCAATTTATTAAATCAAGAATTTTTTATTCATATCAAAGCAATCCATATAGTTGCTTGAAAATATGTTTACCTTAAAGTATGGGCAAAATCTATGACTATTTCGTATCTGTTGGGGAACCTCTGCCCCATTAGGTTGTAGAAGGAACTGATCTTCTAAGTAGATGACTGCTCTCAACACATTGTGAAAATGACGACTTATGGTCTCATTAGAACAACGGAAGAAAAAGGAAACTGTACAAATTCTCTCATTATGTGCTAAAATGTAAAGAAACTTGGCTATTTGCTCTTCAACAGAAGCATTCCTAGTGTCTTTAAGACGGCTAGTTCCTCGAAGAATTTCACACAACTTAGCAAATGTATAAGGCCTCATTCGAATTATGTCTCTATATTTCCTACTGCATCTAAGTTCACTTAGTAGTTCTTGCCGAACATTTTCTCTTTCCCCACTACTTTCGGTAAGTACTCTATCCACATAATGTGGACTACAATATATGCCCATCATCCATATTCCATGCACCATGTGTACAAGAAGTTGCAAAATTGCTACATCTCGTCTTCCCTGCCAATTAGTCAAAATTTGCAAACCAAATTGGTTCAATTCATGAGTATTTCTTAATTGATCTTGACAATATTCCTCCCAACTCTTACTCAAATCTTCAGGTGGACTATTATCCCAATTAGTTGGATTATCCATCTACCAAATATCCATCACAAGTAAGAAATAATCAACACATTGGTCATAATAATTACTAATTAAAGCACCTTACCCATTGTTTTTTTGGTTCTTATCATCCCAAACATAACTAGCAAAGAAACACTATAAAAAAATAAATAAAAAATAAAAATTAATACACATAACTAATCGTGTAAGAAATTATGTCAAGCCCAAGTTCTTAATCTGAGACAAATTATTGGTATGGAATGTTAGCCAACCATGTATAGTATAGACAATAGACAAAGAACTCGTGTTGCTAATGTTATTGGAGTAAATTTCAACATTGAATCTCATTGGTACAATGTAAAAGGAATAGTGGAAACTGTGGAGAGGAGTAAGTTTGCTGTTATCATTACACACAAAGCCCAAAATTGCATTTTGAGAATACCTTGGTTCAAAAGTTTAACCACATATATTAAGCTATTTTAAACTTCAATAAACACTAAAAAACTTTGCTAAACTTGGATGAAAATTAACATGGGCAGTAAACATATCATCTATATCTGTAACATGTTCCTAATTAAAATCAATAAAAAAAATATAACGAAAAGGTATGACATGCTTCATACCTGATACAGAGTATTTTCATGTTAAATTACCAAACACAGCTCTAGGGTCCGTATTAATCAAGAAAACATGAGAAGTTATGATATATTTCAGCAAAACACAACCACTAATAAATCAAAACCTTACACCAACAGATTCTAACAATCACAACTATTACCAAACAATAAAATCCAACCTCAACAAAGCACATGAACCTCTCTCTTTCACACACAATACACAGATTCTTTATATGCATAGATTCAATAATCCCAAATGGGTTTGCAAAAAATAAGAAATAGATAATAAAAATAGTACAATGGTGTGTGTATTAAAGGAAAAAGAATTTAAAAAAAAAAAAATATATATATATATATATATATAGGAGAAAGATTTAGGGAAGAACGGGAAAAAAAAAAAATCAAATAGCAAAAAAAGTGGAGAAGGTCATACCTGTCTCGGCTGGAGAGGAAATACCTGTCTCGGCTGGAGAGGAAATCAAAAGACCCCTTGGCTAGAGAAAAAAACAAACGAAAACTAATGAGGACAAGGTAGATAAACGAATGAAAAAAAAAATTGAATGTCATACAAAACAAAAAAATCAACAAGAAACAATAGATTAATGAGGAATATAATGAGAACAAGAAACAATAGAATGTATCAACTTGATCAGGTCACGTAAAAAAAAAAAAAAAGGAGAGAAGAGAACCTAGACGTTGCTGTGCTATGAGAAGGTAAAGTGATAAGTATGAGAAGAGGCAAAAGTCATCAGGTCATGAATGAGGGGTAGGTGAGAGGGTATTTGTGTAAAATTCATTTCACACCACTTTTCCCTCCCCATTTTCCTCCCAATTTGGGAGGATAAAAAAAGTGGGCCCGGGAGAGAAAACTTTCTTCCCTATTTTCTGTCTCTCCTATTTTCTTTCCTCAACCAAATAGTGGAAAACAACATTTTCCACCCTATTTTCTTCTTCCTATTTTCTATCCTCCCTGTTTTCACCCCAACTAAACACACGCTTAGGGTCTGTTTGGTTAAAGTGAAATAAGGAGGATAGAAAATAGGAGAGAGAAAATTAATTTTATGAGTATTTAGTTGGAGAGAATGAGAGGATGGAAAATTGGTGGGGTCTAGGTATTTTCTCCCCTGCACCACCAAAATTCTATCTCCCCAATTTGGGGAGAAATTAAAAGGGAGAAGAATAGTTGTGGTCAATGACTGAACTACCCCTTCTCCTCTCACGTGAACTTGTTGTTTTTTCACTTCTTTTCTTCCCCATTTCCTAGGCGGGGACTTAGTTGCTTTTTCACTTTTTTTTTTTTTTTTTTTCTTGACATGATACAAGTTTCATTCTTTTTTATTTATTTTTGGTTTAACTATACGTGGTTTAAAAAAAAAAATTAGGCATAATTTATCTTGTTTAATAAATTTGGGTGATTGGTTTTTTTTTTTTTTTGGTTGGTTGTTTGAGACTTTTTTTTTAATTGGACATCATTTTTTAATAAGAGAATATAAATAAATTTTTACAAATTCATTTTTCCATTTCTCCACTTTTTTACTCCCAACCAAACACAAATGAGGGAAACTAAAATCTTTTCTATCCTCTCTCAATTTTCTATCATTCTACTTTTTCACCCCTTCAACCAAGGACAAGTTGGAACCTACCTGAATGAGATGCTAGGATGAGTTTATACCCATAAATTTCTCCTATGATCTAGTATGTTATCACATTAATTGTGGGTTTGGATACGGATGAAAGCTGCGTTTTGTGTTTTGCGTTTTACTTTTTTTTTTTTTTTTTTTTTTTTGCACGCATTTCTGCAGGGGACAAGTTTACTGTTCACGCACTATTGAGCACTGTTCACGCACTGTTCATGGGACCCACAATCACTTTATTCAGAAAAAAAAATATTAAAAATGGGTCTCACGGTACTATTCACACATTTAAAAATTATTTTGCTACAGTGTTTTCAGTTTTCAGTTTCAGAAAAAATAAGTTGTACCCAAACGGACCATAAATGTGTATTTTATGAACATATCAATAATGATTTTAGGTTTTGATATGTAATATTAAGGGTTTATTTCATTTTCAATTTTATTATAAAAATAATTGTAGGGACGGGGTTTGAGCACTTCTACTGTTGAGAGAGTGGACTCAAGCCCAGCTGCCTAATACAATGAATTTATAGAGAGCGGGTTCAAGAACTAGGCCCTAGTGAGGGATGCGACGGCCAGGCATAGTTGCATGTGGATTGAATAGCATGAACGTAGGTTAAAATGCGCAATGGTGCTCCTCGGCCTTTCTCTCGGGAGCTTGCAGTTCTTATTACTTCTTTAGTGATTGGTTACAAGAGTTTCTGGGAGAATACAGGTTGCTACAGTATCCTATAGTTCAGATTTCCAGTCCCCCTTTCCAGAGGGATTCCTTACATTATATATCCCTCTCTCAATTGATCTTAGCCCTACACTTGTTGATCAACCAGGCTGCTACTTGAGTGCTTATCCCATCAGCCGCCTTCCCATTCTTCCAATGGGTTGCAGCAACCAAGGCAGCACTGTTCAGGGGTCATCTCCTTATTAATGCGGCCAGGACATTAGTTGTGGGCATTTAATGTGGAGGTGACAGTTCATCCTGGACTTGCTACTCCACCATGCTTCCATGGCTGACACGTTGTACTTGCTCTTTCTCTTTGGATGCTCAGGAAGGCTGCTCCTAGGGGCTCGTTACTTCCCCTTTCAACGGTCTCGGCTGGCCGAGGACGACATCATCCTCGGCGATGCTTCCTGGCAGCTTGGGCTATCTGCGTTCCTCATCGGACGTTTCTTCATCCTCGACATGGGCCTTGGGCCGGATATAAGGTGGGTCGGGGTTGCCAGATTATTAGACCCCACAATAACCCCTCGAAATCCTGCTGTCCGGATCCTCCGACGGGGAGGAGGATTTTGATGTCCTCGGGCCCTTGT
Organism: Quercus aquifolioides; assembly: GCA_019022515.1. NCBI lineage: Eukaryota > Viridiplantae > Streptophyta > Magnoliopsida > Fagales > Fagaceae > Quercus > Quercus aquifolioides. Next base: position 41,425,274 of record CM032331.1, on the reverse strand, counting down.
TATGGCTTGTCACGTCTTGTCTTCTGTCAACGCCAGAGTCTTTTCATCTGTCCAAGGCACATTCCTGGCGCTTCGGTACACGGAGTGTGCCCTCATTTAATTATGGCGGCTTTGTGCTCCCCAAGTTCAACGGTGTGATGCTAATCCAACGGCTGGGCTTTCTCCAGCTTTATGGGCGGGGAAACTCGCAGGGTTACTTTTAGTTGGGGATATAAATACCCATTCGAACTGATTGGCCTTTTCACTTTAGCATTCAAGAGTTCTCGCGCGCGTTCACTGAATTCGGTCAAATCTCCAACTTCACCCACGCCTTTTTCAGCACAAAAAGTCTGCCCGATGAGCTTTTCCTCATTTCTGTAAGTCTTCTTCTTTCTAGCTCAAACTTCTTCTCTGACTCCTTTCTTTCCTTAGCCCTTTCCTGAGTCTTTTAGTCGTTGTTAGGGATGGGTAGATTTAAGAAATTAGTTGAGTCTGAAGAGGTGATGGAGAAATTTATCGCCAATCATAGGATACCCAGCAACGTGGGTTTGAGGTACTGTGTGGAAGGGGAATGGCGCATTCGGAAAAAGAAGGGTGAGGTCGTCATTCCCATGATCGCCTTCCTTGAAGGCGGTATGAGGATCCCCATGGGGCCGGTAACGAGTGGCTACCTTAGGTACTATAGATTGGCCCCCACTCAGTGTGCCACCAATGTGTTCAGGATCCTGAGTTGTGTGGACGCCTTAAATGAGAGGATGGGGTTGAGGTTAACCCATCATGATGTAAATTAGTGCTACAACCTCCAACAGCTAAAGGGTAAGTCTTACTACATGAAGACGCGGGACGATAAGGTTCGGCTTATCCAGTGTCTTCTTGAGTCCAGCAAGGGTCTGAACAAAGACTTTCTCATCGTGTCCGGGGAGTGGCATGATGGCCTTCACTGTCAGACGGAGGAGGGGACACCAGGTGGGGTACTCAGAGTAGGAGAGGGTCTAGCTTCCCCCCCCCCCCCTTTTATTGTTGTAAATCTGCTTTGTTCGGTTGATGATAGGAGTTTGTTTTTCTTTCTGCAGATCCGCACGCCTTTGAGCGTCATTTTAACCTGGTCAACAAGGAGGACTTGGAAGCTGTTCTCAGGGCGGAGATCTTTCTGAACGAGGCCGATAACCAGGTTAGAGCCGCCCACAAGATCCTCGGGAATAAGCCGCTCCAGAAGTCGTTTCTGGCTCCGAAGCATGTGATCAAAGCCGGTGATCCCTGACTTCGCGAGATAACTGTAGTGGAGCAAGGGTTTTCGTTTCTCGAAGGTACCCCGTTGGCAGGACCCTTTACTTCTATCCAAGCTGCAGAAGTCGAGGGAGAAGAGATAGGAGGAGAGGAAGAAGTCGCTAATTCGGGACCATTCGAGGACGAATTTGGCGCATTTGTCCAAGTCCACACGTTCGAGGATCCCTCTGGTGACTTGGGCAACCCTAATTTGACCGAGGCGGACCTTTTCTCTGCGAGGACTTCTCTCCAGGCCGAGATGGGTTTCAAGAGGCAACCCCAAACCAGCCTATTTGACCTGCTTGAGGGTCAGCCAGGAAGGGACGAGTCGAGGAAGTCCCAACCCAAGCTTCCTCCTTCGCCTTCCAAGTCTCAGTCTGCTCGGACTAGGTCGTCTTCCGCTCAGTCTAAGCTTCCACCTCCTCCACCTCAGCCGAGCTTGCTGATCTCAAGCGTAAAAAGGCCCCTAAGCACAAAGGGCCCATAGGAGCTGAGAGGACTCGCTCTTCCCCCGAGGAGGCTGAGGCTCGGCGCCCTCTTAAGCAGCAGAAAACTGGGCACCAGGGCTAAGGAAAAGAGGTGGCTGTGCAGTATAAGGCCCAGGCATGGCTCCCTGCCCCCATGCTCCATGGGGAGCCTTTAATGGATAATGCCTCCCTCAGGGACTTCAGAGGGGGTGAAGGCGCATATGTGGCTGATACGCTGGAGAGATCCCTACTGCTTTCTGCCGATATGGCTCAATTGGAGGGCCTGAAGAGGCAGGAGGTCATCCTCAGCATGAAGAGGTACTTGGGCATGGTAAGCCATCCGCCGCTTGAGCGTTTGCTGATTTTACCCCTCGGTTCCCATACTTATCGTTTGTTTGTTTAAATTTGCAGGCTGTCCAGGCCACTTATAGGCTGGAAGAGGAGGCCAATAAACAGAGCAGGGCCCTAGAACAGGAGCGTGACAACCGCTTGGATGCCACGCGGGTCCTTAGCAAATCCGAGGGTGACCTCAAGAAGGCGAGGGAGGCTCTAAAGGAGGTGACAAAGGCTAGAGATAGCGCGGTGTTAGGCTTGGCTGGAGCTCAAAAGCAGGCCGCCGACCAAACGAGGCGCCTTCTAGACACTAAGGGCTAACTGCAAATTGCCAAGGATTACATCGCCGACTTAAAGCAGAGGTTGGTCGAGGCGGTGGGGGCCAAGAACGTTGCCGAGCACGCCAGGGATGAGGCTTTGAGAGCCAAAGCAGAGGCTAAGTCTGCACGGACAGAGGCCGAGAGTTCTAAAGAGCAAGCTGAGGAAGAGGCCTTTGCCGAAGGAGTGGCTAAGATTGAGGCTGCCCTTAAGGCTCAAGTCCCTCAGGTGTGCAGACACTACTACTCCCAGACTTGGGAAGAGGCCCTCAACCAAGCGGGGGTCGAGGCCTCGTCTGACCTTAGGAGGGCCGAGAGAGTGTACTACCCTCTTGCTATTCGAGAGGCTGCCTCCGCTACTTCTGAAGCTGGCACTGCGCTCAAAGCGGCAGATGGGGACCAGGCCGACGCTGCTAAGGATTCCACTTCCACTGATAAGCCTGCCGAGGAGGCTGAGCATCAGAGGGTGCCAGAGGAAAGGGAAACCAATAACTTGGAAGTGCCCTTAGACGTGGTGAAGCCCTCTGTTGGCCCTCAAGTCCCTGCTGCTGACTCTCAGGCTCTTCCTGCTGAGGGAGACCTTCCCAGAGTTGCCCCTCCAGCTAAGGAGACAGCTTTCAGGGTGATGCCTCTACAGGCAGTTCCTCTAGGTCAAAGCTCTGAGGACCCCGAGGACACCTCTGGACAGCCTCCCAAGGGGGAGTAAAGCTTAAGTTGAAGAACTAGGCTGCCTTAGCTAGCTTTTACCTTTTGTTTCCTGCTTTTGTTGTTGTTGTTGTTGTTGTTTTTTTTTTTTTTTTTTTTTAAGCGCTGTACTGCTACTTCTAAGTTTAATGTATGAATCATCTCTTTTTACTTTATGCGTTAATTGTCATTGTGATGAGTTTTACTACTGACATAACCTGGGCTTTAACTATTAGCTTCACAATCTTAGAAGCTCAACATGCTTTTCATTCTGAATTGGCAGCCAAAAAATGTAAAGGCCATAGTGATAGTTTCCACTTAGACCTCGGTCGATAATTGGACCATCTTAATACCAGGTCCTATTTCTGTCAGATTAAGTACTAAGGGAATAACTCCACAATATTGGTTCTACGTCACATGAATTAGATACTGTAAATAGTAAAAGATACTTAGGAAAGCTATTAGTTGCTGACTATGCTAAGGGGTTAGGTTCAATGTGCCTCGGAATGCCTTGAGCGATGCTCATGGGCTTGTGTTTATTTATGCCTCTACCGAGGGCAGCCAGTTTTGTCAGAGGTCTGAGTCCGAGGACCATGCAAGACCTTGGTTCAGTCTAGTACTCAGGTTTGTCTTGAAGTGGTTAGTTTCCCCATAGGTTTGAGTCCGAAGACCATGCAAGACCTTGGTTCAGTCTAGTACCTAGGTTTTTCTTGAAGTGGTTTAGTCTAGTACTTTGGGCGGCCGCCAAAACATAAGATATATAATCATAACGGACTTGAAATTCGAATCACAAGAAAAATGATGCTTTCATTAGTAATAATACCTCTTCAGGTTATTTACATTCCATGGACGAGGTACAGGTTTTTCATTTAGGTCTTCTAAGTAGTATGCACCTATCCCCGCTACCGAGGTAATTTGATATGGCCCCTCCCAGTTGGGCCCCAGCTTTCCCCAGGAAGGATTCTTGGCAGCCCCCACAACTTTTCTCAGCACCAGGTCCCTCAGTGCTAGTGGTCTGAGTTTCGCATTGGCATCATATCCCTGTTTGAGCTTTTGGTGGTAATAGGCCAGCTGGATCATTGCTCGTTCCCTTCGTTCATCAACCAGATCTAGGCTCCTCCCCAGCAGTTCATCATTGCTGCCTGGAGTGAAAGAGCTCGTCCTTAGCGTTGGGAAGTTCGTCTCCAAGGGGATAACAACCTCGGTCCCGTAAGTCATGGCAAAAGGTGTCTCCCTCGTTGACCGCCGTGGTGTGGTCCAGTACGTTCAAAGAACGTGTGGCAACTCCTCTACCCGTCTTCCTTTGGCGTCATTCAGTCTCTTCTTAAGCCCATTGACGATGACCTTGTTGACAGCCTTGGCCTGTCCATTTCCTTGAGGGTAGGCTGCAGTTGAGTACCTGTTTGTGATCCCAAGTTCACAACAGTATCTTCTGAAGGCCTTGCTTTCGAATTGGAGTCCGTTATCCGAAATGATGGTATGAGGGACCCCGAATCGTGTGACAATGTTTCTCCAAAGGAATTTCTTAGCATCCACATCCCTGATGTTGGCCAATGGCTCGGCTTCGACCCACTTGGTGAAGTAGTCCGTGGCAACCAGCAGGTACCTCTTATTCCTTGATGCTTTTGGGGAAATGGCCTATAATGTCCAAACCCCATTAGGCAAACGACCATGGGCTGGACAAAGGGTTAAGGACCCCCCCAGGCTGATGAATATTTGGGGCGAACCTTTGGCATTGGTCGCACTTCTTGACATACTCCAAGGCCTCCTTCTGCATTCCCGACTACCAATATCCTTGTGTGACGGCTCGGTGAGACAGGAATCTTCCTCCTGTGTGGCTCCCATAGATTCCCTCGTGCAGCTCCTCGAGGAGTAACTCTGCTGCTTCGGGGTGAACACACAGTAGGTATGGTCCAGAGTAGGAGCGCCTATACAACTTGTGGTCCTCGGACAACCAAAATCGAGAAACATTCCTTTGTATCTTTTCAGCCTCTGACCTCTCCTCGGGCAGAACATCATCTTTGAGGAACCTCACTACGGGGTCCATCCAGCTGGGACCCACCCCAACTTGATGGATGCGGACCGTGCCCTTTGCCACCTCACTCGCTCTTTTCAGATGCTCCACAAGTATGATCCGAGGCAGATCACCTGCCGAGGAATTGGCGAGTGTGGCTAATGAATCGGCATGGGTGTTTCCACTCCTGGGGATATGAGACAAACTGAAAAGATCGAATTTCGACTGCAACCGCCTGACCTGGCTCAGGTGCTCTTGCATTCTCGAATCTCTGGCCTCCAACTCTCCCTCTACCTGGCCTACCACCAATCTCGAATCCGAGAACATATCCATCGACTTTCCTCCCATCTTCTGCACCATGACCATCCCTTGCAGTAATGCTTCATACTCGGCTTCATTGTTTGTGGCCGAGAACCCGAGCTTCAGGGATTTTTCTATGACATGCTCTTCAGGGGATACTAAGACTAGCCCCACTCTAGACCCCCTATGGTTTGCCGCGCCATCAACGTATACCTTCCAACATGGTGACCCTAGGGTGGAGACTGCCCCAACTGATTTTTTGTCAATGCTTCTTTCCTCAGCTGCCACCTCTACTGTTGGTTCAGCGAACTTGACCATCAAATCAGCCAAAACCTAGCCCTTTATGGAGGTCTGAGGCATGTATTTGACGTCAAAAGCCCCTAGAATTGTGTTCCACTTGGCGATCCTCCCTGTGTAATCAGCGGTCCAGAGTACAGACTTCAAGGGTAATCGGGTGAGGACAACCACTGTGTGAGCCTGGAAATAATGGGGGAGCTTTTGTGTAGCGTGGACCACAGCTAGTATGACCTTCTCTAAAGGTAGGTACTTGACCTCAGCTTCATGCAGCGACTTGCTAACGTAATAGATTGGTTTTTGAACGCCATTGTCGTCCCGTATCAGTACCAGGCTCACAGCGTGGAGCGCTACAGCAATGTATGCGTATAGGACCTCGTTGGCATCAGGATTGGACATGATAGGCGGCCGGGATAGGTACTCTTTGAGTTGCTGGAAGGCCACGACACAATCCTCAGACCACTCAAATCCCTTCCACTTGTTGATCAGGAGATAGAAGGGCCTGCACCTGTCAGCCGACCTGGAAATAAATCGGTTCAGGGCCGCGATCATTCCAGTAAGCTTCCGGACCTCCTTGGGGTTTTGCGAAGGCTTTAGATTATGAATAGCCTTGATTTGGTCGGGATCGACCTCGATTCCCCTGTGGGTGATCATGTATCCCAAAAACTTGCCAGAGCCCACGCCAAACGAGCATTTGGAAGCATTTAGGTGCAGCTTGTGCTTTCTCAGGACGTCAAAGGTGCGGCCGAGGTCCCCCAAATGTTCGGACACCACTTTACTCTTTACCACCATATCATCAACATAAACCTCGATGCTCTTGCCCAGCATCGGCTCGAACATTCTTGTCATCATCCTTTGATAAGTGGACCCTGCGTTCTTCAGACCAAACGGCATTACTTTGTAGTGGTAGTTCCCGACGGGCATCATAAAGGCTGTCTTCTCCTGATCTTCCAAGGCTAGTGGTATTTGATGATAGCCTTGGAAGGCGTCTAGGAAGCTCATCCGAGGATGGCCCGTGGTTGCATCCACCAGCTGGTCTATCCGAGGTATGGGGAACGGGTCTTTTGGACATGCCCTATTTAGGTCAGTGAAGTCCACACAGACCCTCCACTTTCTGCTTTTCTTCTTGACCACCACAGTGTTGGCCAACCATTCAGGGTAAAAGACCTCTTTGATAGCCCCTGCACGCTTAAGTTTATTCACCTCTTCCCTAATCGCATCAGCGTGCTCTCTCGATGGGCGCCGGGGCGGTTGTTTCTTGGGAACTATGAACGGATTGACGTTGAGACGGTGACAGATGAAGGACGGATCGATCCCTAGGGCATCGCAGGCGTCCCATGCAAACACATCAATATTGCTTCTGAGGAACTCAATTAGCTCTTCTTGCTCCTTAGAAGGCAGCCGAGCTCCGACCCAACAGATCTTCTCCGGATCGTCACCAATTACCACCTTCTCCAAATCCTCACATTTTGCTTCCTCGACAGCTGCATTAGGAGGCGCCACCGGGGTCTTTGATTGCTATAAGCTTTCCTCAACAGTAGCCGAGGGCTGTGTGTCGAGCCGATGTGATATGGCAGCCACTATACACTGCCTTGCTGTGGGTTGACAACCACGGATCTCGAGAACTTAATCCCCTGATGGGAATTTCACTTTTTGGTGCAAGGAGGAGGCAACGCCCCCTAAGGTGTGGAGTCAGGGCCTTCCTACGATGGCCGTGTAGGGGGAGTAGGTGTCCACCACTATAAAATTCACCTCCACCACTTCTGGGCCAGTCTGGATGGGCAGCCTGATCATGCCCTTTGTGATGACGAGCTTCCCATCGAAGCTCATCAAGGGAGAGCTATAGGGCGTCAAGTCCTCCAGCTTTAGCCCCAGCCCCTTATAGAGGTCTGGGTACATGACCTCGGCTGCGCTGCCACCATCCACCATCACTCTTCTCACATCGTAGTCCCCAATTCTGAGTGTGATCACCAGAGCGTCATCATGGGGTTGGGTGGTCCCAATCTTGTCTTCCTCCGTTCTTCCTGGTGCAGCCAAGATTACATTGATCGTCCCTACGGGCGCCCTTAGGGCGTTATCTCTCTGGGGCTTCTGATGGGTCCAGCCTTGATGGTCACCGGGGTGATGCAGAAGGTGCTTCAGCCTTCCTTCTCGGATCAGCTGGTCCAGATAGCTCCGGAGATTCCTGTAGTTCTCCGTGGTATGTCTGTGGTCCCTATGGTACTGGCAATAAAGGTTCTGATTGCGCTTCGTGGATTCCCCCACCATTTTATTCGGCCACTAGAAGTATGGCTCGTTCTCGATTTTCTCCAGCACCCTGTGTACTGGTTCTCGGAATGCGGCGTGGACAGCTTGTGTGTCGGCTACTCCAGATTGCCCCACAAAGTCCCTTTTCGGACGGGTGCTGTTGTATCGATCCGGCCTAGAATCCCTCCTTTCCTGAGGGATGGCCTTCTCTTTTCCTTTGGCCTGTAGCTGGTCTTCCTCCACCCGTTTGTACTTGTCGATCTGATCCATCAGTTGGTGCACACTGGTGGCAGGCTTGCCTGTCAGGGACTTCCTTAGGCCATGTCCAGTTGGGTGATCCTTTTTGAAGGTGCTGATGGCGACATCGTCGAAATTGCCCTCCAATTCATTGTACACCTCCCAATATCGGCCCGAGTAAGCCTTTAGAGTCTCTCCATCATACATGGTCAGAGACAGTAGTGCGCTCAAGGGCCGAGGCTCTATGCTGTTTGTAACGAAGCGGGAGCCAAAGGCCTGGGTCAGCTGTCTGTACGAGCTTATGGAATCCGTCCTCAAGCCATTGAACCACCTCATCACCACTGGACCAAAGCTAGAGGGGAAAACCTTGCACATCAACGCCTCGTTCTTAGAATGAACAACCATCCTCTGGTTGAACTGGTTCACATGCTCCACGGGGTCCGTTTTGCCGTTATAGATGGAGAAGATTGGCTGTTGGAACCGCCGAGGAAGTGCAACCCCTTCTATATGGCGTGTGAAGGGCGACTTGGACAGTTGATCCAGTGCTCTGCTCATGGCATCGTACCCCAAGCCCCTAGGGGATGGGCTTTTACGCTTGTGCTTTCGGTAGTGCTCTTCTTCATGAGAGAAGGTCTCGCTTGGGGGAGTTCTCGACCTTTGCCTATAATCATCGTCGCTCTCATCGTCAAAGGGCAGGTCAAGGCTAGGTTGAGGTCGCCTTCGTTGTGCATGGCGCAGCCTCCTCTTCAAGTTATCTATCTCTCGCTGCATGGCTTGCTCATCATTCTGCCCTTGGGTCACATGGCTCCCAACCTTCTTTGGTTGTATGACCCGGTTGTTGTTTTGTCTCTGTGGCACATGACTGTCTCCATGCGAGTAGCTGCTGCTGGTTTGAGTGGCGTGTACACTTCCTTATTGGAATCTTCCATTCTCTTCATTTCGATTGCGCTCAGGGTTGGCAAAGTTACCCTGGTGCTGGGGCTTAACCGGTTCAAGCTGATGGGGGCTTGCTTGATGAGGGTCTGATCCTACCATGCTTGATCGTTGCCCTTACTAACGCACAAGTTCTTCCCACAGACGGCGCCAATTGTAGGGACGAGGTTTGAGCACTTCTACTGTTGAGAGAGTGGACTCAAGCCTAGCTAGCCCAGTACAATGAATTTATAGAGAGCGGGTTCAAGAACTAGGCCCTAGTGAGGGATGCGACGGCCAGGCATGGTTGCATGTGGATTGAATAGCATGAACGTGGGTTAAAATGCGCAATGGTGCTCCTCGGCCTTTCTCTCAGGAGCTTGCAGTTCTTATTACTTCTTTAGTGATTGGTTACAAGGGTTTCTGGGAGAATACAGGTTGCTACAGTATCCTATAGTTCAGATTTTCCGTCCCCCTTTCCAGAGGGATTCCTTACATTATATACCCCCCTCTCAATTGATCATAGCCCTACACTTGTTGATCAACCAGACTGCTACTTGAATGCTTGTCCCATCAGCTGCCTTCCCATTCTTCCAGTGGGTTGCAGCAACCAAGACAGCACTGTTCAGGGGTCATCTCCTCATTAATGCGGCCAGGACGTTAGTTGTGGGCATTTAATGTGGAGGTGACAGTTCATCCTAAACTTGCTCCTCCACCATGCTTCTATGGCTGACACGTTGTACTTGCTCTTTCTCTTTGGATGCTCAGGAAGGTTGCTCTTGGGGGCTCGTTACTTCCCCTTTTAACGGTTTTGGCCGGCCGAGGATGACATCGTCCTCGGTGATGCTTTCTGGCAGTTTGGGCTATCTGCGTTCTTCCTCGGACGTTTCTTCATCCTCGGCATGGGCCTTGGGCAGGATATAAGGTGGGCTGGGGTTGCCAGATTATTAGACCCCACAATAATATTTCTAGCTTTTGCTTGGAAACGACTTATTTACATAATGCAATATTAAAAGTTAAAAATTAGTTTATTTTTAAAAAGCTTAAAATAAAAAGTAGAAGGTAAAAAATAAAAAACTGTTGACAGACTCACCCGTAATGTTACAAAAAGGGGTGTTTACAAATTTTTGAATCATGGATATAATATTTCTTATCGGCTGTACGATGAATTGTACTTTTTCTTTTTCTTTTTCTTTTTTGGGATAGGGTGTCTATGAATATGAACTATACTTGATTTCCTGCTTTAATTTATTTCGTTGTCACTAAAACAGTAATTTTATTTTTTTAGAAAAGTGATAGGCCACAATTATTTATACAATTTTTGTTGCAATTTGTTCTAGCAAGTGATAAGTGATGGAAAAGAGAAACAGTAGATTCATGTGAGTTCACATCTCAATAACTCACAAGTCATCACTTGAGGAATTATAACAAAAATTGTGTAAATAGTTCAAGTCTTAGCATTGTTCAAATTTTTAGGCCCGGTTTAGGAGATGAGTTCTAGAAACTTTTTTCACATTTTAAATAACATTACATACATTTTCACACGCTTTTTCACTTATACGTATATCAAAAACACCCAAACAACATAACTCAAACTCCTCTCCCAAACACCCCCTTAATTTTTAAAATTTAAAACTGAAAAATAAAAAGCAACCAATAAAAAGAAACAAGAAATGAATAAATAAAAAAAAGGATTATCTTTATTTATTATATTTTGGGAAGCAATAAAGGGATTTTCGTTGGGGTAAAAAGTTTCCACCAATGAGATATCCAGTTGTCCCCACTGGAAGAAAGAGGACGGTTGATCTCTACTTCCTATCCCACCATCACGAAGCAGTTCAGTTGACCATACTATCTATCGGTCAAACAACCAAACCCTGCAAAAATTTCGAACTCAAACCCCTTCCTTTCAATTCTCAAACACCTCCAAGATCCGAAATTGATTCGATTTTCGAGCACCCAATGGCCCCAAACGCAAGACCCAGAAGCATTCTCGAATCTCTTGGGGAAGAGATAATCAGAATCATAACACCAGTCTCACTCTGCATGTTATTGGTGGTGATTTTGGTCTCTGTTCTCAACACAGATTCTTCATCTTCCTATTCAGCATCAGCCACCTCCATAGCCACCATAGCGTACAGTGAGAGCAGCTCAGACTCATCCTGGGACAAATTCTTAGGTGCCCTTTTGAACTCCCTTGTGTTTGTGGCTGTTGTCACTGTGGTCACGTTTCTTTTGGTGCTCCTTTTCTACTTTAGATGCACTAAGTTCTTGAAATACTACATGGGTTTCTCTTCTTTTGTTGTTTTGGGATTCATGGGTGGTGAAATTGCAGTATTTCTGATAGAGAAATATAGTATTCCCATTGACTGTATCACATTTCTGGTGGTTTTGTTTAATTTTGCTGTTGTGGGTGTTTTGGCTGTCTTCATGACAAAAATTGCAATTATTGTGACACAAGGGTACTTGGTTCTTATTGGAATGTTGGTTGCTTATTGGTTTACTCTGTTGCCTGAATGGACCACTTGGGTGCTATTGGTTGCCATGGCATTGTATGATCTTGCTGCGGTTTTGTTGCCAGTTGGGCCATTAAGACTCTTGGTAGATCTTGCAATATCAAGGGATGAAGATATCCCAGCACTGGTTTATGAGGCTAGGCCGGTGAATTGTAATGATTCAGGTTCAACAGGTGGAGTACCTCAAAGGAGGGTTTGGAGAGACAGGAGGGGTGAAGATTCAGTTAATGGGTCTAACCACAATTCAAATGGCAATTCTGTTTCTGGTGAGAATGTGAATCCTGGGTCAAACTCCACTTTGAATGCCACTGCTGTTCCGGACTCAGATTCAGATTCTAATTCCGTAGTTATTGGCCACACTGATACTAGTTTAGTTAGAGCTGAAGAGGGACGTGTTCCAGAAAGGGATGCTGAGCTATCCACGCCTTTAATTGGTGGAAGAATGAATATTCCGCCGCATCAACCAGAAGATGATGCGTCAAGTGAAAGTTTGATGCTAGAGGGAATTGGGTTGGGTTCTTCAGGTGCAATCAAGCTGGGGCTAGGAGACTTCATCTTCTATAGTGTGTTGGTTGGTAGGGCAGCCATGTATGATTTTATGACAGTGTATGCATGTTATCTTGCTATTATAGCTGGTCTAGGCGTCACTTTGATGCTCTTGGCACTATATCAGAAAGCGTTGCCAGCTCTTCCTGTGTCAATAGCATTAGGTGTGTTGTTTTATCTCTTGACTCGGTTCTTACTTGAAGTTTTTGTTGTGCAATGTTCTTTGAACCTCTTAATGTTTTAATACATAAATTATGTTGTCAAAGATTGATACTTGGCTACACAATATATAGCATCAGAAAGTATGGTGTATGAAATTCATGTTTATTGTTTCAACTTAAATTCTCTTCCCCCAGTTGATTGCTTATAATTTATGTATTTGGTAAACTCAGTTTGGAATTGATGGTAAGTGTTGCCCTCACAAAATTTAATTTCTCGAGCCTGGGATTCTATCATTCAACACTTTATAACTTTAAGATCATGGGTTCTGCAATAAAATGGATAAAATATATAATATAACTTTAATATAATATAATATAAGGGGGGAAATGGATAAAATGAATGTTGGTTCCTGGTTAAATACTGAAAATGGGACACAGCTCCCAAGCTGATGGGAAACATGAAATTGGAGTTAGTTATCTTGGTGGGGGTGTGGGGGGTGAGGGACCCTGAACATGAAATTGGAGTTACTTTGGTAGCTATATAAGCAAAGAGGAGGTGTTTGAAGCATATGATAATCTCAATGTATGACTTCACTTTCATGGATATTACAGTAAGCATTTTATTTTTCCCATGAAATTTCACAAGTTTCAATAGAAAGATGCACAGGAAGTTGGGTTTGATCTAATTATAGAATTTTTAGCATGGAAAAGTTGGGACACGGAGTAGGGGTTTGAAGGATATCCCTGTGGTTCCGGCACCTCTTGTGGTGCCTGGACACTAGGGTTTTAACCTCACCAGGCCCCCTCCCTATTTATGCAACAAAAGAAAAGTTGAGACATGGAGTAACAGAAGCATTACAAAATATATGAAAATCTTTGGAAGAAGACTCTTATTTCAAGGGCCAGAAAAGCTTTTTTCTTTTTGCTTTTTTTTTTTTGGTGAAGTTTCAGTTGCTTGGAAGCTTTGCTTTGTACTACTGTTGGTATGGGCCTGATGCAATTGGGGTTAAGAGAGGAATTACCTTAAGGCCTCTTGTTATCACTGACTGAATAAATCAGATGTTCCCGCCACAGTGATTTTGCCAATGAGATTGACTATTGGTTCTCTATTCCAGCTTCATTCATATTAAAGGTATTGCTTCTTTCATGTTCCTTTTGTCTTACCACTTTTGAGCACAATCAGCATGGTGGAAATTGGAAACATAGATGCTCAGTACCTGCACTAAATGGATATGAAGACAATATGGTTTCGTATTTCAAGCTTGTTCTTAGCATGTTTGAAATTTTATCTCCAAATATACAACTAAACTATAACCACGTGGATAATCTATGGCATTAATTGCTATATATTAACCATGAAAACTTGGCATCTTATAAACATCTAGAATTTTTTATGATTATGTGGCATGTATGTATTAATAATAATTTACTGCAGAACATAATGTGGCCTCTTGCTTGAGCTAGCTTCCTATAGAATGCAATGATTAGCTTACTTCTTTGTCTGCTTTGCTCGATAGATGTAGTCTTTATAGTTCTTAGTTCTGTTTTGTTCTCATTTTACCTTAGTACCCGTCCTGTGTGCTTTGGATTTTTGTATTAGTTTTCCTCTATCAATGAAATTTATTACTTATAAAAAAAAAATGCAATGATTAGTTTATATCCTTATTTATGTATGACTTTCTGAAGGATTAGGCCCATCGATATACTAAAGCTTTAATTGGAAGAGTGTTGGGGCAATAGAAACGCACTCACATGGAGTTTTAGTTGAAACAAAGACATCATAAAAAATTAAAGCCAGATAAAAGGATTTGACTCGATAATCGTAGATCTCATAGAGGAGTGGGTTTTATCATTTTCTATCCCCATCTACGGTCTTTCCCTTCCCTTGGAGAATGGTGTGGCAATCGAAGGTTCCTCCTCGGGTTGCTTTTTTCTCTTGGACTGCGGCTTTAGGCAAGATTTTAACTATTGATAATCTACGGAAGAGACACTTTGTTGTTCTTGAGTGGTGCTTTATGTGCAAAGGGTGTGGGAAATCTGTAGATCATCTCCTCCTTCACTGTCCTTTTGCTTTTGAGATGTGGAGTATGATCTTCTGCTTGTTTGGTATTTGTTGGGTGATGCCGCAAAGGGTAGCGGATTTGTTGGATTGCTGGTCTTGCAACTTCAGGCGACATCGTAATTTAGTTATTTGGAGGATTGTGCCGCATTGTTTGATGTGGTGTATTTGGCGGGAACGGAATTCGAGAAGTTTTGAGGATCGTGAACGGTCCATTTTTGAGTTTAAGTCTTTTTTATTTTCTACTCTTCTCGAATGGTGTTTGGTTTTACCTTCTTTTTCTTGTATTTCCCTTTCTAGGTTGCTTGATCATTGTACTTTGTTTTCTTGATGTTCTTGCCTCTTTCGTACATTTCCTATGTACGGGGCTGTGTTCTTTCAATAAACTTTTAAGTTACTTATCAAAAAAAAAATATATATATATATATATATATATATAGAAAAGTGAATTCAGCATGTGAATTATCATTCATCTAGTATTGAAAATTTCTTCAGCCATTATTTGGTTTCTTCATCTTGCGATCTTAATGGGGAAAAATGCTTAAACACCCCCCTGAACTTTCAAGAAGTGGCCATAACACTCCTTGAACTTTAGTTTTGGCCAATTTACTCCTTGAACTTTAGACACCTGCCAAATCAATACCTCTGTTATTCTTCTGTTAATAAACTAACTGTAAAACTCACGTGAGAGGCACATGGGAATAAAAACCAAAGCTGAACAGCCTGAACCGTTGAGAGAGAGGGAGAAAGTTTGGGCTCAGTTTAGAGAGAGGGGAGATGATCCACCCAGAAGTCCATAACCACCTCGGTATCCTTTCTCCGGTGTCGGAGTTCCACCATCGTCTCACTGGCTGTTCACCGCTGGTATATTTTTCTCTTTTTATTTTTTTTATTTTTTTGCTGCTCTCTGTTTTTCCAATTCTCCTTGTGCAATTTTTTTTTCCTTGGTTTGATGGCTGGTTGTGGTGGATTGGTTAGGCTTGGTTGTGGTAAAATGCCCATAGATGGTTGTTTTTCCAATTCACTGCTCTTTGTATGTAAAATGCAATGCTTTTTAAGTATGCTACATAGCTGTTTGATGAAATGCCTCAGAGGGATATGGTCATTAGAGGGGTTGGTTGTTTGGTAGGATTTTAGATAGGTTTGAAATTTCTTGATAATTCTAGTTTATTTTGATGCATTTCTAATAACTTAATCTTTTTGAGTATGTTATTATGATGAATCCGTTGATGAGAACTTACTTTGGCACCATATGGTTGTGAGCTAATTGGTGGGAGAACAGGCTGGGCTACTATTATTAACTGTTTACTTGGCTCTTTTATAGTGAATGTGGTATATGTAGTGTAGTTGATGGACTTCTGGTTGGATCATCTCCCCTCTCTCTAAACTGAGCTTAGACTTTCTCCCTCTCTCTCAACAGTTCAGGCTGTTCAGCTTTGGTTTTCATTCCCACGTGCCTCTCATGTGAGTTTTTCCGTTAGTTTAATAACAGAAGTTAACAGAGGTATTGATTTGGCAGGTGTCTAAAGTTCAAGGAGTAAATTGGCCAAAATTAAAGTTTAGGGGGTGTTATGGCCACTACTTGAAAGTTCAAGGGGTGTCTGAGCATTTTTCCCATCTTAATGATAACCTATGGATTGCATTGAGCATGTAGAGGGACTTTGAACCATCATCTACCAGCTTGTGATCTTAATCCAGAATGTATCATTGCAGATACCATTATAATTTAAAAGAAGCATTTTGACAACTTCTTTGATTGAAGAACAAGAACCTTTACATTGTCACTCATTATCATGGATCAATTTACTGTTAAGCTGAAGACAAGACATGTTTTGGCATTTAAAAATGGATGATATCAAGTTTTTTCTACTCTCATAGACCAACTACAAACTATATGGTCTGAGTATTGGGATGGATGCTGAAGGTTGTGCATTTTACATGAAATTTTGTTTGCATTGTAGAGTTACATGTGCTTCTCTTTCATTCATGTTTTATTATGTGCTAGTTTGAATCAAATGATTTGTTACATGGACCCTTCCAAGTGTGTCACCTAACATAAGCCATAAGGATGTCATTCGTCGATGCTAACTGTCAAACACACGATCAACTTAAAAAATTATAGCTTAGTGCATTCTTAAATCTAGATGTTTGTTTGTGCCAGACTATCTAGACACAAGTTGATCCTCAAGTAATTTAAGGATATTAATTGTATTCACGTGTAATTTAGAGGTCTAAAGCTTAGATCAATCTGACAGTACTTGAAACTTGCCAGAATTTTAAATGTACATATTTCCATAAGATGCTTTCTTGTGCTTCTCTATCTGCAACGAACTGACAAACAGTATCATACATTTTCCACGTGATTGGCCTACTGTCTAAATAAGTTTAGTGACAAAAGTTTGGCTTAGATGTACTGGATATGTTGAGATAATGTCACGTGGCCAAAAATGGACACGTGTAACTATCGTGATGAGTCTAATACAACTACTCTAGGGATACTCAATTTCACACCCAACTAATAAGTTAGTTATGATTAGTGCATAATAAAAAGTGTCAATGTGGCTTCCCTAATTGGAGAAATTCTCATCTGAGTGTGAAAAGTTTTCTAATCTTGTTGTTTGTATCCACTTATCATAATTATGGCTTCCAAAAATCAAGCTCGTTCATTTAATAGTAATTGGTACACGATGTTGACTTGACAAATGATGAATGGTAGACCAAATTGTTATATAATTGGTTGATGTGGTAATGCCGGTTATGTGTATAAATATTTTAAAAACTTTGTCGACGAGACTCATGAGGGACTGATGCAGGGTAGTACAAATGTATTCAAAATTCATGTGCAGCAAAGTATGTAATAGGACAAGCGTTACAACAGTATGCATAGTTGAATAGTACATAAATAATTAATAGGACATAACTTGTCTCAACCGTAGCATTTGTTGGCGTATGTGGTTTGTCGGATGTGTTTGATATGACTAGACTTGATGCAACAGTAACGGATTGATGAAGTGTAGTGTAAAAATTTGCACAATTATTCACGTGAAGATTATTCAAGTGAATGTGTTTGATCTGACTAGACTTGGTGAAACAATGACGGGCTGGTGAAGTGCAGTGGAAAATTTTGCGTAATTATTCACATGAAGATTATTCAGGTGAATGTGTTTGATATGACTAGACTTGGTGTAATGGTAGTTTTACTATATATATGATAATCTAGTAATGAAACCTTTCCCAAGCATGTAATTAAGGAATTCATCCATTCTGTGGGAGCTAATTGCTTCTACGGAAATTGATTACTTTCCAAAGTGGGTGATAAATAAAGCATTTGCATTTGTTAACGTCCATCCATACAGCTTGTGAGCCATGCCCGCTATTTGTCACCAGAATCAAGAATCTCAATTTTCCTTCTCGTCTGTGGGTTCAGACCTAGTTAGCCATCTCGTTCTTATAGTTGCAAGCCCAATGGCTAGATACCCCTTTTCCATATTGGGCCATAGCAATAACAGTTCATGCATCTTGTGCACAAGTCCATGAGCCAACGGATTGGGCTAAACTTAATGTCATTTCAGCATTAGTCATGAATTTGTCACTGTATATCCCATGTGGTCATTTGCCACTGGACACTCCTTAAACACTCCTCAATGAGTTTAGGGATACACTCAATTTCACATCCAACTAATTTGTCAAGTTGTGATTAGCGCATAATAAGTTTAGTGTCAGTGATGTGAAAGTAATGTAGCTCTCCTCATAAGTTTATAACTAAGCAATGTGTGAAATTGAGTGTAAAATTGGATGTGTATATAGCATTCTTGAACCCTGATACAAGCTATAGCATCATCTTGACATTAGTTTAGCCTTTCTCTGCTCCTCAAAAACAATGTGATGTGTGAAATTGAGACTGAATCAATCCATTGAGTATGCTCATAATGGATTCAACCTAGTTTATAACAGAGAGTTGTCTTTCTTGATTTCAGACAAATAATTGCTCCATAACTTTTCATAACTATCTATTTCAAAATCTATAAATATTTATTGTATAACCAATAGGTGAGTAGAGTGTGCGTGTGGGTGTGGGTGTGGGTGTATAAATGTGAGTTATAGATGAAAAACGGTCTTAATCTCTCTTTACCAACTCTTCGTAGGTTCGTAAGTGGTGGTTTGTATGTCTTGCTTTTAGAGTGTGCCACAAAAGTGCTTTAAAAGCTTTAAAGCTCTTTTAGCACTGTAAGAGAGAGCTTTAAAGTGTCTGAGAATTAGTTTTGAGTTACAACTCTTTTAAGCAAAAATTTAGAGCTACAAATACAATGGCCTGGCTTACCTCCAATGCTAAACTTTACTTTAAAAACATTTCACTGTTCATGCTTTATAAACCTAGAACTTTAAAGCACTATTTTATGTAATTTGCCAAACACAACATTAAAGAGCTTTTTGGATAAAGCTTTAAAACTCTACATCCTATCCAAATGTACACTAAAAAATAAATTTGCTGCTTTTAGAAAAAGACTCAATAATTCACCTTTTTTGTTTCATAAATCCAGAATTACAAGGTACTATTCATTGTACTTTGTCAAACACTCACAAGCCACAACCTTTATATTACAAAAGCTCTACTTTCTAGAGTATTGTTAAACGAACACAAAGTAACAATCTAGGAAACAAAACGTGATTAGTCATTAAAGGCAAATTAACAAAGTAACACATGTCATATGATTATGGGTTGACCTACAGCTACTCATTAAAGGCGGCAATTAGTGTGGTCTTGACTCATGAGTGTGCCACAAAAGTGCTTTAAAAGCTTTAAAGCTCTTTTAGCAGTAAGAGAGAGCTTTAAAGTGTCTGAGAATTAGTTTTCAGTTACAACTCTTTTAAGCAAAAATTTAGAGCTACAAATACAATGGCTTGGCTTACCTTCAATGCTCATGTGCACGAGAGAGATATAAGCATATCACATGTCCTAAAATGACCACATTTTGGCCCGGTTTCCAATTCAGTGCACAAAATGTCAAAAACACTATAATGAAACTTAACTTTAAAAACATTTCACCGTTCATGCTTTATAAACCTAAAACTTACCTAAAACTTTAAAGCACTATTTTATGTAATTTGCCAAACACAACATTAAAGAGCTTTTTGGATAAAGCTTTATTATTAAAGCTTTAAAACTCTACATCTAAAAAATAAATTTGCAGCTTTTAGGAAAAGACTCAATAATTCACCTTTTTTGTTTCATATATCCAGAATTATAAATTAGGTAAAAATACAAAACTGACCCTCTAAGTTTTATCTTTTTTCATTTCAGTCCTCTAACTTTTAGTTTTGTTAATTTAGTCCTCTAACTTTCAATTTTTGTCAATTCAGAGTTCCATTACAACTCAGTTATTGCTGCCGTTAGAACCACTAAAACGACTCTGTTTTTTGCATTTTTTTTAATTCGGAATTAAAAGAAATAAGAAAAATCTAAAAGAAGAAGAAGAAGAAGAAGAAGAAGAAGAAGAAAACATTAAGGGGAACGGCATCGTCATTCCCCTTCCCCTGAATCAAAACAAAACAAAGGACCCAAATCAGCCTCCACGCAATTAACTAAGGCAAGTAATGGACTCCATTGAAGTTTTTGTCTTTTCTTCTCAATAGCCAAACCAGAGCATGGTATTGACTATTATGTTCTGGGTTTGTCTCTTTTTGTTTCCAGAATTTGTTTCATGGTTAAACTGAAAATATTGCACACAATCTGTTCGATGAAAAGCAGGAACGAGTTCTATGTTATTCTATTGCTTGTTTTTTTTTTTTTTTTTTTTTTTTTTCATTGTGTACAATACCCATATAGTTAAACAGAATTCTTGCTTTGAATTGATGTTATATGGATTAAATTGTTTTGGGTCCTTTGTTTTGTTTTGATTCAGGGGACGTCATTCCCTTTCATGTTTTCTTTTTTCTTTTTCTTTTTTTCTTTTTTTTTTCCAAATTTCTCTTATTTCTTTTAATTCCAAATTATAAAAAAAAATGCAAAACAACGCCGTTCTAGTGGTTCTAACGGCAGCAATAATTGAGTTGTAACGGAGTCCTGAATTGACAAAAATTGAAAGTTAGAAGATTGAATTGACAAAACTGAAAGTTAGAGGACTGAAATTAAAAAAAAAAAAAAGATGAAAATTAGAATGTCAATTTTACATTTTTGCCTATAAAATACTATTCATTGTACTTGATCACATTCACAAGTCACAACCTTTCCTCTCAGAAAAAAAGTCACAACCTTTATATTACAAAAGCTCTACTTTCTAGAATAATGTTAAACGAACACAAAGTAACATCTAGGAAACAAAACGTGACTAGTCATTAGAGGCAAATTAACAAAGTAATACATATCATAATAACATATCATATGATATGATTATGGGGTGACCTAGTCATTAAAGGCAGCAGTGTGGTCATGACTCATGACTCATCTTCTGGAAACAAAACGTGATCATATTTTCAACGTGACCTCCCAAAAAAGACAACTATTTATTTAGCACAATGACAAACTTGAACTTTCCACATGTACGTGTATTTAATTTTCCCTGGACTAGGTCTTGATTCTTGAAGTCTTCCTTTGTACACAGCAGGGGAAAATATAAGTCCTCACAATCAGGTCCCTTCTGGCTTTAAATGCTCATCTAAAAATTTCTACATATGCATGTACTGATTATCTTATGAGAAAATATAAGACCACACTCTTTTGTGCCATGACTTTGTCACAATTTTAATTTGACAGATTCTAAGTGATAAAGGAAAAGTAATGTGTCAATATGAAAGTAACAAATAATCTATCACAGTCTGTTACATAAAATAATGGTGGAATCTAGAAAGCACCGACGCGGCTCCAAGGTCGTCGCACCGAAGTCCGACGCGTCCCGACTAACCCTTTTTTTTTTTTTTTGGACTCGCGCCGACTCGGCCAGATTCGCGCTGATTTGGGCCAAAACGGGCCGATTCTGGCGGAAACAGGAACCAATACGGTCAATATGGCCATCGAAACATGCCGATACGGCCGATTCCGACCGAAACGGCCACCAAAACAGGCCGATACGGCCGATCCCGATCGAAACAACTACCGAAATAGGTCGAAATGGGCAGCAGCTGCCATTCTTCTCTTCATGTGGCCTTGTGAGAGGAAAAAAAAAAAAGAGAAGGAAGAAGAAGATGAGAAGACACCCAAAAAAAAAAAAAAAAAAAGGGATGGAAGAAGAATAAAGTACGTAAAACAAAAGAATATAAATTAAGGAGGTGGAAAAGTCAATTATTTAATGTGGGTGGGCTTGGGAATTGAAAAATGAGTAAAAGAAACCTTCTTGAAATGTGGTTTTTTGTTTACAATTACCAAAAATATTGATTTTATTAAAAACAAATCATAAATAATTATTTTTAATAATAAATTCTACCATTTATTTGAATTTTTTTTATATAAAAATATTAAATTCACTATATAAAAATTTTTTTAATAATTTTTTAATCGCCGAGTCCCGCCGCACCCGCACCCGCACCCACTTTTTTAAAAAATTACCGAATCCCGCATCTACACTCGAGTCTCAAAATGCACCCGTGCTCCATAGGGTGGAGAATGGGGTAAGTTTATGGTTACAAAATATTGTAACTCTTATGTTGTTGATGAATGTGTGAAGTCTGTCCCTGTTCATCATTGGAAATGTATAACTCTTATTTAGTTGATGAACGTGTCCGCTGTCACTGTTCATCAATGGAAATGTATAGGTATGGCCCTCAAAGCCACCTATTTTCTCTAGCATTAAATGCCTATTTATTCTTCTAAGCTAAACTCAAGTAACTGGTGCATGAATCAAACCCCAGACCAATTCATCACAGAGGACATGATTGCTGGCGGGTCACGGGTTTTATTTTCTGTAAATTGGTAAGCTGGAGTCAATGCTGGCTGGCCCCCAATAAGATAGATGCCTTGCAAGTTGCCTCAACATCGTACAAGGACTGTTTTGGTAGATATCAAGTTAATGTAGTTGTGAACCGTCAACAAGTACTTTTTTTTTGTTTTATATTTTCTGAGCAAGGTAAATAATATGGAGATCTCATATGTGTTTCTACATGGATTCTTATTCTTGAAAATTCATAGAAATTATGTTACTATAATGGTTAAATGATCCTTAATAGCTTAACTTTTAGAAGGATTGGTAATTTATTTTAGAATTAGAACAGGTCGTATTAAGTTCTAATCTATTTTTATTCTACCTCCTATTAAAAAATTGAAAATCTCACGCCTTTTGTGATTAAATTCACTATATTTTTTTTTTTGGAGAAACAAACACACACAAAAAGGAGAGAGAGTGAGGTTCTAACACAAAGTCTACAAATGAAGGACAAAACTTGTTAATATAGTTTTGCCATGTTCATGCCTTAACCCCAATTGAAAAACAAGACCATTTTACAAGAATATTCATGCGGGCCTATAATCCCACTTGAAAAACAAGACCATTTTACAAGAAAGGCAGCACAAGAACTTTTAACTTGACACGTCTGATATAATATAAACACAGATACATCGTGTATTCATGACATGACTAGGATGAAGAAACATGAAAAGAAAATGCAAAAATTCAATACAATGAAGACTTCACTTTTTGCGAGAACTTTGCAATATTCTTGGTGAGCCATTAAAGAGATCCAAGATATAGTTCTGCAGATCATCTGGAGAATGCCTGATATACTTCTCACTGATACTGGAAGACTTTCTCCCCATAAAACTCCTATATGCATGGATTACTTTCTGCGAAGTTGAAATTTGTAAATCTTCCCGGAGCTCAGGATCTGGGATAGACCACCCTGTCTGGTTCTTGTATACCTCCTCAAAGGCAATAGTGAAGCCCCTAATTGCCTTTGAAGCTGAACATAACCCTGGACCATCACCATCCTTAAGAAAAGAAAGGACTGAATTCCAAGTGGCTCTCTCATAGCTCATTGCATGCTGCTTGTACTTAACAATATGCTCTTTGATCCATTCATCACCAAAGAAAAGCCTGAGTTCACCGGACTTAACCTTTCGGACCATGTAATGGAAGTTGTTCATTAAAGAAATATGCTGCAAAACACCATCCTTGTAAAGCTTGGACTTGCTATCGAGGTTGGATTCTAGAGTAGCTGTGATTGACCGAAAGTGGCATGCCATTTGACAATGTGTGACAGAAGAAACGCCCTGTCCATTCTCTGGCTCAACAACTGGATTTGGATCAGCTGCTTCATGGTCCTTGAGAAGCACGTTGAGGGTGTTGCAGTACATGGTAAGGGTCTTGATGTAATTCATGACATACTTAGTGAGGGGGTGTATCCCACCGCCAAAAAAAGGCCTTGTTGATGCATTAGCCGCAATGGCATTTCCAAATTTCAAAAATGTTGCCCTCCCAGAATCACCCAAGCTCCTTAGAAGCTCATGGAACTCAAGCCTAACAGCAGTACCAGCCTCTTCCGAGAATAAAGCATCTATATCCAGAAGATTGTCTGCCACAACTTCATACATGTCAAGTAAGCGAAACAACTTCTCTGGTTCATGTGTTCCCATAGCTATGGCCTCGCCAAAATTCAAAAGGTGCGCCAACGAACCCTTTGATATCTCAACAAAGCATAATGGATTAACAAATCCATAGTCTCCCAAAATCTGGTCACAGAGCTGTTTCTCACTTGCAAGATACCGGATGATGATATTCATAGCACGAACCCATTTTTGGATCTCGTAGTTCAAGCTATTCCACTCCATTTTTAGCACATCCTCAATGCTAAAATTTTCCACTTTTAGAATGACCAAGTACTCCTCTAATGCATCTCTCCGGACTCTAATGAAAGCCTGGCAGAACTCCTGATCATAATTCACACCAAACATAACATTTGCAATGGACTTGAGATGAGGAATTACATGTGGACGAACCAAATCAAAAATATATTCGTCAGATTCTTTTCCACTACTATTTCTTTGCAGCGCTTCTTCAGATGCTATCTCCTCAACTGAAACAAAGGATTCGTCATACAAAACATCCAATACACAAGAACGAAAAGACATGGTTTTAGGCTGAAAGTATTGCTTGTGCTTAACAAGAATGTGTATTATCTCTTTCTCAAGCCTTGACATTGCCATCTGCAGAATGCTGTCAGCTCGGTTAAGAAGTTCCTTCTGTTTCCCATTTCCATTCACAGACAAGCTTCGTAAACCCTCAATCAATGCTTGAATTTCATCAATAGCTTTCAAAAACTCAGAAGCTTCCAAGGGATCAAACTCATCAGAGTCCCATAATAATGATTGATTTGACTCCCAACCCCTGATCTTCTCCTCAGCATATTTGAGCTGCTCCTCAACCTCTCTGAATCCTGTACCCCTACTTTCAGTAGTGAGTACAGTCATGGTAGACAAGTGGCTGTCAAGCTGTGAGAGGATTTTCCTCAAATCATCATCAAGGTTTTTATTTGCCCCTAGTGCCTTGACTATGTGCTGAGCTGCAGCAATCACATGTATTTCTCCTTCACGAGGAGATAGTACAGAGCTAAAATCCGCCATAACAACAAAAATGAAATAACCAAAGAACCAGAGCACCTAATCAAAGTTTCAAACAATCCCCAAACCAGAAGCTACCCTCTTAATCTGAAAGGACTCGAATCACTTGGTATGATGGCAAGTGCCTTCCACCAAAAGTGACAAGTGACAAGTTCAAGTCCGAGAATCAGCCTCTCCAAAAAAAAAATTTGGGAAAAAGACTGCTTATCAATTACCTCTCCTAGACCCTGCAAAAATAGGAGCTTTGTGCACTAGATACAACCTTTTTTTCGTACAGGCACTAGAAAAGGCATGCATGTCTTCAATTGGATAAGCTTAAGCCTCCACTCAAGTTTGCAAATCTGATAAGAACAGATCAAGGTCCAGTTAACTCAGCCTATACAAAGCCAAAAGAGAAGGAATACATCAGATTCAGATCATTTCACTTCCAAAAACTCACAACCAAGTTGTGATGTTATATAAAAAGGAATTGGAAGATAAGAGGCTCTATAAAGGAAGCAGTATATTGATTCTGTACGACTAGACTACTGCCTTAAACAACACCCAAAATTGAAGTAAATTGATAGATACCAAAAACATGGGTACATGATGCAATACATGATCAAGGCTGTAGTATAGCTGAACTTTCCTGGAGCCACAAAGCTCAACAATGGCTTTCAAGAAACTCTTAAGAACATAATCAGAGACTTGAAATCTACTAAAACTTGCAGTTTACTTCTACTGTTTCTTTTTCTTAAACCATCTCATGCTCTTTGCCATAATCGAATCAAAGCCTTAAAATTTAGCATGATCAAACAAAAATGACCTCTAGACTAAAAGACCCAGACACGGATTTAGTCAAAGAAACAAATAGGGAAGTTATAACTAACTAAAAAAGTTTGACCTCCCTGGTGAAGAATAATCACAAACCTTACAATATAAATTCAGAGAGAACAAGAAGTGAAAATCAAACCTTGGAGTTGAATTCTGAGCAAGAACAGCTGTAGATTATGTAACACAGAACAAAACCAACTAGTTCTGGATTGAAACAAAACAAAAAGTAGTGATTAACGCGTTTCCTTTGAGCAAAAAAATGTTGTCTTTTGCCTGAGAAAATGAAAGAAAGTGAAAGAAAATCTGGGTTAGGAAGCAAAGTAGAGGGTGAAATGGACAAATGGGGAATCAAAAAGTTTGAAAAACTATGAGAGAAATGAAACTGAAACTTCGTGGGGTTGGAATTTAGGAAGTCTTTGTTGATGTGGGGTAAGCTTTTCTTCTGTTCAACTTGTATCAATAACTTTATTATAAACAATATTGTGTATATCTGAAGGCGTGGTTTTGACTCTTGACTCTTAGTACTTTACGAACAAGAAACCTTGACAGTGATTGCCGGCCGTAGATTATGTAGGTTGACCTATCAAAGTCCATTCCAACCAAGACATTCATTCATGTGTATTGTAGCTTTTGTACATATTGTAATGTTTCCTTGAAAATACAAATTAAGCTTTCCCTCCCATTACTGAGACTTTGGCCGTTAAAAACTATAGATTTGGTTGCAGAATAAAACAAACTAAAAACGGTTAAAAGAGTTTTGTCTTTTATTCGCCTTAGCTCGCCTTAGTTCGTTAATTTATTTTTAGTGTAAAAACTTACTTTTTTTTTTTTTTTTTTTTTACTTTATATATTCATTTTTCAAAACACCTTATATTATATTATCAACTTTACGTTACATTTTATTAAAATATCATTTCTTTTCTTTACCCATAACAATTACCATACATTCACTTCCTTCGTTCTTAAGATATACAAATAAAGAATAAAAAACTAAATTCAAAATTAATAGTGCTAGTGTAAATTTATACGGTTACTATAATAACAATGTATATTACACAACTTTGTATGAACTAATGTTGGTGAATTTTGAACTTGATTAGCTAAAATGCGATATTTTTTCTATTATATAAGCACTTACGCGAGTGCTATGAGTGTAACACTTAACTTAATAAGGTATTGTTTTATGTGTAAATCATGAAATATCTATCAAAATAAATGGTGAATAACTCAAATGATGACATGTGTTGTTGGATATATATATGTGTAAGTGAAGTCTCACATCGAATAATAATGAGAAAAGTGAGTGTTTAATTTCACATAGTTAGGTCCAAACTAATTGGTTTAAGTTTTTAGGTTAAGTAATGTTAGTTGGTGGTAGATTCCATTTAGCTTAATTGGTAAAGTCTTCTATCATTGAATAAGAGATCTGAAGTTCGCTTACACTAAAATCGATTGGTGTCTTAGCCTGATAATAAATAGCAATCATCATGGATTTGATTAATAATTTGAAAATCCCACCAATAAATTATGTATTATTTATATTGTTAACATGCATGCCAAATTTTATGTCAATTGGACTTTATTTACTATTTAGTCCATCCATAATTTTAAACCATAAAAAATTAAAAACTTAAACTTTAAATCTTTGATTAATGACATTGTTATTAATTTCTGATTGTCTTGAAATTATACAAGAATAGAGAATAAACGAATATGATGTAATCCAATGACAAATTTGTCAAGATTCGCATCCAATAGATAAAATTAAGTGGTGTAATATTGTTTAAAGTGATACCAAGTATAAATGGTAAAAAGACAAGATTTTCTCTAAACTGATTTGAATGGAAACATTTTCCTTGAAAGAAAGTAGTTTTGAATAGAGCCATACAGCTTGCTATTTCACTTTTATGCCGAGTATATACCAACCCGAAATTGTGTATGATTCTCTGGTTTAATGGTTTGGCTGTCGTTTCAAAACGGTTTTGATAACCACAGGCATGTATAATTCCTAACTCATTGTAATTTCCACACTTGTTCTAAGTTCTAACTTGAAATGAATGAAAGTGTCACTGTCTTTCGATGATAGGGGTGTATTTTCCCGTGCATGATATGTAATGCAATTGATGATAATTGACCAGCATGATGAGACCAAGATTTGATTATTCTTGTGATTCAATAAAAAAATAATAAATAAATAAATAAATTATTCTTGTGGTTGAATAATTTAGGAATATTCCTTGTGATGAATCAATCTTAATTTTCAAAAATGATTGTTTGAATTCTTCAAATATAACCTCTTTTATCTTATGAGGAGTAACATGTTTCTCATGAATTTCATATATTTTTTATAATTAGGGTTTGGTTGAGATTTGCTTATTTTGTTGAAACTGAAATTATTTTGCTAAAAGTACTGTAAATAAAAGTAAAAGTTAGCTGAAATAATATAGTAGGACATATGAATAGTACTAAAAAGTGTAGTGAGACCCATAAATAATAGCAAAAATAAGTTAAATAGTAAAATAAGCTGACTTTTTAATTTTTGCCAAACACACACTTAAGGTCTGTTTGAGATCCGCTTATTTTGCTGAAACTGAAACTTTTTGCTGAAAGTAATAAAGGTAAAAGTTAGCAAAAATAGTATAGTAGAATCTATGAATAGTATCAAAAAGTGCGGTGTGACCCATAAATAGTAACAAAAATAAGCTGAATAGTAAACTAAGCTGACAAAATTAATCATGCCAAACATACACTTAGGGTGTGTTTGGATACCGCTTATTTTGCTGAAACGGAAAAATTATTGCTGAAAGTACTGTAGATAAAGGTAAAAGTTAGTTGAAATAATACAATGGGACTCATGACTAGTGTCAAAAAGTGCAGTAGAGCCTATGAATAATAACAAAAATAAGCTGAATAGTGAAATAATTTTAATTTTTAATCCTAACCCAAACGCACGCTTAATTTATGGTTTTTTTTTTTTAACATGGCATAGATGACATGTGTGATTTGAATAATGATATAAATTGACAATTAATTCCTAGAAGGCTGACCTTCCCATCTTAGATCTTAAATTTTGAAACCCAATTAGATCTTAGGATATCATCTTCCCGTGTAAGTTTCTATTTTTTCGAATGTAAATAGGAGTCAAAGTGGTGCAGCTTTCTTAGTTTGTAATTATAAGAAAAATCCACGACATTTTCAAGGTTTTTTTTTTCTTTAAAAAAAAATACTCATGAAAGATGATTTAATCTTAAATTTCATTTGAATAAAGTTTTTTTTTTTTTTTTTTAAATTCTGTTTTCTTGATTTAATTCCAAATTGTAAAACCCTCAATTTTAGGGGTAAGGTTTTATTGGTTGATTAATCATTTTGAGATCCAATTGACCTAGCATTTTTGGGTCGTGGTTTTTGTAATCACTCACCCTTTATGGTTTATAGGAGTACTAGCTTGTAACCCCATGCATATGCATGAATACACTTAAAAATATACAATAAGATGCATAATGTAATTCTTATATATATAATTTAAATACTATTGATAATCATTTTTATATTTTGTTAACTCTTTGAAAAATTTTGTAAGGATATTATTAGGTATAAAATGTAAATTGTCCATATATATATATATATATATTTTAAAATTATTGTGAAGCTTTTTTTTTTTCTTTTTTTTCTTTTTTTTTACGATTCATTTATTCTAGATTCTTTGGTTTTTGTACTTAATAACTCACTTGGATGAATATTTATGATGTGGTCTTGTATTTGATTTTAAAATTAAGAAATTAAACTCTTTAAGAATAAATTATTTAGGACATATGGCGCAAAATTGGAACTCTAATTTGAAATTTTAATTTGAATTTCTCTCAGCTTCACATATTATTATACACTAGCATGTAGTCCGTGCTTATGCACGAAAATATTAACAATTGTGATGATAAGATGTTTATCTTGGTAGATTCAGTTTCCACATTGAGTATTATGAATGGAGGTAACTTAACACCAACATTTAAAAATCAAATTGGACACATAGCACAAAATTAAACTACAATTAGAAATTAATTTGATTCAATTTGAATTCTAAAATTGAACTTCAACTTAATATAATATATATGATTATATTTTTGTCCACTTTTAACAAATTAACAAAATCTTAATCCAGACACACTAAAAACTATTAAAAAATAAGAACTGATCATTGAGTTTTGAATCTTCTTAGAGGCGCTAATGAAGCGCTAATATATGAGAGTGTGAAGCAAGGAAGAGTGGGATTGAACATTGTGTTTGAACCCAGCCTTGCTCTGAGAAATCCGTAAGGAGGAGGAGAGGGCAGTGTGTGGATCTAGTTGGTAGAGGTTGAGAGAGGAGGAGACATGGGATGACGATATGGAATTAGGAGGAGATGATGTTTTACTTTTATAGTCTTTCTCGTTAGATTCCTTGGTTCTGGTTGTGGAATTAAAAGAGCTCTAGACTCTATTGAGATCACCCATAAAAGTGTGCAGGTGAGATGTTCTTGCTTAGGCCAATGAGTATTATCATTGTGGTTTTCTTGGCTTCCGTGTTAAATGTTAATGCATCATTTATTTGGGCACAAAAATTAGAAAATTTAGATAAGATACATGACACAAAATTGGAGTCCAATTTATAATCTCCATAAAAGTGTGCAGGTAAGATGTTCTTGCTTAGGCCAATGAATATTATCATTGTGGTTTTCTTGGCTTCCGTGTTAAATGTTAATGCATCATTTATTTGGGCACAAAAATTAGAAAATTTAGATAAGATACATGACACAAAATTGAAGTCCAATTTATAATCTCCATAAAAGTGTGCAAGTAAGATGTTCTTGCTTAGGCCAATGAGCATTATCATTGTGGTTTTCTTGGCTTCCGTGTTAAATGTTAATGCATCATTTATTTGGGCACAAAAATTAGAAAATTTAGATAAGATACATGACACAAAATTGGAGTCAAATTTATAATCTAATTATTTTTTTTTTTTTTGAGTTTTGGTTAGGACAAGTGACGCAAAATTGAGAATCCAATTAAAATCTAATTGGATTTTCTCTCAGTTTTACCTATTACTATATATAGACTAGTATATAACCCTGTGCTTACGCACGTGACTTGTCAATTGTAGTGGTGGTATGGGTTATTAAATATATAGAACATTAGCTAATGTAATTTAATTATGACATGGATATATTCAAGATTTTATCATTTTAGAACTACTCATACATATTTTGCTTTTTTTGGAATTCAATTAGATTGTTGCATGGTTCATATTAATGGTGATTGTTGGAGTTGCTCTCTATATGTTTGTCATAATGTTTTTATGATTGATTATTGACCACAATTTGATATTTTGGTTTTGGCCTTTGTTTCATAGTAAGAGCTTATTGTTTTGTCAGTTTCTTGCACTTTGCTTATACATATACGACCATTAAATGAAAGATATTGAAAATTTGAATAATTAAACTAAAATTGGAAATGGTTAAGAATTTAGATTAGATACTTTTGAAGAGAGTATCAGAGCAATTTTTTGAATTATTTTTTCTACTTCTTTATCAAATAGAACAAAAGAAGTTGTCATCTTTCACTTGGATTTAACTGAATATAATAATGAAAGAAATAAAAAATAAAAAATGAAATAAGCTTATTTTTACATCTATAATTAAAGCAATTATCATTTTGGTTTCCTATGCTATTATTTTTATTAGGACATATGTGGTTCACTTGTTAAGAACATATGTCATTCTTTTATGTAATTGGCTAATCCTTTTGACAAAACGTGCTTTACTTGTAATTGGGTAGATCTAGATGTTCTTAATACTTCAAGAAACTGTGTTTCAAGATCAAGTGTTGAAGTTATCAAGTCTGTCCAAGAAATAAGCTAAGAAGTGCAAGTTTACACTCGACAGCTAGCATGTGTCAAAGTTTAAGAAGTTGTTCAACCCGTGTGCTTGACACCTGTTCGACACCTCCCATCTGTCGAGGTTTAAGAAAGAAACATAAATTCTGATCTGTTTTCTTGAGATCCGTGAATGTGTTTTTGGGCCTTCTTTTCTCCTAACCCTAGACATATAAAAGGATTGTTTTAAGGGTCGTCAAAGAGGACACAAGTTTTGAGAAAAGTTTGCTCAAGCAAATTGTGATCGGAGACAAAGTTTTGCCCTAGTTCATCTCTTCTGAAGAAGTTGTTGTGTTTATACACCATAGGGTTTTGTGACCAAGCATCTTCTTGATCTTCATTGTGTGGATGAACTGAAAAACTTTGCAACCAACAATCTTGTCTAGTTGGTGATTGAAGTCGCGTACTGGGATCTGCGCATTGGTTATTCACGTACTTGGGAGCCGTGCATCAAAAGGAGAAATTGTCACTACAGAACAAGTTCAATTGAGTATTGAGGTAAGGGTTCAACTGTAAGTTGGTATAAGGTACTGAGATTCCTTTACTTGTAACCGCTTGTTGTGATAATAGTGAAATTTCGGGAGTGGTGACCTGAAAATCACCCGGTGTGGCTTTTGCCGTGTAGGTTTTCCCTATTCGTAAACAAATCACCGTGTCAAATTTATTTTCCGCTGCACTTAGATTAATTGGTGATTTGTTTGTGCTACCACGCGCTTTGCATGTTAATTGGATTAATTAATTCAACTTGGCTAATTAATTAATTTAATCACAAGGGGTCAATACGTTTTTGGCCTATCAATTTTCATAGCTATATAATATAAATAATGAATAATTTGGTCACCTAGCACACAAAAACATATTATTTTGCTGCTTTACTTTTCATTTGCAAAGTTGACATGAGGTATAATTTCACCCAATTTCTGCTTCTATGTTTACAATATCAGCATAGCAAATAAGAAACATTTCCTACAAAATCATTTATTGGGTTAGTTTTAGATTGCATAATAAAGATGTATTTGAAATGATTCAAGATAAAGAAAACCTTTACTCCTCCTGAGCTTCCAATGCTTTAATTTCTATCAATGACATCTTAGTTTGCATTATCAGTTCTAATTCAGATTTTGGTTTTTTGTCACATGCTAGAATATGTTGAACAACATTATCTTCTTCATCCTCAACAACTTTATAATTGAACATTGTAAGAGATGAATTAAACAAAAATTCCATTGGTAATCCATCATAGAGAATTATTAAAGTAAATGTCTATTAACCTATCAATAAGCTCGGAAACCTCTATAATTCTGATTAATTAAAATGGAGAAGAGGTGAAGTAAAATATTTGGGATTTACTATAATGTTTTATATATATGAAGTGGTTATCTGATGAGACAAGAGAAAGGTACTAGTCTCCAGAGTTGTGAGAATGCCTTGCAAATTAAAAAATATATATATTTTAAAGATGTTAATAGTACTATAGAAAGTGAAATAGATTTAAAAAAAAATAAATTTATTATGAAAGATCACAAAAAATTTTCCAATTATTACATCTAAAG
Source organism: Quercus aquifolioides (assembly GCA_019022515.1). Lineage (NCBI taxonomy): Eukaryota > Viridiplantae > Streptophyta > Magnoliopsida > Fagales > Fagaceae > Quercus > Quercus aquifolioides. Next base: position 41,392,126 of record CM032331.1, on the reverse strand, counting down.
GCAACCAAAGGAAAAACACCCACAAACCCAAACCCACCAAAATTTAAGTACTTAAAAGTATGTAGAGTAAAAAGCAACAACATAAAAGAAGAAAAATAAAATTACAATCAAGTACATTGTTGTGGAGGAGGAGGACCTATGTGAGATCATTTGTGACGCTAAAGTGCATCCAATCAATTATTAAGCAACCATTGCAAGAGTGAAAGAAAAAGGGTTTGAAGGAGGGGTAGACCGTAGAGGAAGGCTAAGAGATGGGGTTTGTGTTGAGCTTGAATGTGATTAACTCACATTTAATTGAGAATAAAATAATATTCAAACCTAATTTAATAAGAATTTCTAAATTTGTTTATTATTGGGTTATTGTTATGATCCTAGTGTCCCACATTGGTTAAGTGTAAGCTTAACCATGTGTTTATAAGCTTTTGGGCACCCTCCCCTTGCAAGCCGGTTTTCAAGGGTGAGTTCTACCCATGAGTTTGTAACATTTGGTATCAGAGCCAACCATCACCCCAATTAATCGGGTGTAGCTCATTGAGTATGGGATCAAATGAGTTGCAACTTTATGGTCGGATCCCAGAAGGGGCAACCTAGAGGCTAAATTAAAATAACTGATAGTTGAGTAGAGCCACCAAAAAGAGAAAGAGCTACCAACGGGTCAGTGTCGCTAGAGTGAGCCGTCGTGGACGTCGGCTGCGGAGTGTGGTGGTATGTTATGATCCTAGTGTCCCACATTGGTTAAGTGCAAGCTTAACCATGTGTTTATAAGCTCTTGGGTACCCTTCCTTTGCAAGCCGATTTTCAAGAGTGAGTTCTACCCATAGGATGTAACAGTTACTTTATCATGAATTCGAATTAATTTAAATGAACATAATTTAGGAATGTGTATAATTTTTAAAACCACATTAACATTATTTATTACACAAATAATATAGATTTCTAAAATGTATGTTTATGTGTAGAATAAAACAGAAAATCAAAGGCTTACATTTTATATTGTATTTTACAAATCACATGCTTGCATGATAGGCTACAGTTTCTTGTTAATCACATCATGAAACTCTTGTGCACAATTGCAATGTAATACCGATGTTTTAGACTAATCTTGCTATCATTTAGTGGAAGTCATGGAAGAGGTTAGAAGAAGAGCAAAACATATTTTTCACATAGAGCTTTGTTCTAGAGGATTTTGATGATCTGTACCCAAGTGTCACAAATACAAATACATGAATATAAAGAATATAATAGTAACTAAAGTCAAAGTACAAAAACTTTTACCTCAAATAATAATGAGCTTCAAATCTCTATTTACCATTACGGAAACAATCGATGAACCTACAAAACCCACTGAATTTAATACCTAAAAAAATTCACCTTTCCCAAAAAATAATACTACCACAATGAAATTAAAAAGATCTAATTAAAAAGTAAAACATGAAGATCCTACCTCATATTTGACATTGTGTTTCTTAGAATCCTTGAAAGGAACATAGAACTTAGCAAGATGGGTCTTTCCTTGCTTGTCTTGTAATAGTATCATACTGTTAGTATGAACCGTAAATGCCAAAACCAAAGATTTTGTTATTGAAAAATAAAAAATTAAAATGAATGTTATAAATGGAATACAATTCTTGAATATAATAATAATAAACACGGAGATAATGGAATAGAGCATATGGTAATAAAATTAAAAATGATATAGAGCAAAAATCCAAGTTACAACACAAATTCTAATTGCAGGTTGAAGTTTTTGTGAGAAAGGAGATGAAGAGCGATGAATTTGAGTTAGTTTGGTGATTACATCTGAATGTTAGTAATGTGATCCTTGGATTTTGTTTTTGGCACAAGATGGAAGAAGTAGATAAGCTGAATGAGGGTTGTGACTTATGAGTGGAAAATTGAAAGAGAGAGAGTGAAGGGGGATGTGGCTACACTTTATTCTTTCAAGAACATCTTATAGCCAAAGATATTATATTGAGATTGAAGCAGATGACTAAAAAATTTCATTCATTGAATCGAAATTATTTATTCACAATGAATACTTTGATGGTTATTTATGGTGTGGTCCCCACATTTGGCACAAAAAAAAAAAAAAAAAAAAAGCTTTGGGACACATGGCAAAAAATTAGCTCACAATTGAAATCTAATTTTGAATCTAAAGGATAATTATGGCGTGGTCCCCGCATAAATCTAGACACATAGCGTAAAATTGGAACTCTAATTTGGAATTCTAATTTTACTTTCTCTCAACTTCACCTATTATTATATATATAAATAAACTAGCTTGTAACCTCATGCATATGCATGGATACACTTAAAGATATACAATAAGATGCATAATATAATTCCTATATATATTGTAGGGGCTCGTTTCGTCGTAGATCCCCCAGCAATAAATTTGTTTAGAGAGTGGGTCGTAGGGTTCGGCGCCAACAGGCTTGCCACCGGCTCGCCTGAAGTGTTCCTCCTTCTTGGGGGCCTTTTTCTTTGTTCTTATCGTCTTAGGGGTTGCTCCTCGGATGGCCGAGGAGCCCCCACTCTGAAGGGCTCCTTGCATTTATATACCCTCTTTGGCCAATCCTAGCCTTCCAACTGTCAGTCATCCAGACCACTGCTTAAGGACTTGTCCTATCAGCCACGTTTCCCACCGTACTGTGGATCGCGGCACCCAAGGTTCCGCCGTTCAGGAGTCCCCTCAACACTGAGATTGCCAGGGGAGTTAGGTAGACGCATTATGTGTGGTTGTGACTGCCTGTACTGGGATCAGGATTGGTATGCCGAGGACTGGGTTGTCCTCGGCGCGGCCCGGAAGGCCGAAAAGTCCCTAGACAGCTGCCTGGGACAGCCATTGATCCTCGGCATGGGCCTTGGGCCAGTCTAAAGGTGGGCCGAAAATTCCAGGCCCCCGGGCCCCACAATAGCCCCTCAAAATCCTGCTGCACGTTCCCTTGAACGGGGAGGAGGGTTTTGACCCCCACAGCCCTCATTCCCCCCAAGGCCTTCCGCTGGTTGGTTTTTCCCAAATAGTTAGCTCAGCGCTTCAATCCCCCGGCAAGTGATTAGCCTTTTATGGAAGATCCTGTTGCTGCTTTTAAAGATAGTGACAAGCTCACCGTAGGCTTGGGTCCGAGGACCGTGCAAGACCTAGGCACAGCGGCTGCCTTCATAAGTGGTGGCTAGCTCTCCGTAGGCTTGGGTCCGAGGACCCTGCAAGACCTAGGCACAGGCGCTGCCTTCATAAGTAGTGGCTAGCTCTCCGTAGGCTTGGGTCCGAGGACCATGCAAGACCTAGGCACAGGTGCTGCCTTCATAAGTAGTGGCTAGCTCTCCGTAGGCTTGGGTCCGAGGACCATGCAAGACCTAGGCACAGGTGCTGCCTTCATAAGTAGTGGCTAGCTCTCCGTAGGCTTGGGTCCGAGGACCATGCAAGACCTAGGCACAGGTGCTGCCTTCATAAGTAGTGGCTAGCTCTCCGTAGGCTTGGGTCCGAGGACCATGCAAGACCTAGGCACAGGTGCTGCCTTCATAAGTAGTGGCTAGCTCTCCGTAGGCTTGGGTCCGAGGACCATGCAAGACCTAGGCACAGGTGCTGCCTTCATAAGTAGTGGCTAGCTCTCCGTAGGCTTGGGTCCGAGGACCATGCAAGACCTAGGCACAGGTGCTGCCTTCATAAGTAGTGGCTAGCTCTCCGTAGGCTTGGGTCCGAGGACCATGCAAGACCTAGCCACAGGTGCTGCCTTCATAAGTAGTGGCTAGCTCTCCGTAGGCTTGGGTCCGAGGACCATGCAAGACCTAGGCACAGGTGCTGCCTTCATAAGTAGTGGCTAGCTCTCCGTAGGCTTGGGTCCGAGGACCATGCAAGACCTAGGCACAGGTGCTGCCTTCATAAGTAGTGGCTAGCTCTCCGTAGGCTTGGGTCCGAGGACCATGCAAGACCTAGGCACAGGTGCTGCCTTCATAAGTAGTGGCTAGCTCTCCGTAGGCTATGGTCCGAGGACCATGCAAGACCTAGGCACAGGTGCTGCCTTCATAAGTAGTGCTAGCTCTCCGTAGGCTTGGGTCCGAGGACCATGCAAGACCTAGGCACAGGTGCTGCCTTCATAAGTAGTGGCTAGCTCTCCGTAGGCTTGGGTCCGAGGACCATGCAAGACCTAGGCACAGGTGCTGCCTTCATAAGTAGTGGCTAGCTCTCCGTAGGCTTGGGTCCGGGGACCATGCAAGACCTAGGCACAGGTGCTGCCTTCATATGTAGTGGCTAGTTTCCCCATAGGCCTGAGTCTGAGGACCATGCAGAGCCTTGGTTCTGTCTAACACTTGGTCTTCTGAAGTAATTAGTTTCCCCATCTTCTATCGGGGAAGCGTTTCTTAGCCGTTCGTGTTCTGCGCCTGACGCTTCGGTGCGCGAGACGCGCCTTCATTAATGGTCTCGTAAATCGACAGAAGTACAACGGTCTACAGCCCCCTTGAATTTGGTGGCTTCATTATTGCCCGCCGCCTCGGTAACTCACTCTTCGAATTCTGCGCGAATTGACTGTCACCAACTCTCCCCCTCTATATAAGGCTTTCTGGGGGGATGGTTTCTTCATACCCCATGAGCTTCCCAACTCGAACAGAAAGAAAACCATCTTTCCACTCCCCATGCCCCTTTAATAACCCCGTCGGGATTGTGACCGGAGTTAGGAGATATGGAGTTAAGGGCTGCCGTGGCCGCAGCCCCCACTGGGTTTCTGGTGCGGCTGAGCCTCGGCGTAACACCGGCAGTGTGGCACGCGGTGGCCAGGTGGGACATTGTTGGAGTACCTAACATCTTTCCCCGGAGCGCACCTTCGGTGGAGAAGATACGCGAACTTACGTCATGTCTGGCGCCCGAGTGTTGCCGTCTCCAACGGCCGGCGCTCGGGAGGATTGGAGAGCATCAAGGGAACATCACGGGGGAGGACGTTCCGGTGCCCCTGCATCTGCTCCTCACTTTGTTCAAGCTTCCGCTTTGAAGCAAGCCAGCCTCAGCCCCCCTTCCCCGCTTTTATTGTCAAGCTCTCCCGTTCTGCTGATGCCAATAAAAGCACGGGTTGACACTTCCCTCTCCCCTAGCTAGTTGTAGGATCGGACCGCCTGAGCCTCCGATTGTAGGATTAGCTTGTAATAAAGCTTGTAAAACAAGCCTGCCTGAGCCTCTGATTGTATCTGTAACTCTTTTCTATGAAATTATAAATAATCCTTTCCGTTTTTTTTTTTTTTTTTTTTTTTTTTTTTTTTTTTTCCTTTTTTTTGCTGCAGAATTTTTTCTTTTTTTTTCTTCTTTCTTTTGCACCGCCACCTCTTTGCATGGCATTTGCTTTGAAAAGACCGCCGGTTGCGCCGGTCAGCGCACTAACCCGCCCCACGGTGGGCGCCAATTGTAGGGGCTCGTTTCGTCGTAGATCCCCCAGCAATAAATTTGTTTAGAGAGTGGGTCTTAGGGTTCGGCGCCAACAGGCTTGCCACCGGCTCGCCTGAAGTGTTCCTCCTTCTTGGGGGCCTTTTTCTTTGTTCTTATCGTCTTAGGGTTGCTCCTCGGATGGCCGAGGAGCCCCCACTCTGAAGGGCTCCTTGCATTTATATACCCTCTTTGGCCAATCCTAGCCTTCCAACTGTCAGTCATCCAGACCACTGCTTAAGGACTTGTCCTATCAGCCACGTTTCCCACCGTACTGTGGATCGCGGCACCCAAGGTTCCGCCGTTCAGGAGTCCCCTCAACACTGAGATTGCCAGGGGAGTTAGGTAGACGCATTAAGTGTGGATGTGACTGCCTGTACTGGGATCAGGATAGGTATGCCGAGGACTGGGTTGTCCTCGGCGCGGCCCGGAAGGCCGAAAAGTCCCTAGACAGCTGCCTGGGACAGCCATTGATCCTCGGCATGGGCCTTGGGCCAGTCTAGAGGTGGGCCGAAAATTCCAGGCCCCCGGGCCCCACATATATAATTTAAATACTATTGATAGTCATTTTTATATTTTGTTAACTCTTTCAAAAAATTTGTAAGGATATTATTAGGTATAAAATGTGAATTGTCCATTTTAAAAAAAAAAAATTTTATTGGGAAGCACTTTTTTTTTTATGATTCATTTAGTCTAGACTTTTTGGGTTTTGTACTTAATAACTCATTTGGATGAATATTTATGATAGGGTCTCACATTTAATTCTAAAATTAAGAAATAAAACTCTTTAAGAATAAATAATTTAGGACACATGATGCAAAATTAGAATTCTAATTTGAGTTTCTCTCAGTTTTACCTATTACTCCATCCATCCCAGTTTGTTTGTCCTCTATTCCATTTTGAGATGTCCCAAAATATTGTTCTGTTTCTAAAAATAAAATTAATTTATTTCCTAATGTTCCTATTATACCCCTATTTTATTTTCAAAACTATTTGAAAAGAAAACTAACAAATATTTAAAAAATCAATCTAATTGGGCCACCTTTTTAGTTGCCTCATTAAAAATAACTCTTTTAAAAAAAAGTTGGTAAATTTATTTAATGGTAGTTTTGTAAACTTATACTTTTTTATAAGGCAAACAAAACAATAAATGATGTTTCCTTAAAAAATTTGACTTTTCAAACAGGACAAACAAATTGGGACGGAAGGAGTATTATATATATAGATATAGATTTGTTAGGGTGTAGAATGGAATTTAAATTCTTGAGTTAACATTATGACATTAGCAACCATTATATATGAGTCAAATCAAATTATACTCCATTTTTTTTCCTCAAAAAAAAAAAATATATATATATATATATATATGTAGGGGGTGGATTCGAGCGCTCTCTAAGGATCGAGAGAGTGGGCCCAAGCCCAGCTAACCCTTCAATAAATTTGTAGAGTTGTGGACTCAAGAGCTAGGCCTCAGTAAGGAAGGCAACGGCCATGCATGGTAGTACGTGGTTGCCAATAACTAGAACGTGGGCTTAAACACACCATGGGGCTCCTCGGACGTGCCTTATGGAGCTGGAAACTACTATTATCTCTTTTCAGAAGGGTTACAAGAGTTGGGAGAGAATGCTCCGCTACAGTATTCCTTTTTCTCTGGTTTTTCGTCCGTCCCCCTCACAAGAGGGATTTTTACATTATATACTCCTCACTCAGTTGATCCTAGCCCTACATTTGTTGGTCAATCCGGCTTCTACTCGAGTGTCTGTCCCATCAGCCGCATTCCCATGCCTCCAGTGGGTTGCAACGCTCCAGACGGCACTGTTCAGAGGTCCTGTCCTCATTAATGCGGCCAGAGCGTTAGTTGAGGGCATTTAATGTGGAGGTGACAGTTCACCTGGGACCTGCTCCTCCGCCATGCTCCAATGTCCGGCCATTGGTTCTCGTTATTTGCTCCTTGGATGCTTGGGGAGACCCCCCTTAAAGGTGTGACGTGTGCCCTCTTTCTGTCCTCGGCAACGCTCCTTGGGTACTGGGCTCCAAACTTTGGTCCTCGGACCTCGGATCGTCGAGGCGTCCTCGGCATGGGCCGTTGGGCTGGGCCTGGAGTGGGCCGGGGCTGCTGGCTTGTTCTGGCCCCACAATAGCCCCTCAAAATCGTGCTGTCCGCATCCTCGGGCGGAAGGAGGATTTTGATATCCCCGGACCTGCCCCGCGTCTAATCAAGTCTTATCCCTCGTCAGCGTTGGCGCCTTTTCAACTTCCCAAGGTGCGTTACTGGCGCTTCGATGTGCGTAACGTGTCTTGCATTAAATTCGGGCGGCTTTATGCTTCCCACGTTCAACGGACAGATGACAATCTAACGGTGGGGATGCGTTTGGCATTTGTGGGCGGGAAAACTTGCGCAGCTCTCCTTTCTAGGGTATAAGTACCCATTAGAACCGTTTCTTCACTCTTCATTTGCAATCGAGAGCTCCTGCGTCTTTACTCTGAGTCCAGCCAAACTTCCACCTCCAGCACAAAAAGCCAGTCCGAGGACTCCTCCTCATTTCTGTAAGTCTCTCTGTCCTTCTCTTTCATTTGTTCATCTTTTAGTCCTCTTAGGCGTCATCTAGGATGGGTAGACTTAAGAGGTTGTTGACACTGAGGAGGCGATGGAGGAGTTCATCGCCGATTACAAGATACCGGCCAATGTGGGCTTAAGGTATTGTAGGGAGGGGGAGTGGTACCTCGAGAGGCGAGAGGGCGAAGTGGCGATTCCCATCATCGCTTTCCTTGAAGGGGGGATGACGATCCCCATGGGGCCAGTGATGAGGGGTTACCTCACCTACTTCCGGTTGACCCCCACCCAGTGCGCCTCCAACATGTTCAGGATCCTGGGCAGCGTGGACGCCCTTAACGAAAAAATGGGTCTGAGGCTGACCCATCATGATGTCAACTACTGCTACAATCTTCAGCATTTGAGGAACAAGTCCTATTACATGAGGACGAGGGACGACAGGGTCCGGCTTATCCAGTGCCTCCCCGAGTCCAACAAGGGGATGAATGAGGATTTCCTCATCGTGTCCGGGGCGTGGCACGATGGCCTTCACTGCCCGACGGAGGAGGGAGAACCAGGTGGGGCAAGGGGAATGAAAGGGGATTTGTAGATTCTAGCTTCGTTCTTTGCGTCATTTTTTCCTATACTGTTTGGCCTCTAACCACGGACTTGTACCCCTTTTTTTTTTTTTGCAGAT